>CM060318.1:14819695-14829695 GCA_030674155.1 Stramonita haemastoma
AAGCAGGAGTGTTGTTACTGTTACAAAATAAAATACAAGCAAAAGTACTAGACTGAAAGTGAAATGAAAACGTGCTGTTTTCTCATCAATAAAATACAAGCAAAAGTACTAGACTGAAAGTGAAATGAAAACGTGCTGTTTTCTCATCAATAAAATACAAACAAAAGTACTAGACTAAAAGTGAGCTGAAGACAGGCTGGGCAGGATGAGGGAAACAGACAATGACTGAGGGTGACAACATCTCCATCTTCCAGAGAAGAGTAAGCCAGCTCCGGCTGCTAGAAGCTGCATACAGCCTGGCCAAAGGCCGCCTCCACCTCCTTCACCTTACCACAGACACACCAGCCACAGTGGTGCAGTGGTCAGCAGATTGCTTCACTAACTGGAAGGTCGCAGCTTTCTTCTTCTTCGACACTCAGACAGCAACTACTGTTGTCTGTCATTTGAGCAAAAATGCGTTGCACAGCCGGTAAGTGCTTGACAAGTCAGGCCCAGAACATCCGGCTTCAGTATGGAAAAAAGTTATCTTTAAGTCTTCCTGGGGAAAAAAATGTCGGGGGAATGGACCAAGAAGGCAGGAAACAGACGAGAAGGAGGTAAAACGAGGAAAAGGAAAAAGACAGAAACAAAAAAGGGAATAGAAAAGATGGAATTTTATGCACAACATTTTCAGGGAGGGGATACGATACTAACAGGCCCCCGACATTCCCACGCGGAGGGGGAGGGGGAATGGCATGTTTTATCATCGATAAAATAATGGCATGTTTTATCATCGATTAAATAATGGCATGTTTTATCATCGATAAAATAATGGCATGTTTTATCATCGATAAAATAATGGCATGTTTTATCATCGATAAAATAAAAGCAACAGTACTGTTCAAAACAGATGCATGCGCTCGAGCCCAGTGTCAGTCTCCTGAATATAGCACGCCAGAAGAACATCTTCCAGAAAGCCTATTAGAAACGCAAGGTTTTTCTTTTAGACTCCGGCATGATCTATGCTCATTTGGAAGACTGCGGTCACGCAGCTACAGTTGAGCATCATGCACTTTCCAGATGCAGTTTTGAGAGTGTTGCTCAAACTACATAACTACATAAATTTCATATTCAACATTGCATGCTCCTCGTGTCCAGTTGACACTGGAATACATTTTGACTGAAAGCATACAAAACAGCCGTTAAGTAGTCTGCAAGCAGGTGCACCCTAAAAGCATCCTCATTGATCAACATGAAATGATGACGTACATTGTTTTAAAAATTGTATTCAGTTTGGTGGTATTCATTGCTTTAGTCTTACGTTAGATTGATTTTTTTGCATACACGTCTGTGCCGTGGCGAGTTAAGTGTCGTGGCCTTACTGATCAAAGGCAGAAAGAAAAACACAATGTAACCTTACTTACCCAAGAGAAGGCAGAAAGAAAAGCACAGGTAACCTTACTTACCCAAGAGAGGGCAGAAAGAAAAGCACAGGTAACCTTACTTACCCAAGAGAGGGCAGAAAGAAAAGCACAGGTAACCTTACTTACCCAAGAGAGGGCAGAAAGAAAAGTACAGGTAACCTTAATTATCAAAAAAGGCAGAAAGAAAAGCACAGGTAACCTTACTTACCCAAGAGAGGGCAGAAAGAAAAGTACAGGTAACCTTAATTATCAAAAAAGGCAGAAAGAAAAGCACAGGTAACCTTACTTACCCAAGAGAGGGCAGAAAGAAAAGTACAGGTAACCTTAATTATCAAAAAAGGCAGAAAGAAAAGCACAGGTAACCTTACTTACCCAAGAGAGGGCAGAAAGAAAAGTACAGGTAACCTTACCCAAGACTCTCTACCTGAAAATGCCGGTGCTACTCAGCCCATTCCTCAAGAAGGGGGGTCAAAACGTCAGGTGACAATGTCAGGTGCATTCTGTCTTACAGTTGCAGAAGCTGGGGTTCAAACAGATGCATGCGCTTGAGCCCAGTGTCAGTCTCATGAATATGGCACGCCAGAAGAACATCTTCCAGAAAGACTTCCTCTGCTACCTGGATGAGAAGCGTCTTCCGATTGATGATGGTTGGTTTCCTCTCTCTCAGTCTCTCTTTTTGTGTCTCTCTCTGTCTCTGTCTCTCGCCGTATCTCTCTCTCTCTCTCACATACACACACGCACGCACGCACGCACGCACGCACGCACACACACACACACATACACACGATAGAGAAGAGAGAGAGAGAGAGAGAGAGAGAGAGAGAGAGAGAGAGAGAGAGAGAGAGAGAGAGAGAAAAATGAACAAACTTTATTTATAGAGGGTAATAGAATAAGCATAACAATTGCTTTTAACATCAAGCTTCCTGGGGGAGGGGGGAGGGGGGCAGAAAAATCAAAGAAATTTTTCATATTCAAATTATTTCATCATCCCTTTAGGGATATGGAGGATTTTACATAACAGCAATAAACAAAATCATAACTGAACAACAGACATTCACCATGTATATTTGAACATATACAATAGAAAAAACAAAAAAATGTCTGTTTACCAATATCAAACTCACGAAGTTTATATGTTACTTTGAATAATTTCAATCATTTTAACAATGTTGAGCAGAGACTTCTTATTTGGTGAAGAAAAGACTTGTTCATACTTCAGAGTCTTTCGATGTTTAGCGTAATACTTTGGTAAGCATATTTACGAGCTTCATTAAACACTGGACAAATAAAAATGCAATGAAATTCGTCACCAATATCATAACTATTGCATTTTGTACAGTGTCTTTCATTTCTTTGAATTCCCTCAAAACATAGGATATTGGTAGGCAAATTGTTATCTTTTGTGTGAAAATGGGCAAATCGAACAGAAACATTGTATGGCAATAAGAGTAAATACTTTTCAACAAAAAAATGTTTTAAACATTCTATAATTTGTATACTTTAACTACCAGGCAAAAATTTTTTACAAGACAAGAGGCTGGTAGTGCAGCATGGGCTTAGCTCTGAAGAGGTCAGCCACATTGCTAAGTCGTACTCAGATCTGGACTTTCGTCCAGATACATCTTTTCACCATCAATGATCAAATGATCAAAGATCATAAACGCACGTTTGCCAGCTTTCCTGGCATCCTTTAAATGAGGAACAAGTTTCCCCCTAACATCTCGGACACGTGGGGTAAAGTCTTCTCCAATGAAGACATTGCTTTCAGGGAGTTTGCGTTTAGCTTTTAGAATCATCTCTTTATCCCTGTGGAATGCACATCTCCCCATGATAGGTGAGTTAGGGTTCCTATTAAGCCGATGAATCCTGTCAAATGCCATGTCTCTACTCAGTCCTAGTTTGTCAGTCAGTAAGACTTTGATCAGTCCTTTACAGACATCACGAGTTTCGTTGTCCGGTCTTGGTATGCCATAGAACATGATGTTATTTCGTTTGGAATGCCCCTCCAAGTCGTCAGTCTTTTGTTCCAGCATTCCCACTTTTTCACACAGTTTCTCGTTTTCTTCTTTTAGTCTTTTGTTTTCCTGTTTAAGTTCCTTAACATCCTCTTTCAAGGATGCAAATTCCTTCAAAATTCCGGAACATGTCTCTTTGACTTGTCTCACCTCTTCTTTCAGTTCTTTAAACATGGAGGTAGTCTCCTGCAGGTTTGCTATGACCTCTTACAGCGTAGGCTCCTCGGTTGTCCTCTTAGGAGATGATGAAGCGGAACCAGCACCAGAGTTCAGCTGAGTTTGGCGAAGATTGTTCTTCCTTCCACTAGGTCCAGGTCCAGGGTTCAGCTCCGCATCCCGACACCGATGCAGAAAAACGCCTAGGTACAAATAGGCGAGGAGGAAATTTACGTTTACACCGTCATGCAGCCTGCCAACTTCAATGTCGGAATGTACAATGATTTTTTGAGCATTGCACGTTGAAACATAAATGCAGTGAAGGTAGCCACAAAGCAGCCACACATGGCCCTGATACTTGAAGCCACCTCTGGCATGATGTCCTCCAGTCACTTCACTGACTCAGGCAGAGGCACAGGAACGTAACATTTACATTTAATTCCGGAGCTTCAGTCAACAGCTGTTTGCATTTCAGCTGCCGGAAGTGTTCCCCAGAGAGAGAGAGAGAGAGAGAGAGAGAGAGAGAGAGAGAGAGAGAGAGAGAGAGAGAGAGAGAAGCATAATTTTGCAAATATTAACATTTCTGAAAAAAAAGCATCCGACCATCTAGTCATGTAAATAATAATAATAATAACAAGAACGATGATGGTGGTGATAATTATGATAACACAAACTACGATGAGGATGACAAAAAAGACGCTAATGAGGATGATGGTGTCGAGGATGGTGATGACGATGATGGTGATGATGATGATAATGATGATGATGATGATGATGATATGAACAACAACTACGGCAAACGGCAAGATACATGCTGAGTGACAATAATAGTGTTTATAAAAGTTCAATACATGTTTGGGTTCAATACATGTTTGGAGAAAGGAATGTCAAATCAGAGATATTTATTAATGAAACAAGCTGGTTTTAAATCTCGAAAAATTAGATTCACATTTTAGGTGCTCTGGAATATTATTCCATAGCCATCCTCCAGAGCACATAAGGCTAGACTTATAAAGATTAATTGTTGTGAAAGGAACATTTATTTTGTGTGAATGTCAATAACTATTATGAGCAAACATATTCCTAAGAGAATGCGGAGTCTTACCATGGAGTATTTTATACATGAGAATGCCTTTATTGTACATCAATTTTGCTGGGAGGGGAAGTATATTTGCTTGTTTATAATCAAAGTCTGTGAGAGTAGATGACTTGTTAACGCCAATTTAGTGGCTCTTTTGTGAACGCTAAGCAAGTGTTTAAGTACATTTTTACTCGCTAGATCCCAGAGTGTAGATGCATAATCAATGTGAGATTGTATATATGCATAAAAGAATAGTTTCCTAGCATGTAAATTTTAAAAGTTCTTTATTTTTCTAAACTGAAACAGTTTTGATGCGATATTTCTAGACATTTTTTCTAAGTGTTTAGACCATGTGAGGTTATTATCTATTGTTACACCTAAAATTTTATGATTCGTTTCTTCATCAACTTTTCCATTAGAAATATATAGAGAGGGTAATGCCTGGGTGAGGTTTTGACGCTTTTGTCTATTGGTAATCAACATAAATTTTGATTTATTGGGATGAAGAGACATGGTTTAGGTGTGTTCACTGAATAAGGCTATTGATACTTTTTTGCATTGTATGATAAACCTCATGCGCATCAGAGTTCGCTGTTTCAAGGGTGGTGTCATCAGCAAACATGTCGCATTGAGTACCTATGGATAAAGCAAGATCATTGATGTAAAGCAGAAAAAGTAGGGTACCCAAAACTGAACCCTGAGGCACACCATAAGTGTTTGGGAGAAAATCAAAGATAGATCCATTAAAGATACTTTCTGTTGTCTATCACAAAGAGAAGAGGAAATCAACTCAAGAGTACTACGAAATAATTTGTAAAGTGCTAATTTTTTAAGAAGTTTGTGAGTTATAACATCAAATGCTTTCGCAAAATCAACAAACAGCATTCCAGTAAATTCCTTACTGTTTATATTTAGTATAAATATAACTGCGGTATAACTGGATCAGGGAGGATGGCCCACCATCGTATGGATACGCCCTGGTGCCCACACACCAGCCTCCCAGCTATGGGCAAATAGCAAAGACTAAAATACCCTCCTGGCAGGCCAAAAGAATTAAGGGCTGATGCATCTCTAATGTATGGCTGGCTGAGCCTTCAACCACCAGTTGTAAATCTGCTTACGACCCGAAGACCTCGCTGTCACCGTCCCAGCTTGCTGGGCCATGGCAGATGAACCGCGAATTTAAAGGGTGGGAACGGTACGCGCACCGTCTCTCACCTTAAAAATCCTATACGCAGGCCCAAGGACAAGTCTACATCCCCCCTCTCATCCTCCCTTTTTCCTACTATCCCCAAGCCCTGTAGCGATGGGAAAGGGGCGAATGCGGCAGGTGAAAGATGTCACTGGAAGCCGCAGTTCCAATCCTGCATGCAAGCGACTCAGGAGTATGGGTGGTCTGATTGTTGACCTGAGGATGACAACATCACCCAGCAACACCCTGAATGACCAAGCAGCCCTCTTTAGGGATAGCATTGCTTGCTCCACATGGAGAGGGGCCTAGAAAAGGTGGCCTAACGAAAGCTCATCCTCATACCACCCAGTTGGCTGTCCGCGGTCAACGGGCATCTTTCCAAGCGGTGGAGCAACAACAAAGTCAAAGTCAAGTGGCTCCACACCTGCCTCCAAAGGTGTGACAGGTCTCAAACTGGCGTGCTGGAACATCAGAACCATGCTAGATACAGTAGATAGCAACCGTCCTGAATGACGCTCTGCTTTAGTTGCACACGAACTCTCTCGACTAAATATCGACATCGCGGCTCTTAGTGAAGTCCGCTTCCCAGATGAAGGCAGCCTCAAAGAACACGGCGCCGGTTACTCCTTATACTGGTCAGGCAAGCCCCAATCCGAACGACGCCTTTCAGATGTAGGCTTCATGATCAAGAACACCATTGCTTCAAAGCTGGAGACCTTACCAACAGGTTATTCAGACCGTATCATCTCCATGCGTCTGCCACTGGAGAACAAGCAGCACATCACCCTTTTCAGTGTGTATTCCCCGACTCTTCAAGCAGACCCTGCAGACAAGAACAAGTTTTACTGTGACCTGTGCAGCCTGGTAAGAAACATCCCTGCAGATGACAAGGTCATTATCCTTGGGGATTTTAATGCTAGAGTTGGCCAAGATTCAGAAGCCTGGAAGGGAGTTCTGGGGAAACATGGAGTTGGGAATTGCAATGACAACGGGCGTCTCCTGCTAGAGTTCTGCACTGAACTGCAGTTTATCATCACCAACACAATCTTCCAGCAGAAGGACAGTCTAAAAACAACCTGGATGCATCCTTGGTCCAAACATTGGCACCTCACAGACTATGTCTTAGTGTGCCAGAAAGACCAAAGTGATGTCTTAAACACCAGAGTGATGCCCAGTGCAGAATGTCACACAGACCACCGCCTCGTGCGATGCAACCTCAGCCTTCACATCAACCCCAAGCCAAAACGAGGAGGTCCCCCCAGAAAGAAACTCCAGGTCGGCAGCCTCAAGTCAGCTGAAGTGAAAGCTGACCTACAGTCCAACCTCCAGTCAAAGTTTGAAGTTGAGGACTGCCCCTCTGACCCCTGTCCAGAAACGCTCTGGACCCACCTAAAAACTGCCATCCTGTAGACCTCTGCAGAGGTCTTGGGCTTTTCCACTAAGAAGAACAAGGACTGGTTCGACGAAAATGACCAAGAAATACAAGATCTGCTGGTGAAGAAGAGAAGTGCCCACTAGGCTCACCTTGCACAAACATCTTGTCCAGCAAAGAAAGCTGCCTTTCGTCTTACATGCAGCAACCTCCAGCGCAAGCTTAGAGTTATCCAAAACGAGTGGTGAACTAACCTTGCCGAAAAAAATCAGCTCTGCGCCAACACAGGTGACTACAGAGGTTTCTACGAAGCTTTGAAGGCAGTCTATGGACCCTCTCACCAAGTGTTGAGTCCTTTGCGCAGCACTGATGGCCAGGCACTCCTCACAGACAAGATGTCCATATTGAACCGCTGGGTTGAACACTTTCAAACCCTCTTCAGCGCTGATCACACTGTTAATGACGCAGTGATCCAATAGATCCCACAGCAATCAGTGAAAGAAGAACTGGACAAAGCCCCAACCCTGGAAGAGGTAACCAAAGCCATAGAACAACTGAAGAGTGGGAAGGCTGCAGGCGTCGACAGTATTCCACCAGAATTATGGAAAAAACGGGGGGCAAACACTGCACTCCAAGCTCCATGAATGTTTTGTTTGCTGCTGGGAGCAGGGAAAGCTACCACAAAACCTTTGTGATGCAATTATAATCACCCTTTACAAAAACATAGGGGGAAAATCAGATTGCTCTAACTACAGGGGGATAACTCTTCTCTCCATCGCAGGCAAAATCCTTGCAAGAGTTCTCCTCAAAAGACTAGTACCTGCTGTTGCAGAAGACCATCTCCCTGAGAGCCAGTGCAGCATCAGAGCTAACAGGGGTACCACTGACATGGTCTTCGTGCTCAGACAACTTTAAGAAAAGTGCCTTGAACAGAACAAGGGACTGTACATCACCTTTGTTGATTTAACCAAGGTATTTGACACTGTGAGCAGGAAGGGCCTGTGGTAGATCATGGAGCGTCTTGGCTGTCCTCCAAAGTGTCTCAACATGGTGATCCAGCTACATGAAGACCAGCGTGGCCAGGTCAGAAACAGCAACAACCTCTCAGAGCCTTTCCAATCTCAAACGGGGTGAAGCAGGGCTGCGTCCTTGCACCAACCCTCTTCACTATCTTCTTCAGCATGATGCTTCAGCGGGCCACAGAAGATCTTGATGACGAAGACGGAGTTTTCATACGCTACCACACAGATGGCAGCCTATTCAACCTGCGGCGTCTTCAGGCCCACACCAAAACCCTGGAGCAACAAATTCGAGAGCTACTTTTTGCTGATAGTACTGCCCACGTAGCCCACACAGAAACCGCCCTGCAGCATGTAACATCCTGTTTTGCAGAGGCAGCCCAGCTCTTCGGACTCGAAGTCAGCCTGAAGAAAACAGAGGTACTCTACCAGCCCGCACCTCAGGTAGCGTACCACCCACCTCACATTACAATTGGTGAGACAGAACTGAAGACAGTCCAGTAGTTCACCTACCTGGGATGCACAATCTACTATGATGCAAAGATTGAGAAAGATGTAGACAACAGACTGGCAAAGGCAAACGGTGCTTTCTGCAGACTCTACCACGGTGTCTGGAAAAACAAACACCTGAAGAAAGACACCAAGATCAGTGTCTACAGAGCCGTGGTACTGACCACCCTCCTGTACGGCTCCGAGTCATGGGTCACATACAGACACCACCTGCAAATTCTGAAGCGCTTCCACCAACGCTGTCTCCGCTTCATCCTCGACATCCACTGGAGCGATTTTACCACGGATGCTGAGGTTCTGGAGCAAGCAGGGATCACCAGTATTGAGGCCATGTTGCTGAAAACGCAGCTACGCTGGGCAGGGCATGTCTCTTGAATGGAGGACCATCGCCTACCGAAGATGGTTCTCTACGGTGAACTTTCCACCGGACGCCGCTACAGAGGCGTACCAAAGAAGAGATTTAAAGACTCTCTGAAGAAATCTCTGTCAGCCTGCCTCATAGACCATAACCAGTGGTCAGTCCTTGCTGCTGACCGGCAGGCCTGGCGACACACTGTGCATCAATCGGTCTCCTCCTTTGAGAACAATCGCAGAGCCACCCTTGAGGAGAAGCGAATGAGGAGGAAGAACCGCGTCCCCCCTACATCAACCCCAGAATCCACTTTCCCCTACAGCCGCTGCGGCCGGATTTGTTTGTCACGCATTGGACTGAACAGCCACCAGCGAGCCTGCACCAGACGTGGACAGTGCCCTTAATCTTCGTTCGCGAAGCCAAGCCATGATATTTGTGGCGCTCCACCACGAAATGAGTCGCTTAGCACATTACCCAATTTTGCGCTAGGAGCCTTTAAAGGCAGGTGGGGGTCAAGTTGTCATTTTTGTGATTTCCATTGATTATTAAACTAGATCTGTTTATTTATCTTATAATGAAATATCAAGGTATCATTTTTATTCCTTTTGCTTTTAAATGTGTTTTGAAAATGCCAAAGCACTCATTCTGACAATCTGTTGCTAAAATAAGCTTGCCCGTTTCTCATTTTGTCACATCCTGCAGTCTATCATTTCAATTTGTAATAATGTTGCACAGAATTGTCCGATTTTCAATCTGTTTTTTGTATTTGATAGCCACTTTATTGCACATTAATAACATGTCACTAATAAAAAATTGACCTAATGTGCACTCCGTCTCATTATGTGGTGGAGCGTCACATTTAGTAACCAGCGACCAACCAGCTTTGTTAAAGCTGTGTTA
>CM060318.1:14834695-14904695 GCA_030674155.1 Stramonita haemastoma
TGTATATATACATATACTCTTGCATATATTACACACATATATATATATATATATATTTATATATATATACACACACATATGAGGGGGCGGTAGTTAGATTACCTCCCACGCTATCAAAGTCCTGTCCCAGCATCGTGTTTCTAAATCTGGACACACCAGTGAATTGTGCGACACTCTGTTTCGTTAGGGGGTGTTTGAAAAGCGTCTAATGCATGCAAGTCGGTTACACAGTGAATTGTGGAATTGATGTATCCTCAAATAAGAAGTCATATTCTGCATGTCCAGCTGTGCTAAATACCTGTAGTTGGGGCAAAAATGCAGACAGAAAAATACGTATATCTCCCCACCCATTAGAAACTTATAGCAGTAAGTTATACAGCAACAGCTATAAACATCGTCAAAAAGCGTAAGTATGACAGGGAAAACACATTTGGACACTCTGCTGATAACTAGAGACAACACTCGTAAAACGGGAAAAGGAATAGCCATTCATAGCAACGGTTAATATAGGAATAGATAAGCCAACTTCATAGCAACGGTTAATACACGAGTCAATCAAAGCAACATACACGAGCCATTTATAGCGACGGTTAATCCACGAGTCATTCAAAGCAACGTCTGATACAGGAACATCCAATGTTCACACACACGCAATCTGACACTTTCATTTAGGCTGATATTAAAAGAAGTGAGTCTGGATACGCATAAAATGCAGCAGTGTCACTAAGATCTATTTGACAATGTTTCATTATTTCTTTCCGAAAGTGTTTGACTTCGAAAAGGTTTTACTGTTGATGTCACTCTGAAATAAACATAGTGTGAAACTTAATAATGTTTGGATTTTCATTATTTTCTTTTGGTATGAATTTGTTTCATGAGTGCACAAGAGACTTCTATAATTATGAGTAAACAATGAAACACGGTTCTTGGCTACGATTTACACTTATCACAGACTTTCTCTACTCTTGGAAAATTTCTTACCCTACCTATTTGGATGGGGAGTCTATTGTTTCAAGTACAAAAATGACAAAAAGCCAATGATAGAAACCAGGGAGATTCAACAGGTAATCTTAAGAGAAGAAACAGTTTTTTAATGCTCGATAACCAATGATCGATTCTCTCCCACCCTCTTCAACATCTTCTTAGAGAGAAGATGGCCGACATACTTGAAAACTATAAGGGAACAGTCAGCATTGGAGTCAGAGCACTGACAAATTTGCTTTGTTGACATCTTGGCCTAGCTGGGGAAAACCAAGAGCTGGTCAAGAAAATGAAGCTGGTTTTGCATGCACACGTAATGACAAAAGAAAAATATTCGCCCTTTCATAGTTGTTTCTCTCAAATGAAGTCTTGAACTAAGAACACAATATCACCAGCCGCCATCGCGCAGTGGTGAGCGCCTTGGATTTCGGAATGGAAGGTCGAGGGCCGATTCCCATAAGAGACATTGGGATTTTTCGGACTCCGGCCGGTTCCTACCCAGAGTGAGTGTGCTGTGGGCTCAGTGGGGAGACTTGGACCACACAGTCGAGCTTCATCCACTTTAGGATGCGAATTTGAGAGTGTGTCTGTATCTCTCAGGCATGGTTGACGCTGGGATATATCATGACGGTAAGCGTAGAGTACAGCCCTGTCAAGTAGTCTCAATGCATTATTTCATTATCCTCATCACCTTTGATAATCATCACCTTCACCTTCACCTGTCCCGTAGTCCTGTGGACCGTGGGGGCACAACTAAAGATTCTGAAACCAGCCTCCTCCACTCCTCACGGTCCTCCGGCCTCCATAGCAGATTGCTCCACCCAAGGCCTGTCCACTCTCTGATGTTCTTCCAATCGTTTCCTCTGTCTACCTCTTCGTCTCCCTCCCCGTACTGTTCCCTGTTCTGTAAGACTGTCTTGGCCAGTTCAGATGATCGTGTGACGTGCCCGTACCACTTTGGCTTCCGGTTGTTGTTGTTTTTTTTGGGGGGGTGTTTGTTGTTTTTTACTGTAGTTAGGATCTAGGAGCTCTTCATATGGACCTACGACAGTCTTTATTCTAGTTTTCACTTCTTCCTTAGTGATGTGATCTCTATGAAATACCAAGAAGTTTGCAAAAGTATCTCATTTTCATTGCCTGTATCCTTCTTTCAATGTCTGTTGTTATGGTCCATGTTTCACATGCGTACAAAAATATGGACATGATCAGGGAATGCATCAGTCTGATCTTGAAGCTGATGGCTATGTTCTTATCATTCCAGAGGACTTTTAAGTTTCGTCATTGCAGGTGTGGTCTGGGCTATTCTGGAGAGAATTTCAGGTTTTGATCCTTCATCTAATACTATCGCTCCCAGATATTTAAAGCTACAGACGGTCCCGATTTTCTTACCATCTATAATGAGCGCTTATTACCGGGCAACCCAAAGCGAGGCTCCGTTAGGTGTCGCTTTAGTTGTTGGAGTTAGACATGCGTTGTCTGCTACATTGAAAAGTAGAGGGAAAGGGCCTGGTGCCAGTGAGAACATCATTCGTAATTGTCATATACGACCAAAATGCCGAGATACTGCGCCGTTTTCGGTTGCAATAATGAATGTGGGTTTCGTTTCCCCACTGATCCACAGTATCATTTCAACCCAAACCTCGACAAATACGTTTTCCACTCCGTCTCTTCTGTGGTGTGTGTGGGGGGGAGGGGGGGGGGGGGTTAGTAAAATTGTTGCTCTTAGTACAGTGTGTGTGTGTGTGTGTGTGTGTGTTGTGTGTGTGTGTGTGTGTGTGTGTGTGTGTGTGTGTGCGTGCGTGCGTGCTCGCGCGCGTATGTATGCTGTGCGTGTGTGTGTATGTGCGCGCGCGCGGCGCGCGCGTGTGTGTGTGTGTGTGTGTGTGTGTGTGTGTGTGTGTGTGTGTGTGTTGTCCGTTTTCATTTCAACGTATATATTGATAATAATAATAATAATACATGGAATTTATATAGCGCTATATCTTGTAAAAACAAATCAAAGCGCTTGGACTCGACCCTCACAACAAACAACCAATGACAATAAATAATTCTAGTAAATTAGAAAGCACACACACGCGCGCGCGCGCACGCGCGCACACACACACACACACACACACGCACACACACACGCACGCACACACACACACACACACACACACACACACACACACACACACACACACACACACACACACACACACTTGTAGAGGTTATACATTTTGACAGGGTGAATGGAATTTCAAATGTTGAGGGCAGGGACAAATAGATGAAAACAGAAGACAAAAATCTTAGGTTTGAAACAAGTGTGTCTTGAGGTTGGATTTAAAAGTGTCATATGTAGGCTTTTGCCGAAGGGAGAGAGGGAGGTCATTCCAGATTGATGGACCATAAATAGAGAAAGAGCGGCGGCCAACGGTAGATAGGTTGAATCTCGGAATTTTTAAGGACAAGGTATCTGCAGCCGAGCGGAGGGAACGAGAAGGTGTGTACACGTGAAGACATTCACAGAGGTAGGAGGGTGCTTGTTTTGTGGAGACATTTATAACAGAGAGTACTGATCTTGTAGTTAACTCTCTGTGGCACTGGCAGCCAGTGGAGAGATTGCAAGAGAGGAGTAATGTGTTCAGATATTCACCACAATGTTGTGTTAGTGTGTGTGTGTGTGTGTGTGTGTGTGTGCGCACGCGCGTGTCTGTATGTGTGTGCTCGCACGCACGCAGGTATGTGTGTGTGCACGCTTGCGCGCGCGCATGTGTGTGTGTGTGTGCGTGAAAGTCAAAGTGTGGGTGTGGGTGGGTGTCTATTTATTTTTTTTATTTTTATTCTTTGTATCGAGGATAATGAAACAAGCAATCAGATGCTTTTTTACATCCAGTCCCCGTGTGTATGCAGTTTTGTAAATGTCATCTGTTCCCATCGGCACATGATGGCCTCGTCTTACGAAAAGTGGAACAGGATTTAACGTGTGCGCAAGATGTTCTGCATGCGTTCGCACACGGGGCCTCGGTTTTTTTGGGAAATAGAGTCAGCACTGATGTTAACACCAGAGGAAAAATCCCCTCGACCGGGAATCGAACCTGGATCATCAAATTGCGAGTGCAATGTTCTGCCCACTAGGCTATCCCGTCCCCCTCAGTGTGTGTGTGTGTGTGTGTGTGGTGTGTGTGTGTGTGTGTGTGTGTGTGTGTGTGTGTGTGTGTGTGAAGGAGAGGGTATCTGTCTATCTGTTGGTGTGTACGAGTGGTCATGTCCTCTGTTGTGGGTTGTCCCCACCAGGCCTATATTATCAATATTTATTTTATTACCCTGTTTGTGTTTGTGTGTTTATTTATGTATTGTTTTACATATTATGTGTAGGCTAGACTTTACACGCCACTGTAGATGTAAACAACGCAATTTTGAAGACAATAATCAAGCGCAGAGTCGGAGTTCCATCTATCACGGTGCATAAAATCTTTGTAAATGGCGGCGTAAACAATCCCGTTGTCACCCCAGCACTTGCGCACCACCTATCTCAGTTACTCCCCCTGCCTAGCAATAAGCGCTCACTACATCATTGCTGATGCAATTAGCACAATTTGTCCAAAAAATGCCAATTCATCATCATACAATGATAAATATTGCCTCTGATTCGGTGGCCCCCCTTGCTCTGGTCACATATTGACCTCAGATTTGGTTTCCCGATTCACTAATATGCCTGTGGTGAGTTTGTGTCAAAGCCTTTGGGGTTGGAGGTTAGCGGGGGGACGGTCGTTGGAGGGACGTTGTTGTGGTCGCTACCTCAGGTAGGTGACTCACTCAGTCTGGCTCTGCGACTGAGCTAATACTGTCGTTAGTGGGGAGCTTAGTAGGTGGTGTCCTGCGTACACAAACTCAGAACAGGCACCACTCAACACCGCCAAAATCACCCAGCAGAAGTGCAGGGCCCCTCTGGCTGGTGGCCCTGTTGCGGCCTGATATTGATGGGCTCCCTGTGGACTGCCGATCCCGAGGATGAGACACAATGAATCTGTGTGTGGCTGTGGCAGGGGGATTGGAATAAGTGGCGTGGAAACAACGGTACGGGGACGTCACAGAAGACGAGGCAGCAAAAAACAAAGAACACAATATCAACGAAATATACTATCAAAGAATGATAAACATAACATAACAGTTATCTAAACAATTCAAATATTCATACAAGCACAAAACGAACACTCTACCACAGGAAAATGATGACGACGATGAAGACAACAGAAAAGACAACCTTGATTAAGTCCAGACGACGACGAAGAAAGAGATGCTCCAACACAGGTCAACACTCACGTCACTGATGCACAGCATGTTAATGGCAAGCACAGCTGCTGGGGAGCCTCTGGTGCTGTAGACGTGCTGCAGTCAGCCTCTGGTGCTGTAGACGTGCTGCAGTCAGCCTCTGGTGCTGTAGACGTGCTGCAGTCAGCCTCTGGTGCTGTAGACGTACTGCAGTCAGCCTCTGGTGCTGTAGACGTGCTGCAGTCAGCCTCTGGTGCTGTAGACGTGCTGCGGTCAGCCTCCTGTGCTGTAGACGTGCTGCAGTCAGGCTCACATCTCCGAATTACCGCTATCATCTAACTCATACCACTAAAACTGTGCACAGCACTCTAGAAGTCCATGCCTACACTATATCATCAACTTTGATCACACCAAAAACGTGTTGTTCTGTGTTGTGTTGTGTTGTGTTGTGCTCTCTTGTGTTGTGCTGTGTTTTACACCGTGCTGTGCTGTGTTTTACGCTGTGCTGTGTTTTATGCTGTGGTGTGTTTTACGCTGCGCTGTTGTGTCTTACGCTGTGCTGTGTTTTACGTTGTGCTGTGCTGTGTTTTACGCTGTGCTGTTGTGTTTTACGCTGTGCTGTGTTTTACGTTGTGCTGTTGTGTTTCACGCTGTGCTGGGCTGTGTTTTACGCTGTGCTGTGTTTTACGCTGTGCTGTTGTGTTTTACGCTGTGCTGTTGTGTTTTACGCTGTGCTGTGTTTTACGTTGTGCTGTTGTGTTTCACGCTGTGCTGGGCTGTGTTTTACGCTGTGCTGTTGTGTTTTAAGCTGTGCTGTGTTTTTCGCTCTGCTGTTGTGTTTTACGCTGTGCTGTGTTTTACGTTGTGCTGGGCTGTGTTTTACGCTGTGCTGTGTTTTACGCTGTGCTGTTGTGTTTTAAGCTGGGCTGTGTTTCACGCTGTGCTGTGTTTTACACTGTGCTGTTGTGTTTTACGCTGTGCTGTGTTTTACCTTGTGCTGTTGTGTTTTACGTTGTGCTATGTTTTATGCTGTGCTGTGCTGTGTTTTACGTTGTGGTGTGCTGTGTTTTACGTTGTGCTGTGCTGTTTTTTACGCTGTGCTGTGTTTTATGCTGTGCTGTGCTTTACACTGTGCTCTTGTGTTTTACGTTGTGCTATGTTTTACGTTGTGCTGTGCTGTGTTTTACGTTGTGCTGTGCTGTGTTTTACGTTGTGCTGTGTTTTATGCTGTGCTGTGTTTTACACTGTGCTGTTCTGTGTTTATGCTGTGCTGTGCTTTACGCTGTGCTGTGCTGTGTTTTATGCTGTGCTGTGTTTTACGCGGTGCTGTGTTTTACGCGGTGCTGTTTTTTATGCTGTGCGGTGCTGTGTCTAACACTATGCTGTCCTGTGTTTTCACCCAACAACTGACTACGATGATGACCAGATAGAAGAATTCTATGAAGAACTTGAAAACGTCATCTCCAAAACGCCCCAAAAAGACATTCCTATTGTGGAAGGCAACTGGAATGCTAAGGTTGGACCTGATGCCTATGACACCTGGGCAGGAACCACAGGACGCTTTGGACTAGGAGAAACAAATGAAAGAGGACAGCGGCTGCTGGAATTCGCAAAGAAGCACAAACTAACTCTGGCTAACACACTCCACCCTCGCAAGCCATCTAGAACATCAACCTGGCACTCACCAAATGGTCTGATTCATAATCAAATTGACTACATTCTGTCACCCCAAAGATTCAAATCCAGCATAAACAAGGCAAACACAAGAACATTCCCAGGAGCTGACATTGGCAGTGACCACGACCTCATACTTACCACCATCAGGCTGAAACTGAAAGCAAAACAACAGCCAAAAAGCCCACGCATAAGTTTTGACCTGGAAAAACTCAAAGACCCAGCAGTGGTTGAGATCTCCAAGCAAACATTGGAGGAAAGTTCGCCGCACTCACAGCCATCGACAATGATGTGGACACACTAGCCAACAACATCAAAGAAGTGCTAACGACAGCAGCAGAAGAAACATTAGGAAGAAGCAGAACAAGAGAAGTCAGTGTTTCAGCGCCTCCAACCCATAGTCAAGACCACAAAGAAATGGACTGCTGATAGTATAGCTACATTGCAAGGCTGCTTTGATTGCACTGACTGGGATATGTTTTATAACGTGTGTTCTGATCTGAATGAGCTTACTGATGTTGTTTCTAGTTATATTTCATTTTGTGTCAGTTGTGTTATTCCAACAAAGGAGATAACTATTTACCCCAATAACAAGCCTTGGGTTACGAAAGACCTGAAACGGGTATTAAACAAAAAGAAAGTAGTATTTTATACAGGCACAGAAGAACAAAAGAAACAAAGGAATAAAGAAGTCAAAGCTGCTATTTCACAGGCGAGACGGGAGTATAAATGTCAGATAGAAAATAAGTTTGCTGGGAACAGTTTTCGGGCTGCATGGCAGGGCATCAAAAATATGTCAGCAGTAAACATGACAGCTGCACCACATAGGTCAAAGATCAGTCTGCAGGGGGTATGTGATAACAACTTACCTGACCATTTAAACGCATTCTTCACTCGCTTTGAAAAGCATGATTTTTCAGAGGAAATAAATGGCCTGAAAGAATCTCTGCTTTTTGAGAATGGCGTCATTGTTGATGAAGAAGTTATCTGCAAGCACTTCAAGGCAATAAACATTAACAAATCTCCTGGGCCAGATGGTATATGCGGTAGAACCCTTAAGTTCTGTGCCACTGAGCTTGCAAGTGTCTTTCAGCACCTGTTCCAGACCTCGCTGGACACTTGCCAGATACCAGTTATTTGGAAAACTTCCAATGTTATACCTCTTCCAAAGAAACCCAATCCTACTCGGCCTAATGATTTCAGACCTGTAGCTCTCACATCACTGGTGATGAAAACATTAGAAAAGATCATAAAATCTCTCATTCTTTCTGTTACAGAGAAAAACCTTGACCCATTACAATTTGCGTACAGATCCAGAAGGGGTGTCGAAGATGCCAAATTATTCATTTTGAACAAGCTGTACAATCACTTGGAAACACCTGATTCTCATGCCAGAATATTGTTTGCTGACTTTAGCTCAGCTTTCAATACAATGCAGCCTCATATTCTGGTTAACAAAATACTTTCAAAATTTGATGTAGACAATCAACTTATACGTTGGCTGATTGAATTTTTAACTGACAGGCCACAGCGTGTTTTTGCCAACAAAATACCTTCATCAGTTAGATATACCTACACTGGTTCCCCACAGGGCTGCGTCCTCTTGCCACTTCTTTACATTCTATACACAGATGATTGTAGAAGCAGCCATGAAAACTCATTTCTGGTAAAATTTGCGGACGACAGTGCTCTTCTGTCTCTCTTATCTGGATCAGTCCTAGACCACGGTCCAGCCCTTACCGAGTTCGAGATTGGTGTGATGAGGCCTATCTGGAGCTAAATGTTTCTAAAACTAAAGACCTTCCTATTGATTTCAGAAGATCGGAGCACACTTCTGAGAATACCATCATCCATAGTGAAGAAGTTGAAAACGTTTTGAAATACAAATATCTGGGAACTGTTTTTGACCACAAGCTAAATTGGGATGCTGACACTGACGCCATTGTCAAAAAGGGGAAACAACGTGTGTATTTTCTGAGGAAGCTTAACTCATTTTTTGTCGACAAAAAGATTCTTTCTTTGCTCTACAAGTCTTATATAGAGAGCGTTTTGAGTTTTGCTTTCATTTGCTGGTACAATAACCTTAGCATTAAGAACAAGAATGGTCTTCAGAGAATTGTGAAAATCTGCTCTAAAATTATCGGAGAAGAACAAAGAGACCTCAGGTCGTTTTGTAATCAACAGCTTGTACGTAAAGCAAGAGCCATTTTGGCCGATTCCTCCCACGCTCTGTTTTCAGAATTTCAATTGCTGCCTTCAGGACGTCGTTTTCAATACCACAACAGCAAAACAAACAGAAAAAGGAATTCCTTTGTGCCAGTAGCTATCCGAGTTCTAAACTCACATAACACTGACTGAGGTTGTTTGTTTTTGTTTTTGTTTGTTTGTTTGCTCTTTTGTGTGTGTGTGTGTGTGTGTGTGTGTGTGTGTGTGTGTGTGTGTGTGTGTGTGTGTGTGTGTGTGTGTGTGTGTGTGTGTGTGTGTGTGTGTGTTGTGTGTGTGTGTGTAAGCTTCTCTGAATTACTTACCTGCCACTGTTATGTATGTAGCCAATTCATACAGGGGTGCACATACATGCATATGTACCCATAAAATGAGTATGTCTTATTTTTGGCTTTGTTGATTTTCTTTGCATTGCTTGTAAATTCACATGTCTTTTTACCATTATGTGCGTGTGGGGGGGGGGGGGACGGGTGGGTGTGGATGGTGTGTATGGATAGGGGGGGGGGGGAGCGTGTGTGTATGTGTGAGTGTGGGGGCGGGTGGGTGTGGATTGTATGGGGAGGGGGGGAGCGTGTGTGTGTGTGTGTGTGTGTGTGTGTGTGTGTGTGTGTGTGTGTGTGTGTGTGTGTGTGTGCGTGTGCGTGCATGCATGCATGTATATGTGCGGGTGTGAACACGTGCGCATAATGTGTAAATAATGGTGATCATATGTCTTTTCTAGTCAATGGTTTTTAAGAACATTGTATCTAAACATTGGTGTGTGTATGCGTGTGTTTGCGTGTGTGCAAGCGCGCGCGCGTAGAGTGTGAGTGTTTGTGACATTTTATTTGTAGTTATATAATGTTTGAACAAATAAGAAATGTAGCTCCTTCGTGTGTTTGATCATGATTTGTATCAATATGCCTGTCAGTATTGTAATTGCCCTTCAGGGATGATTAAAGTGTTTTTGACTTGACTTGACTTTGACTTGACAAAGAGGCAACCCCAGGTGACAAATGAGGTTCTTCATCTCTGCGACAAAAGAAGAGAACTGAAAAAACAAAAGTTCACAAGTCAAGAAGCTTACAACAAGTACATGGATAGCCACAGAGATGTGAGGAAAAAGATGAGAGAAGCCAAAGAAGCGTGGATAGAAGAACAATGCAACAACATCGAAGCTGGAATGGCCAAGGGAAACAGCAAAACAGCTTACAACACTCTGAAAGCATTAACTAAAACCACACAGCCTAAAGCCTCTGTTATTGAAGACAAAGAAGGAAATCTTTTAACGGAAAACAATGCCATCCTCCAACCCTGGACAGAATACTGTGAGGGGTTGTATAACTACCCACTATGCCCAGATACCAGCATAGTTTCTGACAAACCCCCTGAACACCAAGATAAAGACCCACCAATACTAAGGTGTGAAGTAGACACAGCTATCAAACAATTTAAGAGGGGGAAGTCCCCTGGAATCGACAACATCCCAGCTGAACTCATAAAAAATGGAGGGAATGAAACAGCAAGGCAATTCACAGAACTTTGTCAGAAGATCCATGACACCAAAGAATGGCCAAAAGAATGGACACAGTCTCTTGTAATACCCCTGCCAAAAAAAGGAAACCTCAAGCAATACCAGAACTACAGAACCATCAGACTCATAAGCCATCCTAGCAAGATCATGCTGCAGGTAGTCCTCAACAGACTGAAAAACCAAGCGGAAAAACTCCTGGCAGAAGAACAAGCGGGCTTTAGACCAAAACGCAGCACAATGGAACATTAACAAATTTTCAATCTGAGAATTCTGATAGAGAAGCATCTCCAACACCAAAAAGACTTGTACCACAATTTCATAGACTTCAAAAAGGCCTTTGACAGGGTATGGTATGACGGCGTCTGGCAAGTACTCAGGCACTTCAACATTGACAACTGCCAAATTGAAGTCATCAAAGCACTGTACGAGAACGCAAGAAGTGCAATTTTCATGAACAATCATGTGGGCGAGTTCTTCAAGACCACGGTTGGGGTCCGCCAGGGCTGCCTTCTCTCGCCTGTACTCTTCAACCTCTTCCTCGAAAACATCATGACAGAGACACTGCAAAACTACCACACTTCCATCTCCATTGGTGGAAGACCCTTTGCAACCTCAGATTTGCAGATGACATTGATCTCATGGGCAGCAGCAAACAAGAACTGCAAATCCTCACAGACAGTCTAACAGATCGAGCGAGCGCATACGGCATGGAGGTCAGTACAGAGAAATCAAAGATCATGGTCAACAGCGCAAGTGATGACATCACAGAAATAAAGATGAATGGAGAACTACTGGAAGAGGTGAGCCAATTCAAATACTTAAGCTCCATCCTAACAAAAGATGGCACATCAAACAATAAAGTGAAAGCTCGCATTGCAACAGCAACATCTGCTCTAGTCAGACTCGAGAGGATCATCAGAAGCAACAACATCAGCTTCTGCACCAAATACCACCTCTACAAATCCCTCGTGATATCTATCCTCCTATATGGCTGTGAATCATGGACTCTGACAGCAGAGTTAGAGAGGAGAATCCAAGCATTCGAGAACAAGTGCCACAGAAGACTCCTCAAAATATCATACAAAGAACACAAGACCAATAACTATGTGAAAGAAGAAATCAAAAAGCGTGTGGGCCCCCAAGAGCCTTTGCTCTCCACCATAAAGAGGAGAAAGCTGATGTGGTTTGGTCACACCACAAGACATAACACCTTGGCAAAAACCATCTTGCAAGGAACAGTCGAGGGCAAGAGAAGAAGAGGCCGCCAAAAGAAATCATGGGTTGACAACATCAAAGACTGGACCGCCCAACCCCTGCAACACTTACTAGCCACACAGGATCCTGAAGCATGGAAAAAGATCTCTGTTGCGTCTTCTCTCATGTCCCCCCTCCGACCTTTGGGACATGGGACTGAGTGAGTGAGAGTGAGTCCTGTGTTTACGCTGTGTTTTACGCTGTTGTCTGTTTTAGGCTGTGTTATGCTGTGTTTACGCTGTGCTGTTCTGTGTTTTATGCTGTGTTCTGTTTTAAGCTGTGTTATGCTGTGTTGACACTGTGCTGTTCTGTGTTATACACTGTGCTGTGCTCTGTTTTAGGCTGTGTTATGCTATGTTTACGCTGTGCTGTGCTGTGTTTTACGTTGTGCTGTGCTGTGTTTTACACTGTATTGTGCCATGTTATGTCATCGTGCTCTAATAGTTGTGAATGTTGCACTGCACTACATTGCTTAGCATGGTATTATTTTACATCATAATAATGTATTGCATTGCATACCTTAGTACTTTAATGTACGGCGGATTACGAGTACGATATTCCAATCAACCAATTATTCTGCACACACACACACACACACACGCACACACACACACACACACACACACACACACACACACACACACACACACACACACACACACACACACACAACACACACACACACACACACACACACACACACACACACACACACACACACACACACACACCACACACACATACACACACACATACACATACACACACATACACACACATCTCGTTTATTTTAGTTCATACATAAACCCTCCTGGAGTGTTTAAGGATGCTACCTTGTTGAAAACAGAGACTGTGGAGATCCTCAACTGGGGAAAGCATCACAACACTGTTCAGCAAGACAGGGAGCATCACAACACTGTGCAGCAAGACAAGGAGCATCACAACACTGTGCAGCAAGACAAGGAGCATCACAACACTGTGCAGCAAGACAAGGAGCATCACAACACTGTGCAGCAAGACAAGGAGTATCACAACACTGTGCAGCAAGACAAGGAGCATCACAATACTGTGCAGCAGGACAAGGAGCGATACAGCTACGTTGTGGTTCTTTACAGAGTAAACTAAAATTCCTTTCAAACAGAAAACACAGAAAACAGCGTGCACACAGTTGTCGTGTATAGACACCATCCCTGAAGAAAAATCGGGGAGTTGGAGTCCCAGGGCGGCTCGGGGCTGTAGGCTATATGGCAACGTTCTGGTGGCTCCTGCGACGGTACTGGAACCATTCGTATCGGTCATTGCCTTTCCGATGGATCATTCCAGTGGCGTGGAGAGTGTGTGGGTCTGCTGCATGGGTAACAGCTTGCCCTCCATACTTACCCAGGCTTTGCGCTCTAAAGACTAGAGCGCAACTGCATAGTCTTTCGAGACTGCTGGGTGCTTAATATATATATATATATATTATATATATATATATTATATATATATATATCATATATATATTATATATATATATACATATATGATATATATATATATATATATATATATGTGTGTGTGTGTGTGTGTGTGTGTGTGTGTGTGTTGTGTGTGTGTGTGTGTGTGTGTGTGTGTGTGTGTGTGTGTGTATGGATGGATGGATGGATGGGTGGGTGGGTGGGTAGATGGATGGATGGATGGATGGATGATGAATGGATGAATGGTATCTATGTATGTCTCTATGTATCTATGTTTGTATGTATGCATGCTAAGTGAATCTACATTATAACTATCCTGGACACATTCTTGCCAACAGAGACACACACCACATGTAACGCCTCCCTAATGCTGGAGTTGATACTTAATGGGGACCACACGGCGGTTGAGCTCTGTAACAGTATAGCCGGTCATACGGTCCTCAAGTGAGTCAGTTGGCTTGTGTGCGTGTGTGTATGTGTGTGTGTGGTGTTCTCTATGCGATGAGCAATAACAATGTTGCCCCAAGCAGCACTGTATGCATTCGATGCTCCAAAAACTGGAAGGAGCACTTTGAAAGCTACTTCCACACAGTCCTGTCAGGAGAAACAGAAATCTGTTCGTTTTTGTAGTATAAAACCAGGTGAGTGCTTGTGTGTGTGTATGTGTTGGTGTGTGTGGTGTGTGTGTGTGTGTGGTGTTGTGTTGTGTGTGTGTGTGTGTGTGTGTGTGTGTGTGTGTGTGTGTGTGTTGTGTGTGTGTGTGTGTGTGTGTGTGTGTTGTGTGTGTGTTGTGTGTGTGTGTGTTTTGTGTGTTGTGGTGTGTGTGTTGTTTTATAAACGCTTACTGCATTGCTAGTGTGTTCTTCAGTCCAGCGGCTCTTCTGTTCATTGCGTATGTTCATTTGATTTCTGTTTTATTGATTGTTCTGTTTACTGACTCTTTCTGTTTTTGTTTCTTTTTTTTCTTTTCCTCCTCCTTCTTTTTCCTCCCCCTCCTAATCTTGTTCTTGCTCCCTCTTCTTCTTCTTCTTCTTCTTCTTCTTTCTTCTTCTTCTTTTCTTCTTCTTCTTCTTCTTCTTTTCTTCTTTTTCTTCTTCTTCTTCTTCTTCTTCTTCTTCTTCTTCTTTTCTTCTTCTTTTCTTTCTTCTTCTCTTCTTCTTCTTCTTTCTTTTCTTCTTCTTCTTCTTCTTCTTCTTCTTCTTCTTCTTCTTCTTCTTCCTCCTCTTCGCAGTTCTTTGCAATTTGTCTTCACAATTCTTCTTCGCAATTCTTCTTTGCAATTCTTAGCAATTCTTTTTCTTCTTCTTTGCAATTTTTTCTTCTTCTTTATTACAATTGTTCTCTTTTTTCGCAATTCTTTTTGTTCTTCTTCTCGAAATTCTTTTTGTTCTTCTTCGAAATTCTTCTTCTTCTTCGCAATTCTTCCTCTTCACTGTAATTCTTTTTTGTTCTCCTTCGCAATTCTTCCCTTCTTCCCATTTCCTCCTGTTGGACTGCAGCTCTCCACTATCTTCCAACTGCAGGAATGTTCCTTTTCTACTTGTCACCTCTTTTTCGTCTATTGTCTGCCTTCGTGACCCATTCTCCTGCTTTTTCTTTTTTACAGAAAAACTTAAAAGATTTTCTCTCCCATGCCGATGTCGGATGTGCTGGGCCTGACTTGTCAGGCGCTTGCCGGCAGCGCAATGCGTTTTCGCTCAGATGACAGACAACAATAGTTGCTGTCTGAGCGTTCGACGAAGAAGTAGTAGTAGTAGTAGTAGTAGTAGTAGTAGTAGTAGTAGTAGTAGTAGTAGTAGTAGTAGTAGTAGTAATTGTTGTTGTTGCTGTTGTAGTAATGGTAGCACAAATAGTGGTAGTTGTAGCAGCAGTAAACAGCAGCAACAGCGGCAACAGCAGAGTAGTAGTAGTAGTTAGTAGTAGTAGTAGTAGTAGTAGTAGTAGTAGTAGTAGTAGTAGTAGTAGTGTAGTAGTAGTAGTAGTTGTTGTGTGTTGTTGTTGTTGTTGTTGTTGTTATTGTTGTTGTTGTTGCAGCAGTAGAAGTGGTAGTAGTGACTGTAGTACTTGCTGTAGTAGCAGTAGCAGCAGTAGTAGTAGTAATAATAATAATAATAGTAGTAGTAGTAGTAGTAGTAGTAGTAGTAGTAGTAGTAGTAGTAGTAGTAGTAGTAGTAGTAGTAGCAGCATAAACAGTATTTGACAATAGCAACACTACTAATGATCGTAACCAATCCAGGAGTATCTCTCAGTGGCCGACTGTGTTCTATAAAAGAATAGGGAACAAAAGCAGTCCCTTCTTCTTCAGGGGGCTGTCAAGAGCAAGCAGAATGTTGAACCCAGTACTCGGGCATGTACAGAACGGGATACCCCACCACCACCCTGAAGATCGTGATCTGCATGCTCCAGTGGTTCTTAGTGGCGGCTTAAAGAGCTTGGCGAACAGATCATTATCTCTGGCAGTGTATTTGTCTTTCAGGCTAAATGGACGATATTATACCCGACAGTAATTGTATGGCTTTTCAATAGTGTCAAAGATCGTGAAAGATCGCTGTTGCCATGAAATTTAGTCATTCCCCTCTGTGTGTGCGTGAGTGTGTGTGCACGTGCGTGCATGTGTGTGTGTGTGTGTGTGTGTGTGCGTGCGTGCGTGCGTGCGTGCGTGGTGTGTGTGTGTGTGTGTGTGTGTGTGTGTGTGTGTGTGTGTGTGTGTGTGTGTGTGTGTGCTGTATTTAGTTTTTTTCTTTTATTCTTTTATATCGAGGATAATGGAATCACACTCGTGCTTTTTTATTTTTATTTTACATCAAGTCCCTGTGTGTATGTAGTTTTTTGTAAATCGTGTCAAGTGTTCCCACCTGCACATGGAACAGAATTTAACGTGTACGCAAGATGTTCTGCGTGCGTTCGCACACGGGGCCTCGGCTTATAGTCTCATCCGAAGGACTTTTGGGTGGAGTGGAGTCAGCACTGATGTTAACTCCAGAGGAAAAAATCCCCTCGACCGGGAATCAAACCTGGTCGTCAAATTGCGAGCGCAATATTCTGATCCCTAGGCTATCCCGTCCCCCATGTGTGTGTGTGTGTGTGTGTGTGTGTGTGTGTGTGTGTGTGTGTGTGTGTGTGTGTGTGTGTGTGTGTGTGTGTGTGTGTGTGTGTGTGTGTGAGCATGTCAGAGTCAAAGTCAAATTCAAAGTCAAAATTTTACTTCCAGATGGTGTGTGTGAGCGAGTGAGAGAGTGAATGTGTCTGTGTGTTTGCATGTGTGTCTGTCTGTCTGTCTGTCTCTCTGTTTCTCTGTCCGTGCACTATTCAGAGACCTTCTGGACATTGTTCCGTCATGACTAGGAGTGTCATTGTAAAATATTTAGGCGTGTGTAGCACAATCTGTAGTCAGGAAATCTATTGAAGAAAGTGGTCACCTCTCCTTAGACCTGAGTAAGACATTGTTATTTACAAAACTGCATACACACGGGGACTAGATGTAAAAAAGCACACGAGTGCTTATTCCATTACCCTTGACATAAAAGAATAAATAAATAAATAAATAAATAAATAAATAGAATTATCAATTAATACTATTGTGGTGCTTTATCAGTAGAAAAATTATCACTTTAATTGGTTATTTAATTTCTCCCCTCTCTAGATTTTATCATAGTAGGGAGAAAATGGCAAAAAAATCGGCAGTATTAAGTATCAGTTATTACTGTGGACACCTTTGGTTACAGACTTTTACAAGTAGTTATATGCTGCGATATTCAGAAAATACTGTCAAATATACCAATACTCTTTTTTCAGCACAAAAATCCGAATTGTTCACAACATATTAACTGCTGTTTATATTGATAGAAACAATTCAGCGATTGCTTTGGACACATATGTGTACCGTACTTGTGTGGTTCCAACCCTGGCTTTTTACCTCAATACACCACACACATCAGACTACCTTTATCTGTCTGTCTACGCATGGGAGGTCTTCAAAGCGAAAGAAGACAATAGGGGATCGGGGTTAGGGAGCAGTAGACACTATAGAGAATAGGAGGGGTGAGTGGTCTAGCAAGTCTGTCGTGACTGTAACGGGAGAAAGGGGGAGGAGTGTGCCACGAGTGTATGTGTGTGTATAGAGGGGGGGGGGGGGGGGTGAGTGCGTACGTACGTGCGTACGTGCGCGCGTGCGGTGTGTGTGTGTGTGTGTGTGTGTGTGTGTGTGTGTGTGATTCAGATTCAGATTCAGATTATTTATTGCCCTCTAAGTCATGCAGACCTATTTGACACAACAAAACAAGCATTAGGTTGTTGTTATTGTTGTCTTCAATTTTACGTCTGTTCACTCTCAGTGATATTAGACGATGTGAAGAAAAAAAACAAAAAAACAAAAAAAAACACCTCAAAAACATGTGTCACCCTCCATCCTAAAAAACAACAAATACAAACAAACAACCCCCCCCCCATAAGGAAACTTGGTTATGCAATAGAAATAACAGAAATATAAGAACTCATTAACCTTAATGTAACTATAACAAATGTCCTATCGGACTGTGATAGAGACCCTTTACAATTTCAAATGCCAATTTTAAATTACTGAATATGTTGGTGAGAGAGTTTTCAGAAAAATGGGGCATGAAAGGCTTTACACTCTTGCAGTCAAAAAGTATATGAGTATTAGTGATATTCTCACCACACAGACATTTACCATTTTTGCTGAACTTGGTTATCAATGCGTTTAGTTTCATTCTATAAAATAGTGCATTAATTCTTCTTGATGTGAAAACATTTACACAAGTCTTTGCGTAGTTGACAACTGTTAACTTATTGGTATTGATCACAGTTCTATTAAAAAATATCTTATTTTGCTGATTAGTTTTGGTGACATGTCTCCATGATTTTTGTTCTAGTAGACTGTACCCCTCTTGCAAGGATAAAGGCACAGTCAATTCTATTGAATCCCGTCCATGTTTTGCACCCTTTTTAGCAGCTCTATCTGCCCACTCATTTGGAAAGAATCCAGAGTGTGAAGGCACCCAACAGAAATTGACACTTATCCCCTTTAAGGTCAAGAGATGTATGACATGCTTAATCTCTAATACAATTTTCGAAGTTTTGTTGTAACATGGGGATTTTAAAGCATACAATACCGACTTAGAATCAACGCAAAGAAGGATCTGAAATACACACAATGGCAAATCAAGAATATAAGTAAGACCCATTAATATTGCTACTAGTTCTGCTGTAAAAATTGAGTGATGTTTACCAACATGATATGATTTTTCGATTTTTAACGCTGGTATAACAAAAGCAGAACCTGTTTCTTGATTATCTAGACGTGACCCGTCTGTGTAAATTTGTAAATGATCAAAATAGTTATGATGGATGTGGGATCGAACATCGGAAACCATTATGTTTAGATTGTCATTCTTGTTTACATTAGACACGTCTATGTCGAAGTGTGCTTTATTCATCTCCCACGATGGACAAGGTAAGATTGCTTCTCTTGTGTCCATGCTGTGTTGATTGATTTCAGAATTTTCTACAAGTTCAGACACGTATGTACTTACAGGCATTAGAGACGCTATAGATTTTGCTCTTTTCGGAAAATTCAATTCTGATTTTACTTCTATTTCTTCTGAAATAAAGTTTCTAGTCGTTCTGTTTCTAAGCACATATTTAGCACATGCTAATTGACGGTAATCATCTAAAGGTAATATGCCGACTTCGTTATACGTTCCCAGAGCTGAGGCGTGATAAGGCACACCAAGAGCAAGCCTGTATGCTTTGCAGTCTATACTTTGTAACTTTTTAAGTAAATACTTAGGAGCACTGAAAAAGACCTCTTGGCCATATGATAATTTCGAACGAATAAGAGATGTAGCTAAACATTTTAGATTTGATGTGTCTTGGCCCCAAAACTGTTTACTTACCATCTTCAGCAAGTTTAAGCATTTTTTTGCTTTAGTTAAATTGTGTTCGTTATGTGCATTCCAAGTTAGCTTAGAAGTGAGAATAACACCCAAGAACTTTATGGTATTTTTATACTCTATCATGTTGGTCCCAATTTTAAATGCCGGTAGCTCATCTGGATTACTGCTATTGTTAAAAAGCACAGTATAAGTTTTTTCTGAGGATAAAGTAAATCCATTTTCGAGCATATAATTATCGATGTTGTTAAGTTGTTTCTGATATACTTTTTTTAATGTAGTTTAACAATCTTTTTGGTGTGTTTCGTTTCATAGGAACATTCATCCACATACATATGTCATCTGCATATTGCACTAGGGTGACTTCCTTTGACATTTTCATGGGGAGATCATGTAGCAAAACATTAAATAAGAGAGGTGATAGTACAGAACCTTGAGGTAGTCCATATGAAGAGATCTAAAACTTAAATATGATTTATCTACTCTGACCTGTATACTTCTGTTAGTCAAAAAACTTTTGAGATAATCAAATAAATGCCCAGAAAAACCCAGGTTTTTTAGTTTACATAGCAACTTAGCATTCCAAACTTGGTCATACGCCTTTTTTATATCAAAAAAGGTTGCCAGAACGCTCTTTCTTCTAGCAAACTGAATTTTTATATGGGTTGATAGCTTAACCAAGTTATCGATAGCAGATCTATTTTTTTGAAAACCAGCTTGATTGACTGGTATTATTTTATTTTTATCACAGAAATACATCAGCCTTTTTAGAATAATTCTCTCCATTAGCTTGCCAGTATGTGAGGTCAAAGCAATTGGTCTGTAGCTAGTTTTGTCTGTTTTGGGCTTTCCCTGCTTATGAATGGGAATGACAATGGATTGTTTCCAATTTACTGGCATAACACCTTCAATCCAACATTTATTGAACAGATTATGAAGTAGAAAAATGAAGTTTGTCGGTAAATGTTTTAGCATGTCATTAGAAACTGCATCTAGTCTGACAGATGTTTTTTTTAGTAGAAAGAGACAGTAAGGCATCTCTGACTTCATCAACTTGAATTGGAGCATTAATATATGAACTGTTGTCAGGGACTGGGTCCGTATACTCTGTCTTACTTTCCTCTTCCGTTCTATAGTTTTTGCACTTAAGTGACAAGCCTTCAAGACGCATGGAATTTGAAAACATGTCTGCAAACACTTCAGCTTTTTCTAAATTTGATGGAAACTCTTTGTTCTCCAGTCTCACTGGACAAGCTGGTAAACTAACACCTCTTTTCATTTCATGAAATTTTTTCCACACTTTTTTAAGATCTTTATGATCTGAAATTTCGGTGGAACAAAAAGAAGTCCAAAATTGTTTAATTATCTTTCTGCTCAAATGATGTCCACTAAAAACATGTTGCATTTTACTTTTCTTTGTCTCTTTTCTTCAAACATTCATTCACATATCTAATGATATCTGCATGACAGATATCAACTGTGATTATGTCGCATAACTTATCTATATTATAATTATTGTTTACATTCTTTGTCTCTGGTTTTAATCTTTAGTAACAAATTGTTTCTAAGTTCATTGTATAGACACATTCATCGAGTAAATGGAGTTCGTCATCTATTTTGGTATAGTTTTTACATTTTCTGTCCTCTCTGGGCATATTTTGGTGCCTTCCTTTGTCTATCATTAAACTGTGACAACTTATGCGAAATTTACAAAAAGTATTTGTATGGGTTTTGTTTTCATAGTTTATTAAATATGGTTCCAGTCTGTACTCTGTGGTAGCAAAATTATAACATTTGTGACGCTCCACCACATAATGAGTCGCATTGCACCAGAGGTCAACTTTTTAGTTATTGACATATTATCAAACTGCAATTAAATGGCTATACGATGCAAAAAACAGATTGAAAATCGTAAAATTCCATGAAAAGTTATTACAAGTTGAAATTCTAGACTGCAGGAAATGACAAAATGAGAAATTAACAAGTGTAGCACCCTAATAGGTGGTCAGAATGAGGGCTCGGTGTTTTTAAAACACGTTTTAAGGCAAAAGGAGACAAGATTATGATTTGATAGTTCACTTTAAGGTAAAAATAATGGCTGTACTTTAATAATCAATCAAAATCTCAAAATTGCCAACTTGACCCCACCTGCCTTTAATGGCTCCTAGCCGAAAAGTGGATTATGTGCTAAGCGACTCATTTTGTGGTGGAGCGTCACAGTTTAGCTTTGCACACTGTTTCTTCTGGTAGATCCAGAACGTTTAAGACATGGCCTCAAGCTGTCTTTGAACAGCATAGCTTAAGTGATGAACATCAAGAGTACTCTGGTCTTTCAACACATGTTTAAATCCAATTGTGTAAAGAGTATTTTTTACTGTATTGATCCATTTATCACATGTATTCTTCTGATACAAGTAATCATATACTATTCTAATATTAGAGTCTGTTTTTGATTCTATCAAATGAATCCAAGAGGATATTATCTGGCATATGATTTTAAGGGTCAGAGGAAATCTTCCCATTTTACCTAAAGTGGGTAGTACTGATTTTTTAATTTTTTAAAAATATTTTTATTGAACTCCCAGTATTTGTTTACAAAATTTGATATGAAAATGTTCGTACAGAAACTGATCTGATAAGCATGTCTTAAACAATTCATCAATGTGAAATTCTGTCCCCATGAAAACAAAAAGGAAACCAATCTTCTGCTCCATAAGTTAAAAGAGGGGTTATTAATGAGTCAAATAAACGCATTATTGTAGTAGTCTTTAAATTCTGTCTGTGAATTGCTCTTTTAAAGGCGTACAATGCTTTGTTGCTTTGTTTTACTAAATGTTCTTGTATTGCTTGAAACTGACCATTCTGATGAAAAATGACACCTAGATATTGATAAGTTTCTACTGTTTCAATTACATGCTCTCCGCATTTAAAATAAATTGGAATTTTAGGAGGTGAAGACTACTACCCTTGTTTTTGATTTGTTTATCCTTAAACCCCAGTTCAAACTGTACTCTTGCAGTTTATTCAGTTTAGTTTGAAAACCTACTTTGGTTGTTGTAATGCTAATGCTAGGTCATATCAGCATGGAGTAAACAAGGAATTCTATCTCTTGTGGTTATGTACGGCGAATCTTTCTCATCTATATATTGAACTATATCATTGACATACATATCAAATAATGTAGGACTTAATGTATTTCCCTGATGCACCCCTCTTTTTACTATGATTTCATCTATTTGTTTTCCTTGCATTTTTGTAACTAATGTTGCATTCGAATACATATTTTTAATGACATTAAACGTTTTACCAGTTATCCCTATTTTGTTTAGCTTTATAAGAAGACCGTCTTGCCACACACTATGAAAAGCTTTCTGAAAGTCTACAATGCAGCAGTAGTCTTTCAGCTTTCACTTTAAGTACCTTATCTATTAAGTTGTTAAGTAGAAAAATATGATCCGTTGTTCTGCATGTTTTCCAGAATCCAGCTTGTTCTCTGACAATACTATTGTTATTTTCTAAATATTCAAATATTCTTTGATTTAGTATTTGACAAAAAAACTTTTCCAATAGTGTTTGTGATCGTGATTCCTCTGTAGTTTTCTGGGTTATATATGCATCCACTTTCATAAATCAGGACATTCACTCCTACTTTCCAGTCTCAGGGATATATTACCAATTTCAAACACTGAATTGAACATATCATGCATTGTCTCTATAAGACCAGGTGAAGCTGATTTAATCATTTCCTTTGTTACTCCATCTTTTCCTGAAGATTTGTTAGCTTTTAATCTTTTGATTGTTTTTGTAATTTCCTTTGTCCTAGTTGCTTATCTAAGAGTGTGTTATCAGTTATTTTCAATTTTTCAAACATGATTTGTACTTGCTTTTTGCGTTCTGGATCTATTTGCGGTTCTTTTCTTACTACATGTAGTAGTTTTTAAGTGTCCAGTCCACTTACTGTTATGAATATTATTTTGATCTTTTTATCTTCGCTTTTTTATTTTATTTTTATCTTCGCTTTCTTTTAGTTTTTGTAAAGTTTCCCACAATATACTTGGATCTTCTTCGATGGTATCATGTAACTGCATACAAACTTATTTTTAAAAGATTTCTTTAAAAAAAAATTAAAGTATTGTACTGTTTTCTTTCTTTCTTTTAAAAAAAAAATTCTTTAAAGTATTTCTGCCGAAGTTCAAGTTTATATGGAGTGCTGTTCATTGCATTTAGTAAAGATTTTACTTCTTTTCTCGTACTGGTACATCCTGGGTCAAAATATTTTCTATTGCGTTTAGTTTTTTGTAACGGTTTCGACTTTCTGGTCTTCAAGCTTAATTTCGCCACTCTGATAAAGATATCAGACAGCTGCTTGGAACATTCGTTCACTACATTTGTTGAATCAGATTGCTTTGTATTTTGATTTATTTGTTCTAATACTGATTTTGTTTTATTTTTTTATTTGTGTTATATGCACTTGAATTGATGGTAGTAAAAGTGCCTTTAGAAATTGTTCTTTGGAATTTTTATCCCATACAAATTGTATCTGTTGTGTTGAATCTTTAGTAATATACCCTGCCTGTGTATCTCATTATTTTGAAGGACTTGTGCAAATGTGTTTTGTCTATGCTTGGTATATCTATATCTAAATCAAGTGGAAAATGATCAGAATATTCCATTAAATCTTTAACTTTCATATGTTTTACCTTTTCCATAAACGAGTTTGAACAAATGAAATAATCCACAATAGTACAGCCTTGAGGTTGAAAACATGTAAACTTACCTTGTGAATCCCCTAATTTTCGGCCATTCAATACCATTATACAATTTTTTTTCTGTACAAATTTTAACAAATGTCGCCAGCCGCCTTCGCGCAGTGGTTAGCGCCTTGGATTTCGGACTGGAAGGTCGCGGGTTCGAGTCCCATAAGTCATAGGGACTTTTCGGACTCCGGCCGGCTCCTACCCAGAGTGAGTGTGCTGCGGGCTCAGTGGGGAGACTGAGACCACACATTCGAGTTTCATCCACTTTACGGATGCGAATTTGAGAGTGTTGCTCTAATTACTTGACCAACACTGCAGGTGTCTGTATCTCTCGGGCCCGGTTGACGCCGGGATATATGATGACAGTAAGCGTAGAGTACAACCCTGTCAAGTAGTCTCAAAGCGGATGCACTTCCACAGCAGCATAATTACATCATCCCCATCCCATTACATCATCTCCATCCCCATTGATCATCATGCAATAATAAAAATTGCCTCTGATTCGGTGGCTCCCGTTGCTCTGGTCTCATGGTGACCTCAGATTCGGTTTCCGCATACGGTTCTGTGCCTGTGGTGAGTTTGTGTTAAAGCCTTTTGGGTTGGAGGTTCGCGGGGAGACAGTCGTTGGAGGGACGTTGTGGTGGTCGCCACCTCAGGTGGGTGACTCACTCAGTCTGGCTCCGCGACTGAGCTAAAACTGTCGTTAGTAGGGGGCTTAGTAGGTGGTGTCCTGCGTATGTTAGATCAGAACAGGCACCACTGAACACCACCAAAGTGACTCAGCAGAAGTGTAGGGCCCCTCTGGCTGGTGGCCCACGGTGGCCTAATATTGATGTGCTCCCTATGGACTGCCGATCCCGAGGATGAAACAACGAATTAGCGTATGGCTGTGGCGGGGAGATTGAAATTAGCGGCGTGGGGAACAGCAGTACGAGGACGTCACAGAAGACAAGGCAGCAAAAAAACCCCAAAACAACCTTTAGCTAATAGTCTGCCATTTTTCTGTATATTTCTATCCATTGAGCACCTGAGATAACATTGGTCGTATTCCCTTTCTTCAGGTAAATGGTAATAACTTGATTTTGGATCTATTTCTATAAAATCAGCCAGTCAACTGACCTCTTTGAGATTAACTTTCTGTCTTGCTCTAAATTGTCCCATATTTTTCTTGAATGAACTCTTCCAAAATTTAAAAAAAAATCGGGAGGAATATATGTACCTCCTATGAAAATCTTGTTTGATGATCTGGAGTTGTGCTGTAAAGTTTGTAACCATAAAATATCTGAATTATTTTGCAGTAATTTTAAAAAAAAATCCTATATTCTTTCTTAATGAAAACTGAAATACCTCCTGAAACACTAACAGATTTATTTTCTTTTGTTCTGCAGTAGTGCACAGACATAATAATTATATCCTGGTAGAGTTGCGTCTTCTACAGCTTTTTGATCTAAATGTGTTTCCTGTAAAAAAAATTTTACATCGCATAATGTCAACATGTCTTTTATGTGTACATCATTAAGTTCGTTTACACTAATTCGATCTACTTTTCCATATACACTTCTAATGTTCCACGATAATATTCTCATTTTTTGTACATAATTACAATTAACAAATTACAATTAGCAAATTAGTTAATTGTAATTGTGAACACAGATATCTTTTTAATGTGGTTGAAAAAAAATGTGCACATCATTATCTTTTTAAAATCAATTATAATAATCATTTTTTCTTTTCTGTTTTGATATATCTAAATATTCCAGTACTTTTCATTCTTGTCATTGTTTAACTGTTTACGATACATAAAAAAGTAACAACTGAATATATCATCATTAAATTTTACATCAGCAAGTCAACAATCTAACAATAAAAAATATAGAGATTTTAACATTCAACCAAGGGACTTGAATAATTGTGTAACTCCATTGTATCTGTTAACAGATATTAGTAAATAAAAAGATGTTCAATATACTTAAGTAGGACAGACTTCCCTTTAGTTAATAGCATTGTAGAAGATTCACGTGTATGTGTGTGTGTGTGTGTGTGTGTGTGTGTGTGTGTGTGTGTGTGTGTGCGCGCGCGCGCGCGTGCGTGCGTGCGTTGTGTGTGTGTGTGTGTGTGTGTGTGTGTGTGTGTGTGTGTGTGTGTGTGTGTGTGTGTAAGAGCATGCGAGTTTCAATATGTTTGCATGTGTGCATGCATTAATTTTTTTTAAAAATTCTTTTATACCGAGGATAATGGGATAAGCACTCATGTGCTTTTTTCATCCAGCCCCAGTGTGTATGCAGTTGTGTAAATATTGTTATGTTCCCACCGGCATACAATGACCTACTCTTACGAAAAGCGGAACAGGATTTAACACGTGTGCATGATATTCTGCATGCGTTCGCACACGAACATGAACGTGTGTGCGTGTGTGTGTGTTTGTGTGTGTGTGTGTGCATGTGTGTGTGTGTGTGCGCGCGCGCGCGCGTGTGTGTGTGATATATATATATATATTATATATATTATATATATAATATATATATAAATATATATATATATATATAAAATATATATATATAAAATATATATATATATATATATATATATCTTCTGTATATATTCCATCATATTTTGGAACCTGCTTTGTATGTATGTATGTATGTATATGTATGTATGTATGTATGTATGTATGTATGTATGTATGTATGTATGTATGTATGTATGTTATGTGTGTGTGTGTGTGTGTGTGTGTGGTGTGTGTGTGTGTGATGTGTGTGTGTGTGTGTGTGTGTGTGTGTGTGTGTGTGTGTGCGTGTGTGTGTGTGTGTGTGTGTGTGTGTGTGTGTGTGTAATCACGTAGATCTACTTGTGCCTTGGAAGGCATACTGTACTGAGTAGATCAGACCCCAAAATCGAAATCAAGCATAATTATATTTTAAAAAAGAAAAAAAAAGAAACAAAAGAAGAAACTGCTCTCTGATGACGTAATTGCCAGTCATCTTTGTATTCAGTCCACCTTCTTGTACTTTGCATCCGATACTGAAATGGTGTGTGTGTGTGTGTGTGTGTGTGTGTGTGTGTGTGTGTGTGTGTGTGTGTGTGTGTGTGTGTGTGTGTTGACGATTGTGCATCTATGTGCAAGTGCGTGTGTGTGTATCAGGTGGGCGGATGCATGTATAGATTGGAGTGGAGGGGGGAGTTGCTTCTGTATGTGTGTTTCTTATTAATTGTGCTCAATTTTGTGATAGATTCAAATGGTAAATCAATATCTATTTACGTCAGTCTGATTATAATTCCATGCTGCATCTCTCCTATCATAGTGTTGATGTAACCGCCAGTCTTGTCTAGGTTGATGGTAACCTTGTGGTCTGGTCAGTTCACCCGCACCGTTTCTGTACCTCTCGTTCCACTGTCTTCCTCTGTTGTTCTCAGTCCTGTCATACCATCTGTTGCTTTTCCAGTCACTGACATCGTTGTTCCAGTCACCTCTCCATCCCCGTCGATTTCTTTCTTCCTGGCTGTTACTTCATCTGTCAGTCCACGGTCGTGTTGTTCTGTTGCCGCAGTGTCTTGTCTTCGTACTGTGTGCTCGTTCTCCACTGTCGTCTGTCTCTGTTCCCAGGAGCGTACTTTCCAGATGTACCAGTTCTACTGTATTGTTGAAATGGCTCATAAGTCACATTTTGGTTGTTTCTGTACTGGTTTCACTGGTATTGCTGCCTCCAGTTCCTTCTGTCATCTTCTGATTGCTGTACGTCATTTGGTCTGTTTTCTTTTGAATATTGCCCCTGTGGTCTTTCTTTCTGCCATCCAGTTCTCTCTTTTGTGTTTCAACTTTCCCACCAGACTTAGTCGCTGTTTGCTGTTGACTGTCCAGCATCGGGAGTGCAGGTGTCGGCCAATGTTTCCTACCAGAACACCACTGCCTCTTTCTGATGGATGGGTAGTGTCCCGGAACAGGGATTTGTTTTGGGGGTTCATGTAAAAGAAATGTTGCTCAGTCTGAACAACTCTCCGAACATAAAGGCGTTTATATAATTGTCTTTCGGCCTCAAGTTCTCTATCAGTCGTAGATATGGTTTGACTGATGACTATTTGCGTGTCTGAAGTCTTCGCTGATCTTTTTGACTATCGGAATCATCTTCTGGCTCACTGTTTCTGCTGTTTCATTCTTTAAGTTGTTCAAATCACAGTGAATCAGTACTACTTCAGGAGTTACTTTATTTTTTCCTATTTCCTTTTCGCAGTCATTTATTGTGAATGCCTTTTTTCTTCCTTGAAGTTATGTCAGTACGAGTTTCCCAGTCGTTCGGCGTCAATATTATTCAGTGCAGAATCATGTTACATCAGTACATAATTATGGGAGACTGCTTGATTTCCTCGAAATCATTCTCACCAAGTTCTTCTTCTTCGGTACTTAAGTTCTGGGTATCCGGTACCATCATTATCTGTGACACACTTCAAATCTTGTTTGGAATCGTCATCAGATAGATTAAGATCCAGTAGAGGGAGACTGTTTTCTGAGACAGGTATCGATGTATTTTCCGTCAAGGTTGTGGTTTTCTCGGTGTTCTCAATCCTTATCGTGCTATCTCTTTGTTTGAGGGCTTTCCTTGCAGTTTTTCGCTTTCTTTTTTGGCTGTCCTTACTTTTCGGCTTCATGATTTTTGGTGGTTTGTGTACATTTTTTTTTTTTTATAGAATCTGCAGCATTGGTGTTTTCAGGTTCCGAGTAATACCATGGTCTGCTCTGTCCTTTCAACTCACTGTACATGTGCTCTGCCATTGTGCTAACTGCTTTTTCTAGGTTACAGACCGTTGCCTTTAGTTCAGTGACTGGCTTCAAATATTATTTTGTCAACATCTGCACACGATTTTTTCTTTGCATGACGTCATTTCTTGGCCTGCATCATTTATCAGTTCTGTCTCTCGATTTCTTCTGAAACCTGTTCAGAGACAATTCTAGCCTCAGCGCAGCGTCGGCATCTATACAACAGTGACGACTTTGCAAATACATAAATTTGATATTTTTGTAGTGAGGTGCAGGCCCAGTGGGTTTTCCTATCACATTCACTGCACTTCAAGGTACGTCCTGCAACTGCTTCACTACATACGCATGTCTGTCCATTTGCTGTCGTTAAGTCATTTCTGTCAGTTTTTGTGTGTTGCTGCATTCTTCATCCGTTCCGTCTTCATCTTCTTCTTCCTTATTTTTGTTTTCCTTTTTGGTGTCTCTATACACACAGGGATACATAACACCCGACTGCTAAGTATGTACACCTATAACAGTAAAATGGATAAAGAAGTGATATGTTCAACTTGTCTGTTATCAATGGAACTGGAGATCTACAGTTTAGCGTTTCAAAATGATGTTAAAGATAAGGTCATCAATGTTACAGATCAGTATGATAATGTAAAAATCAATAGTGATATTTCAGATCGGTAAATTGATGTTAACTATAAATAGAGTGCTGTTACAGATCGGTAAAGTACATTGATTTTACAGATCAGTACAGTATAGTACAGTGATGTTACAGATCAGTACAGTAATGTTACAGATCAGTACAGTATAGTACAGTGATGTTACAGATCAGTACAGTACAGTGATGTTACAGATCAGTACAGTATAGTACAGAGATGTTACGGATCAGTGCAGTATAGTACAGTGATGTTACAGGTCAGTACAGGGATGTTACAGATCAATATAGTTCAGTAATGTTACAGATCAGTACAGTATAGTACAGTGATGATACAGACAGATCAGTGCATTCCACAGCTTATACCTACGATCACGAAAATAGTAAATTCATCACTTCTTTCAGGAAATTTTCCACCAGCTCTCAAAACCGCTATAGTCACACCTCTACTAAAAAAGCACGATCTCGACCCTAACATTCTGAAGAACTATAGACCTGTTTCTAACCTACCTTTTATCTCAAAAGTCCTTGAAAAAGTCGTTCTCAGACAACTCAACAGCCATCTTCATTCCAATAGCCTCCTTCCGCCTTTCCAGTCTGCCTATTGCGCCAACCACAGCACTGAAACCACCCTAGTGCACACCTTAAATACGCTTCTACACGCTTCTGATACAGGAAAAATATCCCTTCTCACTCTTCTCGATCTATCTGCAGCTTTTGACACTATAGACCATTCAATTCTTCTCTCTCGTCTTCAAAAAAACGTTTGGCATCACAGGCACAGCTCTCACTTGGTTTAATTCATACCTTACCGATCGATTCCAAACAGTTGCAGTGAACAAGATTCAATCCAAACCTGTCAAACTGGAATGTGGAGTCCCGCATGGATCAGTTCTGGGCCCTGTTCTTTTCACTCTATACACTGTTCTACTGTCATATAATAAACCGTCATCAAATCAACTATCATTTCTATGCCAATGACTCTCAGATTCTAAGCTGTGATACTCCTGAAAATCTACCTCCTCTCTTGATAAATATGCCCTACTGCCTTGAAGATATCCAAAACTGGATGATACAGAATAAGTTACAGCTAAATGCAGATAAAACTGAAGCCATGCTGGTAGGCACCAAACACAAACTTTGTTCCATTACTACAGCTTCAGTAGAATTCGGCAATACTTCAGTCACTCTTTCCACTGCTGTAAAGTATCTAGGGGTTGTAATCGACAACACACTATCCATGCAAAAATTCATCACCCAGACCTGCCAGTCATGCTACTATCAATTAAGACGTATTAATACAATTCGAAAGTACCTGTCCACTGATGCAACATCTAAACTCGTCACGTCTCTGATTCTTTCACGTCTGGACTATTGCAATTATCTTTTAGCTGGTCTGCCAGCATCATCTATCCACTCCCTTCAACGTATACAAAACTCCGCAGCTCGTCTGATCCTCACAAAGAAAAAATCTGAGCACATTACTCCTCTCTTGCAATCTCTCCACTGGCTGCCTGTGCCACAGAGAGTAAACTATAAGATCAGTGCTCTCTGTTATAAATGTCTTTACAAAACAGCACCCTCCTACCTCTGTGAATGTCTTTACCCGTACACTCCTTCCCCTTCCCTCCGCTCTGCTGCAGATACCCTGCGCTTACAAATACCTAGATTCAATCAATCCACCGTTGGCCGTCGCTTTCTCTGTTTCTGGTCCAGTGATCTGGAACAACCTCCCTCTCTCCCTCCGGCAAAAGCCTACTTATGACACATTTAAATCCAGCCTCAAGACACACTTATTTCAAAGCTAAGACTTTCCTATCCTGTTTCATCATCTGCCCCTGCTCTCAACAGCCGAAATATCCACCACCCTGCCAAAGTGTTTATACTCTATGTGTCTTTATACTCTGTGTGTGTGTTGTGTGTGTGTGTGTGTGTGTGTGTGTGTGTGTGTGTGTGTGTGTGTGTGTGTGTGTGTGTGTGTGTGTGCATTGACTTCGTTAAAAATTTTAATTGTTGGCTGCATGCGCAAGAATTGGTTGAATGTAAGCGCTTTGATTTGTTTTTGCAAGATATAGCGCTATATAAATTCCATTTATTATTATTATTATTATTATTATTATTTTTATTATTATTATTATTATTATTATTAGATCAGTACAGTGATGTTACAGATCAGTACAATATAGTACAGTGATGTTACTGATCACTACAGTGATGTTACAGATCAGTACAGTATAGTACAGTTATGTTACAGATCAGTACAGTGATGTTACAGCTCAATATAGTACAGTGATGTTATAAATCAGTACAGTGATATTACAGATCAGTACAGTATAGTACAGTGATGTTACAGATCAGTACAGTATAGTACAGTGATGTTACAGATCAGTACAGTACAGTGGTGTTACAGATCAGTACAGTACAGTGATGTTACAGATCAGTATAGTACAATGATGTTACAGATCAGTACAGCACAGTGATGTTACAGATCAGTACAGTATAGTACAGTGATGTTACAGATCAGTACAGTACAGTGATGTTACAGATCAGTACAGTACAGTGATGTTACAGATTACTACAGTATAGCACAGTGATGTTACAGATCAGTACAGCACAGTGATGTTACAGATTACTACAGTGATGATACAGATCAGTACAGTATAGTAGAGTGATGTTGCGGATCGGTACAGTACAGTGATGTTACAGATCAGTACAGTACAGTTATAATACAGATCAGCACAGTGATGATACAGTACAGTACAGTGGTGTTACAGATCAGTACAGTATAGTACAGTGATGTTACAGATTAGTAGAGTATAGTACAGTGATATTACAGATCAGTACAGTATAGTACAATGATGTTACAGATCAATAGAGTAAAGTACAGTAATGTTACAGATCAGTACAGTGATGTTACAGATCAGTATAGTAGAGTGATGTTACAGATCAGTACATTGATGCTACAGATCAGTTGAGTACAATGATGTTACAGATCAGTACAATATAGTACAGTGATGATACAGATCAGTACAGTATAGTACAGTGATGTTACAGATCAGCACAGTACAGTGATGACACAGATCAGTGTGACGTTACAGATCAGTACTGTGATATTACAGATCACTACAGTACAGTACAGTGATGTTACAGATCAGTGCAGTGCAGTGTTGTTACAGATCAGTACAGTGATTTTACAGATCAGTACAGTAATTCGTCAGTTCCGCTAACCACTTCTGTGAAGTATCTAGGGGTCGTTGTTGACAACACACTTTCCATGCAAAAATTTATTACCAGGACCTGTCAGTCATGCTACTATCAATTACGGCGCATTAGTGCAATTCGAATGTACCTGTCCACTGATGCAACATCCAAACTTGTCACTTCTCTTATTCTTTCACGTCTGGACTATTGCAATTTCTCTTTTAGCTGGTCTGCCAGCATCATCTATCCACTCCCTCCAACGTATACAAAACTCTGCAGCTCGTCTGGTCCTCAGGAGGAAAAAAAACTGAGCACATTACCCCTCTCTTGCAATCTCTCCACTGGCTGCCCGTACCACAGAGAGTAATCTACAAGATCAAAACCCTCTGTTACAAATGTCTGCACAAAACTGCACCCTCCTACCTCTGTGAATGTCTTCACTTGTACACACCTTCTCGCTCCCTCCGCTCGGCCGCAGATACTTTGTCCTTAAGAATACCTAGATTCAACCTATCTACCGTTGGCCGCCGCTCTTTCTCTGTTTCTGGTCCATTGATCTGGAACGACCTCCCTCTCTCCCTCCGGCAAAAGCCTACTTATGACACTTTTAAATCCAACCTCAAGACACACTTATTTCAAACTTAAGATTTTCTCCTTCTGTTTCCATCTCTTGTCTGTCCCAGCCTTCGACATCTACCTGCTAAACTGTATAGCCTTTGTGTGTGTGTGTGTGTGTGTGTGTGTGTGTGTGTGTGTGTGTGTGTGTGTGTGTGTGTGTGTGTGTGTGTGTGTGTGTGTGGACGCGCGTGTGCGCGCACGCGGCGCGCGCGCGCGTGTGTGTGCGTGTGTGTGCGCTTGCGTGTGTGAGTACGTTCGAATTTGCTAGGACCATAGATTGTTATTGATTGCTTGTGTGATGTATAGGTCGAATACAAGTGCTTTGATTTGTTTTTCTTTTTACATGATATAGCGCTATATAAGTTCCATGTATTCTTCTTCTTCTTCTCCTTGTTCTTCTTCTTCTTCTTCTTCTTCTTCTTCTTCTTCTTCTTCTTCTTCTTCTTCTTCTTCTTCTTCTAAATATAATACAGTGATGTTACAGATCATTACAGTACAGTGATGTTACAGATTACTACAGTATAGTATAGTGATGTTACAGATCAGTACAGTGATGTTATAAATAAGTGCAGTACAGTGATGTTACAAATCAGTACAGTATAGTACAGTGATGTTACATATCAGTACAGTACAGTGATGTTACAGATTAGTACATCGATGTTACAGATCAGTGCAATACAGTGATGTTACAGATCAGTACAGTGATGTTAAAGATAAGTACAGTATAGTACAGTGATGTTACAGATCAGTACAGTGCAGTGATGTTACAGATAAGCACAGTATAGTATAGTGATGTTACAGATCACTAAAGTACAGTACAGTGATGTTACAGATCAGTGCAATACAGTGATGCTACAGATTAGTACAGTATAGTATTGTGATGTTACATATCACTACAGTGATGTTACAGATAAGTGCAGTACAGTGATGTTACAGATCATTGCAGTACAGTGTTGTTACAGATCAGTGCAGTGAGGTTACAGATCAGTACAGTATAGTACAGGGATGTTACAGATCAGTACAGTGATGATAAAGATCAGTACAGTGATGTTACAGATCAGTACAGTGATGATAAAGATCAGTACAGTGATGTTACAGATCAGTACAGTGACGTTATAGATCAGTAGAGTATAGTACAGTGATGTTACAGATCAGTACATTACAGTGATGTTACAGATCAGTACATTACACAGTATAGTATAGTGATGTTACATATCACTACAGTACAGTACAGTGATGTTACAGATTAGTACAGTGATGACACAGATCAGTAAGACGTGATTACAGATCATACAGTCAGTGATGTTACAGATCAGCACAGTGATGTTCGGATCAGTACATTGATGTTACAGATCTGTGTGATGTTACAGATCAGTACAGTGATGATACAGATCAGTACAGTGATGATACAGATCAGTACAGTGATGTTACAGATCAGTACAGTGATGTTACAGATCAGTACAGTGATGTTACAGATCAGTACATTGATGTTACAGATCACTACAGTGATGTTACACATGTGTGTGTGATGTTACAGATCAGTACAGTGATGTTACAGATCAGTACAGTGATGTTACAGATCAGTACATTGATGTTACAGATCACTACAGTGATGTTACAGATCAGTACAGTGATGTTACACATGTGTGTGATGTTACAGATCAGTACAGTGATGTTACAGATCAGTACAGTGATGTTACAGATCAGTACAGTGATGTTACAGATCAGTACAATGATGTTACAGATCAGTACAGTGATGTTACAGATCAGTACAGTGATGTTACACATGTGTGTGATGTTACAGATCAGTACAGTGATGTTACAGATCAGTACAGTGATGTTACAGATCAGTACAATGATGTTACAGATCAGTACAGTGATGATACAGATCAGTACAGTGATGATACAGATCAGTACAATCTTATCTTTACATGATCAAGATTTGTCATCCACCAGACCTCAGATAACTAGGTTACATTGCCTTATCTTTTTATCATGCCATGCTTTTCAAATTTGACCTTAAAACAGAAATAATTTGGATTTTCTTGAATTTGGAAAAATATGGGTTAGACTGGCTTTTGCATAACAATGTATTACAATCTCAATACTAAAAACAGAATAGTTTGGATTTTCTGGCATTCAGACTTTCCCTGTTCTTCTGTGAAAATAATATCTCAAGGCAGAAAGTAAACACCAGAAAAAAGTATTGTGTGTGGACATTTAAAAACTTGAATTGCTTTATTTGCATTGTAACTTAGTTGCATGCATACCACATACACACACACACACACACACACACACACACACACACACACCACACACACACACACACACACACACACACACACACACACACACACACACACACAGAGAACATAGCCGAGTGGTAAGAATATTGCACGCGCAATTTGACGACCTGGGTTCGATTCCAGTTCGAGGTGTTTTTTTTCCCCTGGGGTTAACATCAGTGTTGACTCCACTCTCCCCAAAAGTCCTTTGGATGAGACTGTAAACCGCGGCCCCGTGTGCGAACGTATGCAGAACATCTTGCACACACGTTAAATGCTGTTCAGCTTTTCGCACGGGAAGGCCATTGTGCTCCGGTGGGAACAGATGACAAGATTTACAAACTGCATGCACACGGGGACTGGATGTAAAAAATCCCATGAGTGCTTATTCCATTATCCTTGATGTAAAAGAATAAAATTTAAAAAATCACCTTCTGCACATGTTAAATTCTGTTTCGCTTTTCGTAAGAGAAGGCCACTGTGTTCCGGTGGGAACAGATGAAAATATTGACAAAACTACATACACACGGGGACTAGATGTAAAACAGCGGATGAGTGCTTATTCCATTATTCTCGATATAAAAGAATGAATAAATAAATAGATAGATAAGTAAATAAACACACACACACACACACACACACACACAGACACAGACACACACACACACACACACACACACACACACACACACAGACACACACACACACACACACACACACACACACACACACACACACACACACACACCACACACACTACCCTCCCGCCTTCATCTCCCTTCTCCCTATCTTCTGCAGTTGTGGACAAACGACCCCAGGTGCTGCACCATCTTCACCAGACTTCAGTGGTATACGCCAGAAGCAGCGGCACCTCCCAGCCTCCCCTGGGCGTCCAAGCTTGGGCAGAAGCAGGTGACTCAGCTCCGCCTGAAGGACTGGCAGCGCTACCAGTGGACCTGGCCCCCACACCCGGCATGTCGGACACCTTGGATCCCTCCTCCTCCTCCTTCTCCCTTGCCTCCCCTTCCTCAGCCATCGCCAGAAGGACCTGCTTCTGAAGATCGCAGGTAAGACCAGTGGGAGGAACCTTAGTGACAGTGGCGTGGTTTTGTTGCCGGTTTTTTTTTTTATTGCTATGAATTGGATGTTTTTTTAATCGAACGAAATTTGTGGGATAAGGGAGGAACTGAACTGTGGTTATGGCAAGTAGGCATGAAGTTTTAGGCCCAGTATGTACTTTCGATAAGAGCCAGAGGTGCGCCAAGCCATGAAAGTCAGATCTGGACAGAAGTTGAGGGTTTGGCAGTGTGTCACATACTGCAGACAGTTCTCGATGTAGGCAGGGTCTGTGCAGGTCTTTCTGTTTTGGGGACCGGTCATGGTTGGCATGACCTGTGAGGGTCTGAAAGTTAGGCCATGCACCCGTTCAGTTCACCGCGTACTGTAGCTGCCTCATGCCCCTAGATAGTTTCCATTATTTTCAGAAGTCAGTCACTGCAGAGCGTTCTGGCTATGACAGCTTTGGACAGCATTTTCTGTCTGTTTGCCTTTCCTCTATCTGTCTTTTTTGAGTATGGTTTTATTTACTGAAAAGTTTCCTGGTTTGTTTGGAAAATGCCCAGGTTAGCTAGTGTTCTGGAATAGGGCACTCAGCAAGTTTTTCCTTCAGTTTTATCTGGAGGTTTTGATTCAAATTTGAACTCAAGTAACTCTGTCAATTACTTGGGATCCGATTGTCTTTTTTTTCCATTGTCATCAAAGGACGATCTTCTGAAGTCGAAGCATGGCTGCCTATATGGCGAGGTACTTGAAAACAGTCATACAGGTAAACGCCTCCTTCAGCGTGCAATTCCAATCTCACAATGATTCCCAGGTAGGATGAGTGAGAGTACATTCTGGGTGACCCCCAGAGTGTTAAGCTGGGAAACGCATAACAACAACAAAATCATCAAAGGATCATGCCATTCCAGAAGAAATGTCGTCGTATTTGACTTCATCCTTTATAAGCTTCTGCCACCAGTTCTTTTTTCAGCTTCTGTGCCTTCTGTCTGTCAGTGACAGTGACAGTATCTGACTCACTGTCTGCTTTCTTTCTTTTTTCTCCACTGGCAGCGAGGGGTTCTTTATCTGGGGCATAGCAGCCTGCAAATCTTCATCTTTCTGGAGTACGGCACATTTCTTTCAAATTCATCCATTCTGTGAAAAAGCTTTTGGGTTGTTGTGAAAAAAAATGAGATGGAGAGATGGCTCCGTTTCGACCAGTAACTCGGTAGAAGAGCCAGTCTGTGATTCTTCTTCGTACGACCTAGATCCATCACCAATTCCTGCTGGAGTAGTCCACTGTGCATATCTCCAGTTTTCCCCAGAACACTTTTTCCACAAATCACAGTCTCTTGGCACTGCAAAATCTAGATGATAATTAGAATAATCTTTTAAAGCAATTTAGAACAAGCCAATAAAAGCAAGGACGAGAAAGTATTTTATAGCTAATGCTCAGATTCCTGATAATGATGGGTGTTGCTGACACAGCGAGGGCCATATGATAACATTTTAGGGACAGTAGCTCAGCTAGGCACAAACTCATAGTAGGGGCAGCCCACGGTACTCATCTGCATACACGCAGTGGAGGTCTACAGGGAACGAGCAAGAATTTGATAATTATGTATTCAACAATGAAACACTGACGCTGATGTTAAAACCATAGAGGATACATCATCGAAAAATAAGGCCTACTTCTTGTACAATAACAAAGTGGAAGTCATCTTTAAAGTAAATTTCGAAAATAATCAAACCAAACGAAGCACAGCACACGTTAATTGCCATAATGAAGATGATAATTTACAGACGTTCTCTATCTGGCGTCCGTGACAGTGGTGATGGAAGAGAGGCAACTGCTTCGTTCCCTCCCTTATTCCGCCAACCCATGCTGAGACGCCCCACCCGTAGAATGTCGCTGAGGTAAGTCTTGTTCTGTATTGACAGCAATAATGATATCAATAACAACATGGGATGCCAGGGGCCTGTCAGTATAAATAGCATACCCACCTTCTGGAGATTCTGTGTTAGGATATCCCTCTTTTCTATCCCTCTCTGTGTTTCTTCGTTGTTTCTTTTCTTCCGTTCACTTCCTTGTCTATTTTCTGTCTTCTAGATCCATTCTTCTGCCTTTTTTTACCAGAAAAAAGTTAAAATATAGCAAATCTCTCCCACACCGAAGTCAGATGTGTTGTGCAACTGTCTCACGTGACCGGTGACCCCGGGTTTGTTCTTGAATAGATCTATTTGATTTGTACACTTGTACTTTAGGACAAACTCGCGTCTAGGAGTTCATTCTAAAGTCATGCTGTTAGGTCTGCGGCACTTTTATTAATCCCCTCCCACCCCTCATGCCCCCTTCCATGCCTACCCCTTCTCCCCCCCCCCCTCCACACACCTAGGCCTACATTCAAACTCCCATCCCCTCTTTCTCATCCCTTCATTTCCACCACAGCAGTCATTTTCTTTTTTCTCTCTCAGAACAGCCACTGTTGGAGACAAGGTCATGGATATGCTGGGAAACTACCTCAACTTGACCCCCGTCACAAACTACCGGGTCAGAGTGCGAGGTCAGGGTCAAGGTCAAGGTCAGAGGAGGAGGACAAAGCTAGGACAGGCCAACTTCTACATGCAGCACTTTCCCCTCCTCCTGGAGCGAAAGGTCTTAAAAGAGGACGACTCTGACGACAGTTCCAAAGTGGTGAGTCTGTGTGAGGAGTCAGTGTCAGTTTCTAGTCTAATAGAGGGCCTACTGCGTCTGAATAATTCCATCACATACAAAGTGGATGACAGAGACAGGATGGTGGATGGAGAAGAGGAAGGTTGGAAGTGTTTAAAAAGATGCCAAACAAATATGTGTTTGTGTAGGTGTGCAGGTGCAAAGGTGGGGATACATCATCAATGTTTCTGGCTTCATGTTAATGCTAATGTGCTACACACACAGTACACGTACACACACACACACACACACACACACACACACACACACACACACACACACACACACACACACACACACACACACACACACACACACACACACACACACACACAAACAAACAAACAAACAAACAAACAAACAAACGAGCTCATAGAATCAAAGCAGTACTGTTTATCAAAAAGCATTTCTTCTTAATTTATTATACCCCTAATAACAGTAACAGAAGTGCTTAATAGTTTACTCAAATTAGAATTGTCAGGATCAAGAGACCTTGATAAGATCGATAGTAAAATATGATTCAGTTGATATGCTATAACCAATACTCTAACGAACATAATTATTTCACTTTTGTATTGAAAAGAATTATTTATCATTGAAGTTTAAACGAGCAAAACTAATACCTTTACACAAATCAGAAGACTCAACCAATCCGTCTAACTATATACCAATATTCATACTGTCAATCGTATCTAAACCATTAGAGAGACATATACAATTTCACTTACATTCTCATTTTTAAAAAACTATGATCTCATTAATGAAAACCAGTAAGGAGTTTGTGAAAATCATTCTTGCTATACTGCCATAATACAAGTGACTGAGCAATGTCTTTTGAATATAAATGATAATGAAATTACAGAAGTCTTTTTTCTAGCCTTTACTAAAAGCTATTGACGTTATTATCCACTCTCGCTTCATTGAAAAAAAATTAAATGCCATAACATTTCCAACCAAGTATTAACATTTTAGATTTATTGCTCAATAATCATCAACTTGTTGAAATCAGTCCAAGGAGATCGACCTTATTACTCTTAGAATATGGAACATTACAGGGATCAGTACTATGACCCCATCTTTTCTCTATTTATATTAATAATAATAAATAATGATACATGGAATTATATTGCGCTATGTCTTGCACTAACAAATCAATGACTAACCTCTTCATTTTCATTGTTCAGGTGAAATGTTTACTGATGATACATCAATCCAATGTAACAACAGTGATCCAAACCAGCTTGTGGGTGATTTGCAGGCAGATATGGATAAACTTATTGAAAGGACAGAGCTCCATCATATGTCTCTTAATTCACAACAAAACAAAATATATGTTTATACCACTAGGTAATAAAGATAGACACTGCGTTCTCCATTCGCGCCAATATTCCAAGGACAAAAATTTGAAGAAGTAGTTTCACAATAAGTACTAGATGTAATAATTGACAATGACTTATCTTGGTCAGAACACATAACCGCTTAAGGTCAGAACATTGCGCTGTCAATTTGACGACCCGGGTTCGATTCCCTTTCGAGGGGATTTTTCCTCTGGAGTGCTGACTCCACTCCCCCAAAAGTCCTTAAGATGAGACTATAAACCGAGGCCAGGGTGCCAACGCACGCAGAACAGCTTGCGCACACATTAAATCCTGTTCCGCTTTTCGTAAGAGTAGGCCATCGTGTACCGGTGGGAACAGATGACAAGATTTACAAACTGCATACACACGGGGACTGGATGTAAAAAACACACGAGTGCTTATTCCATTATGCTCGATATAAAAGAATAAAAAGAATTTTTTTTTAAAAAGGAAAACGAATCTCAGTAAGATTACATCAACTTAGAAAAATCAACAATTTTCTTAATCTACAGTCATGAAAAAAATTTGTCACGCTCATATTCTATCTCTTATCAGTTGTATATCTACCTTACGGGATAGTGGTAGTGAGACAAACCGACAACATATAAACCGCCTACATAAAAGAGCTGTTAAACTAATCCATTGGAATCATAATCCACTGACGACAACCAACTACAGAGAACTAGATATTCTTCCACTCAAAGACAGTCTGCAATTCAACAAGTGTCTATGTATGTTCACTATATTTAACGGAGAAGCCCTAAAGAAAATTGTGACAAAGTTTGCTGCCACTTAAATCAGGCCTTTTCATAGACTACTTTTGCCAGGCCCCTTGATAATCTCTATTAGTCAAGCCTTGTTTATTCAGGAAGAGGCATTGTAGAATACCTCCCTGTTTAAAATCAGCTCCCCCGAAACAAACGTTTTATTGAGGAAAAAGTAGGGAGGAAAGACAAGTGCAGGTACCAACTTCTCCATCATTTTGAAAATGACTTATCAAAGATTCAAATTAAAAAAAAAAAATAATAAATTCTAGGAAATAAGGGGAAAATAAATTTTAGGGAATAATGTCTTTCAGTGGCAGCATTGTAGGCATTTCTGTGTAAGAATCATACCAAACAAACGTTTAAGAAACTTTTGAAGAAGCATCTCATGGACCGTTTTATGCCTGAAGTTACCTTGTATCTGGCTGCTTTGTTGTTAATCTTATTTGGTATTTTCATTATTTGTATGCTTTGAGCTTACATTGCACTGTTTTAGGCTTGTTTGATCTTGTATTGTAAGGTCTGAATTCATTTAAAAAATCTTTTATTTCTGGTCTTTTTCAAAATGGATCATTTTGTCTTTTGATTGCTTTTAAAGGTCAATTTTCTCGATTTTTTGTGAGGGCAGGATGAAAATATGTTGTGTAAACTTAATTTTTTACCCTCAAAAAAGCTCATTTTGACTTGACTTGACTTGACACACACATCGCCATCACTGCCACCACAATCACCACAACCTCCACCTCCGCCACAAATACAACTAACTACCACCACCACCACCACCACTTCCACCTGCTGCTGTGTCCTGACCAGGTCAGTCACCGGCAGATCTGGGGCCGGCAGACCATGGAGCAGAAACGTCGGAACGAAGTCATCCGACGGTGCGGGTCACTGGAGCGTGCTCTGACGTCACTGGAGCGGGGAGCAGGGGACATGGAGGAGGGGCAGTGTGTAGGGGAGGGGCTGTTTGTCACAGAACTCCGCCAGGAGGCCTTTGACCCTCGCCTGTGGCCCTGGAACTCGGAACGGTACGAGTGAAGATGGGGACTGTGGGGGCAGAGAAGGGGGTCCGGGCTCTTTTCTGGTTGCACTTTTCTGGTTGCACTTTTCTGGTTGCACTTTTCTGGTTGCATTTTCGTTGCACTTTTATGTGTTACACTTTTCTGGGTTGCACTTTTCTGGGTGAGAAAAAATCCTTCAAGGTGTATGGTCAACCCAAATGAGGAGATAAACATGAGTATCAGTTCTTTCTGTTCAGGGACACGGAAATGGGTTTTTGTTTTAAAAATCAGGTTGGGTGGGCGGAGATGGGGTTTCTTTTTGTTTTGTTTAAACAGCTCCCCAACCTCCCCTTTTTATATGCAAGAAACATACACAGGAAAAAGAAGATTGTTATTTTAGGTCATAACATTTTGAGGTATTGCATTGGGGTGTTATTGTTGTTGTTATTGTTGTTGTTTTGGTCTTTGTTGTTTGAAACATCCCATCCCCGCCCTTCTGCTTTGTTTGCTTGTTTGTTTGCTAGTTGTTTTGGGGCTTACTTCTATCAATAGAGTCAGTATGTGTTCTCATACATAAAAATTGTGTGCGTGTGTGTGTGTTTGTGTGTGTGTGTGTGTGTGTGTGTGTGTGTGTGTGTGTGTGTGTGTGTGTGTGTGTGTGTGTGTGTGTGTGTGTGTGCTGCGTACGTGCGTGCGAGCGTCTTCAACTTTGTGTTTATTTACATCACATGATTTTAGATTCTCCAAGTGTCCTAAATAGCATTAATTTAAAAAGCCAACAGGCAAAATAACGCTTTCTACAAGTGTCTGATTTGGACAACTCTCGTGAAATGCTGACAGAGATGTCCAACAATATGGATGCTTCAGACAAAATCCGTTCCAGACTAGGCACAACATACAGGCAACGTTTTCCAAATTTTATTTTATGTCCTCAATGAAAATGAATAGGACTATTTTGTAATTTGATCACCAGAATACGATTTATATTCCTAGCTGATTGTCAAGAAAGCTTTCAGTTACAGTCTGCACGTGATGAATTACTGCGGCTATACCAAGCAGTCATGGTAGGGATGCAATGCATACTCAGAGTGTCACACCTGGCGTGTTTCCGTATTGGGGACGGGAGGGTCTGGTGGGGACAGCGTTGCGCGCTGCGCTTGCGATCTGACGGCCGGGCCCCGTTTTGAGCCCGTGATCCAGACATCCCCGGGGGCCCTCTTCAGGGGCTTCTTTTTCTCCTGGACATAACATCAGTGCCGCCTCTACTCCCCCAAGTCCCCGTATGCAAACACACGCAAAACATCTGGCGCATACGTTAAAAGTCTATCCTGCCTTTCGGAAAGGTAGTGTGCGTGTGTGAACGGAATACAAAATTGACAAGACCACATGCACACGAAGACTGGATGTAGAATGCACATGAGTGTTCATTCCATTATCCTCGTCATAAAAGAGAATGAAACAAAAGGGGTGAGTAGAGAGTCCTAGGCGGGAATTATCTAGGTCTCACTCTAATTCCCGTTCCATCTAATTTAGTACTAGATAATTATTTAGAGTCCTAGACTTATTCCTATTTTATGTCGTAATCCTAAAGAGGAGTAGGTCTCACCGACTTATTGGGGCGGGAATGATAAAGTAGGGGTGGTAAAAGGATAGAAGAAAAATAAGGAAAAGAATTACAAAAGAAAGAAAGTAAGCAAATTTTATTAATTCCTCAACTCACTCAGCAGCCGCACTGAATACACCGCCAATGTGCAAATAACAACAGTTATTCAATGCGACTGTCTAGACGGAGTAAGTATGCTTTACTCGTATATTTCACTGACATACGTGCACATGTATATAATCAGTGTTGAGTAAGGACAGTACTATTTCACAAGAACCAAAGAAGAATGTAGAGTGCAAAGTGTGTGTGAGCGTGTTTGTGTGCGTGCGTGCAAGTGTCTGAGCGTGCGTGCAAGTGTGTGTGCGTGTGTGCGTGCGTGTGTACGTGCGTGAGTGCATGCGCGCGCGCGCGTGTGTGTATGTATGTCTTCAATTTTACGTCTGTTCACTTAATGTGATATTAGACGGGGAGAGGGGGGGGGGGGGGGAGGGGAGGGGGTTGATGATATGGAAGATGTAGCAAGATACTAATTCCAAACAATACAAAAAATAAAAAAATAAAACAAGGCAAAGAAACACAAAAAGAACAACCCTCAGAACAACAACAATAGCAACAAAACTATGCTAACAGCAGAACCTGAACATTTGGAATCATTCTGATTTCAAATCTGTAGCAGACGCATTGTCAAATTTTACAAAAATGAAGCTACTGGGGATCGCATCAGGGATAATGCTATCTCACACAATAGCCTTGGATTCGTAAGAACCTCGTGTAGGGACTTATTTTGAAATGATGGTAGGAACTTTTTTAAACCTGAACAGTGATACAAAACATGAATATTTGAAAGTTTTTCACCGCATATACATTGTATATTTTTTGCAAATTTTGCTCGAAAAGCATTTAGTTTCAATCTGTAGATTAGAGTAACAGTTTTTCAGGTACAAGATTTTTGATAACCGTACTGAGTACAAAGAATGTTATCAAAATCTAGATATGAACAATTATACAGGAGATATCCAGCCTCTTCCTGTTTCTTTCTAACATGTTTTCAGCAAACATTTTGAAGCAGTGCATAACCCTCACGAATAGAAAGCGGAACATGTACGACAGTAGAACAGCAAGAATGATTTGCTGCTGATTTGGCTACTTTGTCAACCTATTCATTACCATAAATACCACAGTGAGATGGAACCCAGCAGAAAGAAACATTAGATCCTCTCAGAACTAAAAAGTGTACTAAATGATTGATTTCAGTTATAAGATCCTGTCTAGCGTTAGATTCTGAGTTACAAAGTGACTGTAAAACAGATTTCGAGTCAACACAGAACAAAACCTGCAAAATAGTTTTAGGGAAATCAAGCAGGAAGTACAAAGCCATTAAAATAGCTGTAAGTTCAGCTGTAAAAATGGAATGATGTTTGCTGATATAGAAGGATTTTTCAACCTTTAAAGTAGGAATAAAGAAAGCAGCCCCTGCTTCCTTATTTTCAAGAAGAGATCCATCAGTGTAAACTTTAACATGAGAAGGGTATGTGTTTTCTAGATGCACCTTTACATATGAACCAAGGATAAGCTCATTGTCCTCTTTTTTTAAAGATGAATAATTGATATCAAAATTTGCCCTCTGAAGTTCCCAATTTGGACACGGTGATAAAGGAGGTGTAGAATTTTGCCATTCTTTAATATTGATTTTTGACTCTTTGAGAAGACCGGCAGTGTAAGTACCAATTGTAGCAAGAGAAGAAATATTTTTAGCTCTTTTGGGGAAATCTGAGTCAGATCTGATTGTAGTTTCCAATGCAATATTGTTTTCAATAGTTGAACTTCTCAAAATATACTTTGAAACGGCTAGATTACGATAATCATCTAAAGGCAGTACTTTTAGTTCTCTGTATGTTCCTAAAGACGACGTATGAAATGGAACTCCCAAAGCAATACGGAAGGCTTTACAATCCAAACTTTGAATTTTGTTCAATAGATATTTAGGGGCACTGAAAAATGTGTGTGTGTGTGTGAGTGCGCGAACGCGTGTGTGTGTGAGTGCAAGGAAAAGAAGCGTGCATGTTTGAATAAAAACAAAAGCCCACCCTGCGTGCATAGCACAGCTGTCTGTGCACGTGTGTTGAAGCTGCATGTCACTGTGTGCCTGCCCACACTTTCCTTCCCCGCGCCTCTGTGGTCTCCATTTGGCAGTGCAGTCTCTGCAAGGGAGAGGAAGCAACTGCTACTGTTAACAAGGCAAACAAGTGTGCAGTTGTTTCCCTTGGCATGTAACTCGGAAGGCTCTTCTCCTCTCCTTTGTCTGGTCCATGTTGTTGTTGTTGTTGTTCTTCTTCTTCTTCTTCTTCTTCTTCTTTGACTTCTTTCTTTACAGAAAAGCCATCTTAAAGCTCTGAGGCTGTGAAGTGTTTTCCTTAATATTAATGTTTGTTTCCTTTTGCTATTGTATGTATGTATGTATGTATGTATGTATGTATGTATGTATGTATGTATGTATGTATGTATGTATGTATGTATGTTATGTATGTATGTATGTATGTATGTTGTGTGTGTGTGTGTGTGTGTGTGTGTGTGTGTGTGTGTGTGTGTGTGTGTGTGTGTGTGTGTGTGTGCGTGTGTGTGTGGTGTTCTTTCTTTGTTCGTTTGCTTTTCTTTTGGGATGGGGTAGACGGGAGGGGATGTGTTTGTTTGTATTTGCTTTTTGTTGTTTGGGGCTTTCTGGGGTTTGCTGTTATTTCTATTGGGTGTGTGTTGCTTTTCATCCTTGGTGTGTGTGTATTTGTAAAGGTTTTTTTGTTTGTTTCATTTCTATAGCTAGTTTTGTTTATGTTTTTATTCTTTTGCATGCATATATGCGCGCGCGCGTCTGTGTGTGTGCGTGTGTGTGTGTGTGTGTGTGTGTGTGTGTGTGTGTGTGTGTGTGTGTGTGTGTGTGTGTGTGTGTGTGTGTTTAGATAGGCGGGTGACCAAATGGGCCAATAAAATGTCATTTAGAATGGTGGAGGTGGATGATGTTAGAACGACACACACGCACGCACATGCACACACACGTGTGCGTAAACTATGTGCACATCAATACACAATTTTTTCTTTGTTGTCATCCTTACAAATCATTGTCGTGATGATAAAGCTGTATCCGTTACCATGGACTCATTTTTTTCACATCTTGTGTTCATTGATATATTGTTCAATCAGAGATGCAAATCGCATCCCCATCAAGATCCAAATAAGTCCATGGTTTTATTTTCTTCTGCCAGTCATTCTTCAATATTCTGACACTGTTTGCGGAGGGAAACCGCTGAGATTGACATATCCTGTTGTATCATATAAACTAGTCCATCGGATAATCAATAAACCAAAGGATCCGCATACGAATGTACGCATCACATCTTGCGGTCACGTCAAAACCTGATCTGCCTTTCCGCTAAAATAGGCCTTTTGTGCCTCTAAGAACGAATGACAAACACACACACACACACACACACACACACACACACACACACACACACACACACACACACACACACACACACACACACACGCACAGAGGCCCCGTGTGTGAACGCACGCAGAACATCTTGCGCACATGTTAAATCCTGTTCCACTTTTCGTAAGAGTAGGCCATCGTGTGCCGTCGGGAACAGATGACAATTACAAAACTGCATACGCACGGGGACTTCATGTAAAAAGCATAAGAGTGCTTATTCCATTATCCTCGATACAAAAGAATAAAACAAAACAAAACAACAACAAAAAAATATAGATATAAATATAAAGGATATCCACAGCGCTAATCTTATGAAGCTAACAAATCTAAGCGCTTGCATTCAAATCAGTCACACGCATGCAATCCTTTACAAATAGTTTTGACAAATTACAAATATAAACCACTTTACAAACCAATTTTTGTGTTACACTGTGTGTGTGTGTGTGTGTGTGTTTTGTTTTGTTTTTTTAATCTAAAGCCTGTTTACTCAGATGTGATATCAGACTTATATCATACAAGGACTAAAAGTCGGTTTAAAAATATTAAAACAATTAAATTCAGAAGAAACGACCATCTACGGAGGGCGGAGGACCGTGGGGAGTGGAGGAAGCTGGCTGCAAAATCTTCAGTTATACTCCCACGGTCCACGGGACTACGGGACAGGTGAAGGTGAAGGAACATTTACAAAACACACAAACAATTAAACAAAGAAACACACACACTTACACACACTTACACACACTTACACACACTTACACACACTTACACACACACACACACACACAACACACACACACACACACACACACACACACACACACACACAAACACTCACTCTCTCACAACACACACACACACACACACACACACACACCACGCACGCACGCACGCACGCACGCACGCACGCACGCACGCGCGCGCGCGTGCGCGCGATAACGCAAGGTGATGGAGATGGAGGACAAGGTGTGCAGGCTAACATTGCCATAGAATGCCTGAACAATCTGCACCAAGCATTCCTTCATGTTCAAAATTGTGAGGGCTTGCCGCAGTCCCTCATGCCGAAATCTTTCTATCAAACGCTTTGGTGCTTTATTGAAGGAAGTTCCCTAGTTTAGAGTGGAACACAAACTAGTTTCAATGGACTTGAGTCGGTGCCGTTGTTGACTACAGGGAGATTCATTATATTTATTCATTTAATTTTATACTACTTTATGCCATGGCAGATTTCTCTGCGTGAAATTCGGGCTGCTCTCCCCGGGGAGAGTACGTCGCCACAAGGGCAGCGCCACTCTTTTTTTCCTGTCTGCGACTGTATTTGTTGTCCTATCAGAGTGGCTTTTTTCTACAGAATTTTGCCAAGGACAACCCCCTTGTCGCCGGCGGTTCTTTTACTTGCGCTAAATAGTGATGTGTAACACACGGGACCTCGGTTTATTGTCTCATCCGAAGTATTAGCACTCAGACCACCACTCATGGTCCAATGGATGGGAAAAAAGTTTTGGGCCCAAACGGGATTCAACCTCCTGCTTTCTAGGCAGGCGCATTTTCTCTATACCACCGATCCACCAAGTACTTCATTGGAGACTCGAACCCAAGGTCTTCGCTGCTATCAGATTAAGTGCTTGCGCTCTGAACACAGGCTACCCCCCCCCCCCCCCCCTCTTTCCACTGCCCGCCCCCTTCCCTTAAGGGAAACAAAGCCTTTTTTTTTTCTTTTTTTTTTTAAAGATAAAGGTCTTAAAACTGTTGTACGATCAAAAAACTTTTCTGGTCAGAGGTGTGGAAGAATTGTGCATCAAGAACTGTCCTGTGGCCAACATCGCTATTCAGGGTCACGAACTTGATCGTGGTTGGTTTCAATAAAGCAGCTTGAATCTCCACAGAAAATGCCTAGGAAGATCGGGGAAAAGCTGCTTGGAGCTATAGGGGAAATAGAAGTTGAAGATGAGGCTGGAAGATGGTGGTTGGGGCCGAGGGGAGGGGGGGAGGGGGGGGGGGCAGTAGATGGTGGTGATAGGAGAACTAAACTTTTCAAAGTGGATTGTGGTTCAAATGACAATGCAAGCAGCGTGCGCCTTCGTGAGGTGAAAGTTCTGCTTCATTTCAGTTGCAATGTGTTTTAACAACTTTGTGCTTGTTTAAGTATGTAAATGTATAGGGTAAAGTTTTGAGAAGTGTTTTTCAGGAGTATGAAAACTTTTTGTGTTACACTGTGCGTGTAAGTGTATGTTTTTTTTGTTTTTTTTTTATCTAAAGCCTGTTTATTCCATGTGATATCAGACTTAAGGACTAAAAGTGGCTAAAAAAAACCTTCAAAAATTAAAACAAACAAAATATTCAAAAGAAAACCTATAAAAGAACATTAATAGCAGACCGAGAAATAACTTAAACAATATCGACAATTTCTGGTGTGCGAGTGAGTAAACTCACAGATTCACACCAGATTTTTTGCATCATGAAGTCAAGATAGGGCAGTCAAAAAGAATGTGGTCACAAGGTCATGAGTGAGAACAAGCGCATACCCCATTTTAGGAGTACTTGGTTTTCCAAGAGTTTAAATGTAGCTTGTAAATTATATCTAAAATGTGTCTTGGGCAGGACCTCATTTCTGAATGTTCTTGTAAATAGGATTTATGCATGTGATTCACTAATAATGAATTAATTTCCGGTGGGAACGGATAACATAATTTACAAAACTGCATACACACGGGGACTAGATGCAAAAATCATGAGTGCTTTCCATTGTCCTCGCAAAACAATGATAAATAGATAAATAAAATAAAATATACACATGCACACACACATACACACATACACACATACACACATACATACATACATACATACATACATACATACATATGCCGCCGCTGTAGTCTAGTGGTTAGGGCGTTGGACTCGTAATCCAAAGGTTGCGGGTTCGATCTATGGCGTTGTGCCCTTAGAAAAGGCACTTTACGGCTATTTTCTCACCCCACCCAGGTGTAAAACGGGTACCAACCTTGTGTTAGGGGTTAACCCTGCGATAGACTGGCGTCCAATCCAGGGGGGAGTCTATGACTCTCAGTCGCTTAACGCCACAGAAACCGGGATAAGCACCGGCCTGATGAGCCTTAGGCTCGGGACAGACTTTAAACTTTAACATACATTCATATGTACATGCATACAGACAGACAGACATTCATGCACACACATTCATACACCCACGCACACGTATAGGCAAACACACAAGCCACACATGCACGCACACACGCATACGGACACACGCACAAACACACACACACACACAGTCATACATACACACACACACACTTACATACATACATATATACATACATACGCATGCACGCACACACACACACACATGAACGCACGCACACTCACATACACACACACCTACATAAATACATATATACATACATACATACACATACATACATACATACATACATACATACATACATACATACATACATACAAACATACATACATACATAATACAAACATACATACATTCTTCTTCACCTTCACCTGTCCCGTAGTCACGCGGACCGTAGGGGCACTACTGAAGATTTTGCAACCAGCTTCCTCCACTCTCCATGGTCCTCTGCCCTCTGTAGCAGATCGCTCCACCCAAGGCCTGTCCACTCTCTGATGTTGTCTTCCCATCGTTTCCTCTGTCAGCCTCTTCGTCTCCCTCCTTTTACTGTTCCCTGTCCAGTCCAGATGATCATGTGACGTGCCCGTACCACTTTAGGTTGAGTTTTTTCACCGTAGTTAGCAGCTCTTCATATGGACCGATGGTATTATCTATTCTGGTTTTCACTTCTTCATTAGTGATGTGATCTCTGAAATGCCAGGGAGTTTGCGAAAGCATCTCATCTCCATTGCCTGTATCCTTCTTTCAATGTCTGCTGTTATGGTTCATATTTCACATGCGTACAAAAATATGAACATGATCAAGGAACGCATCAGTCTGATCTCGAAGCTGATGGCGATGTTCTTATCATTCCAGTGGACTTTAATTAAAATTCAAAAAATTCAAATAAAAAAAATTCAAATAAAAAAATACTTTATTATCTCATAGAGAAATTCACGGAGTTTGGTCATAGCAGCTGTGGTCTGGGGTATCCTGAAGAGAATTTCAGGTTTTGATCCTTTATCCGATACTATTGCTCCCAGATATCTGAAGCTAAGGACGGACCCGAAGCTAAGGACAGAACGTCACAGAAAATGAGGCAGCAAAGAAACATATGGACATGGAGATATTGATATTACACATCCAGATAAGAGTATATGCATGAAGCGAAAGAATTCAGGGATGCACACACAACACAAGGTCGTTGAGATAATCTTTTATTGCTTTTTTCTGATATCTGAAACACTGATACCAAGATGTGTTATATCGTGTGTGTGTGTGTGTGTGTGTGTGTGTGTGTGTGTGTGTGTGTGTGTGTGTGTGTGTGTGTGTGTGTGTGTGTGTGTGTGGAACAGAGACAGAGACAGAGAGAGAAAGAGAGAGAGAGAGAGAGAGAGAGAGAGAGAGAGAGAGGAGAGAGAGAGAGAGAGAGAGAGAGAGAGAGAGAGAGAGAATGTGTGCATGCGCACGCGCGCGCGTGTGTGTGAGACAGAGAGAGAAAGTGTGTGTCTGTCTGCTTGTCTGTGTCTGTCTGTATATGTGTGTCTGTGTATGTGTGTCTATGTGTGGTTTTACTTATGTGTTTTAGTTAATGTCTTTTCATGTCTGCCTCCTCCATGTTCTTGCCACATTCCTGCGATGTAATCAGGCCTGTGGGTAGAAATGTTTAAACCCTCCCGAAAATCCATCGCTCTATTCACTCATGCATTCATTCATTCATTCATTGATTCATTCATTCATTCACTCTTTCATCTAATCTTTCGTTTATTCATTGATATATTCACAGTTATTAGCACATCAAAGAGAACATTAAAACATGGGTTGTTTAAAGAAGTCAAGAACAGAGGGACCTTACACGTAACATGTTAACATTTTCATAACACAATAACTTGACCCTTTGACAACAGGTTGCTTCAAAAAAGAAACCTCAAGGACTTCAGAATGTTTACATAGGGTTTGACAAGGGGTTCTAAACTGATATGTTTTGTTTACAATCTAATCTTAGAAATCGTTTCATATATTAAAGGTTTTTTTCTTGCAAAGCGAAAATACAATCCATAAATTATTCAGTTTTTGCACCGTTCGCACAGAAGCAACTCAATACAACAGCCAAAACTAAATGTTTCAAACATTTTAACCTTTGTAGCTATAAAAAAAATTAGAAAAAAAATCCGTTTTATAGGCATGTTCTACAAAATGAAATCTTTAGATTTACATAAAGAAATTTTTGTATTTGCATCTACTACTTTCTACACCGATTAAAAAAACCACCATAATTTTGGCCCCTTTTAGACCCGTGTCTGCCCTTAAAGAGCATCAGAACAGTCACAACAATACAGATAACAGAATACTTACACACAGTATCAGACATAAACCTGCTGGTAGGAGCTCAAACACTTAAACATGGGGGGGGGGGGGGGGGGGGGGGGGAGATAGTCTAGTGGTCAGAACATTGTGCTCGCAATCTGACGACCCGGGTTCGATTTCCGGTGAAGGGGATTTTTCCCCTGGAGTTAACATTAGTGCTGACTCCACCCTCCCTAAAAGTCCTTCGGATGATACTACAAACCGAGGCCCTGTGTGCGAACGCACGCAGAACATCTTGCGCACACGTTAAATCCTGTTGCGCTTTTCGTAAGTGTAGGCCATTGTGCGCCGGTGGAAACAGATGACAAGATTTACAAAACTGCATACAAACGGGGACTAGATGTAAAAAAAAAAGCACATGGATGCTTATTTCATTATCCTCGATATAAAAGAATAAATAAATAAATAAAATTTACATGACTACAAGCGTGCTTTTGTGTTCTCAAAAACAAGTAATAAAGCATCATAAAGACACAAACATCCAGAGTTTAAGGACAATGAGATGTTTACAAGAGCACCAGAACAACAGAACGTTTATAGGAACAGAAGAATATCCCACACGTTTACAGCACATGTGAAAACGTCAACCCGCTCAGCATGAAATATGCGACACCAAAACAGGGCAATTGTTTTTCAGATGAGTCAGTTTATAGACGATAAATGAGGCAATAAGCCTCTACTAGAGACTATTTTTTACGTGAAGTCAAAATGATGACAAAAACTGAAAAGAATCCCCGTCTATACACTCTATCGAAGACATAAAAAGCTTTATAGAAACACAGCCACATCGGATTTTGATTGAAACACGAAAGACTTGGAAAATCTACACAACAAACAAAAAACCAGATTCATTAGAAAAGCAGAAAAACGAAGACTTTGTGATATTTACACTAGCACACAAAACATTAGAATATGTCTATAAACAGAGATTATAAGAATGTTCTTTCTCAGAATAAAGACAGACACCAAAATGTACGGTAGCATTAAAAATAGCTGAATTCTGTTTTCAGCATATCAGTATGAATGCCAATACTCACGTCATCGTCGTCATTCTGTTCTTCATCTTAGTTATCATCATCATCATCATCACCATCATCATCATCATCATCATCATCATCATCATCATCATCATCATCATCATCATCATCATCATCATCATCATCATCGTCGTCGTCATCGTCATCATCACCACCACCATCACCATCATCACCACCACCACCACTTTCATCATCTTCATTACTATGGTTACCATCATCATCTCATAATCATCGTCATCACCATCATCATCACAGTCGTCGTTGCCATAGTTATTATGACCACCATCGTATCTATACATTTTTATACCCTAGGCATCTAGAATATAGCACATAAGAATTAAAAGGTTCCCACTTATGAGCGTACACATGCACACCAATATACACAGTTGCGCTTGCTTACACATATAGTCATGAGAGAGAGAGTGAGAGAGAGAGAGAGACAGAGACAGAGAGAGAGAGAGAGACAGACAGACAGACAGACAGACAGAGAGAGAGAGATGGACAATGACAATGACAATATTTTATTGTCTATAGCATTACATCCCTCAGACAAGGGGGGTAATCAAAGAACAAGGATGGAATCATCAAATATTTCACGCATGCACACAAACGCATGTGCACACACGCGCATTCGCGCACACACACACACATAATTATGACTTTCGGATGAGACTGTAAACTGCAGACGCATACGTTAAATCCTGTTTCGCTTTTCGTAAGAGTAGGCCATTGTGTGCCGGTGGGAACAGATGACAATATTTACACAACTGCATACACACGGGGACTGGATATCCCATCATCCTCGATATAAAAAAACACACACACATGTACACAACTACGTCTACTTGCACACATATGGTGCTCACACACAAGCAGCATCTCTACCTAAGTGGGCAATTGTCAGCATACCTGCACGTGCAGGTATAGATACAGATAGATAGATAGATAGATAGATAGATAGATAGATAGATAGATAGATAGATAGATAGAGATAGATAGATAGATAGATAGATAGATAGATAGATAGATAGATAGATAGATAGATAGATAGATAGATAGATAGATAGATAGATAGAGATAGGAAAGAAAAAGAGACACAGAGACAGAGCCAGCCAGCCAGACGGAGAGAAACAGATGGACAGACAGACACACAAATGGACAGACAGATAAGAGAGACAGTGAGAAAGAGAGAGAAATGGAGAGAGAGGGGGGGGGGGGGGGGGGGGAGAGAGAGAGAGACAGGGAGATATCAGGAGCGTAGCTAACTAAAAATTCATAATTGTAAAATCATGGCATTTCTTTTTTTCAGGACGAAGATTCCCCAATACTATGTTCAAAACATAAACACGAAAGTAAAAAGAAGTCCAAAAGTGTACTGAAATGTAAACACACAGCACATTAAACCATACCTGAATAAGAAATGCTTCTTTAGTCAAACCTAGGCTCACATAACCTTATTATAACGTCTACATAAGGTGAATGAAGAAACTTAAAACTGGCTTAGATTATAGGTAACTCTGTTCTGAGAATACTCGCATCATGGAACGTCACACAGGATAGAGCTTGGACATGTTTTGAAAAAATATAAAGCACTGATGAATAGGGCGCCGAAAGACACTCGGCATTGTTTCACACAAACCAACCAACAAACACGCAAACAAACAAACAAGCAAGCAAGCACACAAAACAGAGAAGATAGGCGGAGCTGGAATCTGTTGATGCCTCGCAGCATCGACATTACCTACTCTCATTTTCGGGAAAAATTAAAATCATTCACAAACACTTGCGGTCACCGTTTTATAAAGACTATCTCTATCTACGTGTCTGTCCACTAACTCTTCTCACGTGTCTGTCCACTAACTCTATTCACGTGTCTGTCCACTAACTCTTCTCACGTGTCTGTCCACTGACTCTACTGTCCACTAACTCTTCTCACGCTGTCCACTAACTCTATTCACGTGTCTGTCCACTAACTCTATTCACGTGTCTGTCCACTAACTCTATTCACATGTCTGTCCACTAACTCTATTCACGTGTCTGTCCACTAACTCTATTCACGTGTCTGTCCACTAACTCTATTCACGTGTCTGTCCATTAACTCTTCACACGTGTCTGTCCACTAACTCTATCCACGTGTCTGTCCACTAACTCTATTCACATGTCTGTCCACTAACTCTTCACACGTGTCTGTCCACTAACTCTATTCACGTGTCTGTCCACTAACTCTATTCACGTGTCTGTCCACTAACTCTACTGTCCAATAACTCTTCTCACGCTGTCCACTAACTCTATTCACGTGTCTGTCCACTAACTCTATTCACGTGTCTGTCCACTAACTCTACTCACGTGTCTGTCCACTAACTCTATTCACGTGTCTGTCCACTAACTCTATTCACGTGTCTGTCCACTAACTCTTCTCACCTGTCTGTCCACTAACTCTTCTCAAGTGTCTGTCCACTAACACTTCATAAGTGTCTGTCCGCTAACTCTTCTCAAGTGTCTGTCCACTAACTCTTCATAAGTGTCTGTCCACTAACACTTCATAAGTGTCTGTCCACTAACTCTTCATAAGTGTCTGTCCACTAACTCTTCATAAGTGTCTGTCCACTAACTCTTCATAAGTGTCTGTCCACTAACTCTTCATAAGTGTCTGTCCACTAACTCTTCATAAGTGTCTGTCCACTAACTCTTCATAAGTGTCTGTCCACTAACTCTTCATAAGTGTCTGTCCACTAACTCTTCATAAGTGTCTGTCCACTAACTCTTCATAAGTGTCTGTCCACTAACTCTTCATAAGTGTCTGTCCACTAACTCTTCATAAGTGTCTGTCCACTAACTCTTCATAAGTGTCTGTCCACTAACTCTTCATAAGTGTCTGTCCACTAACTCTTCATAAGTGTCTGTCCACTAACACTTCATAAGTGTCTGTCCACTAACTCTTCATAAGTGTCTGTCCACTAACTCTTCATAAGTGTCTGTCCACTAACACTTCATAAGTGTCTGTCCACTAACTCTTCATAAGTGTCTGTCCACTAACACTTCATAAGTGTCTGTCCACTAACTCTTCATAAGTGTCTGTCCACTAACACTTCATAAGTGTCTGTCCACTAACACTTCATAAGTGTCTGTCCACACCCAAACTAAACAAAACTTGTTGTAAATCACTGACCTCTTATCTTCAGTTCATAAGTCATTCTAACATAGTACATACGAAAAAGAAATTATTTACAATAAACAATACTCCGCCATTTTTCACTGTAATCCCTGCAGCTGACGAAGTCATCAAAGCTTCTCCCTTTTCGCTTGGACAGCAGTAAAAACAAAGAGGGGATGTTCGTTTTCAACAAATGCCCGCTAAACATAAACACACCATCACGGATTACACAACATCCTCGGAGTAACACAAGTTTGAGCTTACATGATCAGTGTTCCATTGTGTCGCCACGCAGGAGACCAAACAGAAGGCAGGGCTTCTTCGCTATCCTTGAGAAAGAGCCCACAAGACCCATCAGGCAACACACAACCAGGCACAGACCACTGCCTGCCAGAGTCCCTCTCCACCACCACCACCACCACCACCACCACCACCACGTCACACCTGGGATCTGCTCTTGACATGCATGAAGAGTAAGGCGCGGTCCGCCTCGCTGATTTTCTGTTTGACGTAGGGAACACGGCATCCCTGACCGGGGTCCCGGCCCCGAAGGTTCCCTCCTCTTCCTCCTCCAGGCCCCCCGCTGAGGGGCAGCTCCTCCGCTTCTGTCATGCTGGAGTCGTCGGAGCCCGAGCCGGTGGGCGCTGGGGAGCGGGACCCCCCCTGACCACCACAGGCCCCGGGCAGGCCGGGGCATTCGGCTTGGCCGCGGCCACGTTTAGTCCGGCAGTGGCGTACTTGGCTGGCGACCCGCCGACACAGGTACACCCGTCTGAAACAGGGGTCAGGGTGTAGGGGGAGAGAGAGAGAGGTGGAGTGTAGAGCAGTGCGGGTTGAGGTGTGATCTGGGGAAGTAGGGTGCAGGCAGTCCATCATTACGTTGTGGTGCACTGAGTGTGGGGCTTTGTGAGGTTAGTGAGAACTTACGTACTAAACGCGAATCTACACTGTACTACTCTACACTACACTACACTGCACTACACTACAAAACTGTACACTACACTACAAAACACTACGATACACGACAATACAATGTACATATTAAAGTACACTGCGCTGCCACCAGCACAGCACTACACTACACTACACTACACTACACTACACTACACTACACTACACTACACTACACTACACTACACTACACTACACTAACTACACAAGACGAGAAAATATGTCAAACTTTGCCAGAAGCCAAAGATTATGTGGTGTTCAAGCCACGTCCTCGCTGAAGAAGTATGAGAGTGAAAGGTTCGGCGTTTGTTTATGCTGAATCATCCATTATGCTTATGTTTTCATCAAACTGCCTTCATCTTTAGGGAAGAAGAGCACCCGACCTCTAAAAGCAATGACACAATCAGTTCAAACGTTGTTTTTTTCAGCCAAATCTGTTCAAAGAAAAACAAACCAAAACTAAACAGCACAAAATGTTTTCCATGTTGTGTGTTTGTAGCATAACGGCTGGGTCATCTGACTTCTAAACGGGGCTTGGTCTGAAGGTACGGGTTCGAATCCAAGTCTTGGCATCACCAGAAGGGCATCCACAAAGACAGCATCAGGAGCTAGTTCCATAAAAGCCCGGTCATGACGATCTCTGTGGACGTACCGTTCTGTTTACCGAAAACTGTAACCCGCCAAACAACTGTCAGTGAAGTTTTGACGTGTAAGGATCGCCAATCATAGTCGGCAAAAGGGATCGTCTATGCAGCTACAGTTGTCAGGCTAATCTCAGGCGGCAGATCACTTCCAATCAACCCTTTCATGGAAAATAAAACACGCTTTTCCTTGTTTACAGAGTAGCAAAGAGGAGAATCTTAAACCACGCAGTAATAAAGATATGTCTTGGTTGTATCTTAAGTGTCTAGGAACGGAATAGCCGGACATGCTAAAAAATCTTCCTCATCCTCAAAGGTGTTTTTTTTTTCATTTTGGGGGTAAATCAGACACAAAAGACTACCTATGTAAAATGGCAATCCAGTTTGTTTATGCTTAATCATCCATTTTCCGTCATTACTTCGTGCAATGCAGTTTGTTTATGCTGAATCATCCTGTATCTGTCATTACTTCGTGCAATGCAGTTTGTTTATGCTGAATCATCCTTTATCTGTCATTACTTCGTGCAATGCTGTGTGTTTATGCTGAATCATCCTTTATCTGTCATTACTTCGTGCAATGCTGTGTGTTTATGCTGAATCATCCTTTATCTGTCGTTACTTCGTGCAATGCAGTTTGTTTATGCTGAATCATCCTTTATCTGTCATTACTTCGTGCAATGCAGTGTGTTTATGCTGAATCATCCATCAGTTGTCATTATCATATGTACTGCTGTTGTCAGTCCAGAACGCTGTATTTAGGCCATGGGGGAAAGGCCTCACTGCCATTACCTTGGGTTGACTGAACTGCAGACGGATCATTACACTGATGGCGATTTCCTTGGACAAGGCATTGGTACAACAGGGATGGCTTTTCATCCAACAAGCTCTAAGCTCATATGTGGCCATGCTCATTAACAAAGTTGGACGTGGACTCATATGCTGCTGAGGACCAGCTCAAAACCCGTCTATAGAGGTTCCTTTTTTCCTGAATAGAATGCATGCATAATATCACAGCGTCACAAAGAAGACGGCCATACTGCCCCATACCGTGCAGTGCAGTACAGTGTAGTGCATTGCGTTGCAGAAAATGTCAGTGTAGCGTATAGCGCCACGCAGTTAAGTATTGTCGATAGATTGTCGTAAACTTGCCGAAAGTGTGTCTTAAGCCAACTTCCAATTGCATGTCATTTTAGTCCTCGTTTTTATAGTCGACTTAATAAAAGCGATAATAATGTTTATCGTAGCTATTATTATGATCACTATCATTATCACTACTATCATCATCATCATCATCATCATCATCATCATCATCATCATCATCATCATCATCATCATCATCATCATCATTTTTTTAGTTTTTTCGTTTTATTCTTTATTTTGAGGATAATGGAATAAGCACTCATGTGCTTGTTTACATTCATCATCATCATCATCATCATCATCATCATCATCATCATCATCATCATATCATCATCATCATCATCGTAATTATCTTCATCACGAACAACGCAGGGTTTTAAAAGCATACATCATCATTCACAACGACTACACTATAGATCACCCACATGGAATCTAGATCTTGTTTTGAAGCCCCAATCACGCCAGACACGGATCCCCATAAGGCTGACATGCTACAATATCCATTTTAAAAAATAATGTTTAAATACTTAGGGAAAATAACCCGGACAAAAATAAAATCAAATGTCAAGAGTCAAGAGGAGGACATACCTCTGTCAGTTTTTGGAGCGGGTCAAAAAGGTTCAGACTCATTGAGATTTCCATAGGCATTCTACTGGAACCAGACAATAGCTTTGACATTATCCCTATGCCATATGGGTGAGAACCATGGGGCCACTTTCAGTCTGTAGAATAGGGAAGAAAATCAACATGTTTTGCGCATAAAGTGCCTTTAATGTTTCAATGAATAAGCACATAGTTAAAAGACAGGCCAAGACTGTCCTCTAAGGAGCAGTACGAGAGGGGTGGGGATTTGGGGGGGGGGGGGAGGCGAGGAAAAGGCAGACAGAAAACGAAGGGAAGAAAACATCAGAGAGTGGACTGGCCTTGAGAGAAACGACATACCACAGAAAGCTGAAAACCACGACGAGTTGAGGAAGCTGGTTGCAAAATCTTCAGGGGTACCCCTACGGTCTACTAGACCACGGGATAAGTGAAGATAAAGGTGAAGGTAAAAAGAAGTGTGCATGATGTCAAACGTTCACCTATTTCATTCTAGCGATATACTTCTCAGCTAAGTAAACACACCAAAGAGTTGCAGCTGCTATTGCTTCTGCTTATTCTCCAGCACACATCCGGTTGGACATCCTGCACTCTGTCTTTTTCATCACCTCTGGGAATCACCTTAAACCTAAGGACATACATTATAAGACATTTATGTGTGTGGCCGTATTCAAATACCCTGCCATTTAAATATCCATAATCCGACTTTCCACAAAACATGAATTATTACACCAAAAGCCTTTTCATGAATGGAGACGATTTCAATGTAGCACACCAACTGCTCTTTGCTCGTTTTGGTACTCAGCTTGCATCAACAATTGATCAAGCTTTTAGCCTCGGCAAAACAAGGCAATTAAAAGGTGATTCTTGTCGAGTGCTCTTTTGAAATCAGACAGGGAATGACATAGTATTTTACTCAGTTTTTCTGCACATTCCTTTCTTCTTCTGTTGATATTTCTGTCCGTCATGCATCCATACTCATCCATTTTTTAAACTGAATTTCTTTCCTTTTTCGGCTACTTATTTGCCTAGAAACGTTGAAATACAAAAGACGTTCTTGTATTCACTCGAATAATCACACCAGTTCTAAAGAAATATAAACAACAACCCAAAATATCCGACTTCCGAAAAAAAAGAGATTAACAACGGTGTTTTATCTACAAATATACTTTGAATAGACCTTAGTTTATAGGTGTGTGTGTGCGCACACGTGCGTGCGTGCGTGCGTGCTACGTGCGTGCGCGTGTGTGTGTGTGTGTGTGTGTGTGTGTGTGTGTCTGTCTGTCTGTCTGTCTGTGCGCGCGCGCGTGCGTGTGAGTTTACATTCGAATATGTTAAAACTGTAAATTGTTGTTTGCTTGTGTGCCGTGTCGGTCGAATGCAAGCGCTTTAATTTGTTTTTACAAGATTTAGCGCTACACAAATTCCATGTATTATTATTATTATTATTATTATTATTATTATTATTATTATTATTATTATTATTATTATTATTAGACCTGAACTCTGGTCTAGTTGAAACTGGCCGCAGAACAATACAGGCGCTGTTGCTGCGACAGGCTGCAGACAGATCAGTGTGAAGTCAGTGATCGACCACGGCGTCCTGCATGTGCCCTGAGGAATGACCTGGTCAAGAGACTGACGCTGCTTAACCCTTACTTCCCGGTGACTTCCTTTTTTTCGGGGAGGAGGGATGTTGTTCGTTTGTTTTTCTGTTTTGGAATCATATAGTGCATCCTTACCACACAAGATGGATATCTACCCTCAGTAAACAGACCGAACTGACCCCGAGATTATCTTTTTTTTAAAAGCCTCCAAAGTAGTAAAGAGAACATGGGACCAGGACAAGAAAGGTAACAAAATGATCCGGGAGAAAAAGACAGACTCACAGACTCTCAGAGACAAAATAGAGACAGAGTCATTGCCGAGATACAAAGATAGAGACAGAGGGAGACAATAAACAACGACGCATAAAACAGAAACAGACCCTAACTCAAGCAAAAGAACACACACACACACACAGAACGACCAACAAAACCCTAGATAACAAGTCCCCCAAACAAAAACAAAAATCCCAACTTCACTCACTCGGAACAAAACGACCAAGGCCTACGTGAAGAGAACACAGACATAAAGGAGGGACAGAAAAAAAGCAAAGAAGAAGAAACCCTCTCCTACCTAGCTAAGACCTGAAATTACCTGAGATATTTACATATTCGGGTACTGAAGAGGCCGTAGATGATGGGGTTGGCGGCGGAGTTGAGGGGCGCCATGCTCTGCACGAAGGTGGAGGCCTTCAGCAGCGGCACCGTCTCCGGCACCAGCCCGTACACCTGGCACAGGTTGAACAGGAAGTAGGGGCTCCAGCACACGATGAACACTGCAACACCAGCCTCACCTACCTCAGGTGGTGTTGGGGGGGAGATGGTAGTGGTGGTGAGGGTGAGGGGGGAGGTGGGTGTGGCGGTGGTGGTGGATGGTGGTGGTAGTGAAAGTGGTGGTGGCTGTGGTATTAAAAGTGGTGGTGGTTGGTGGTTATGGTGGTAAAAGTGATGGCTGTGGTAGCGGTGGTGATGGTAGTGAAAGTGGTAGTGGCTGTGGTGTTAAAAGTGGTGGTGATGGTGGTGGGGTAGATGGTAGTGGTGGTGATGGTGATGGTTGGGTGTGGCGGTGGTAGTAAAAGTGGTGGTGGTACAATAGGTGTAAGTAAGTGTTCTTATTGCGGTCGTTCTGTATGTCTGTCTGTCTGTCTGTCTGTCTGTCTGTCTGTCTCGTCTAATGATACTAGTGTACACACGGTGCGTTTTTGTTCTTGCTATTTGTTCCTGCCAACACACTCTTTCGAAAAGCAGAACAGAATTTAACGTGTGTTTGTGTCAGATGCTTAGCGGGGCCTCGGTTTATAGTCTGACCTGAAACTTTGGAACAAAGTCAGTACTGCTGCTGTGGTTTGTGCATCTTGTACTGTTTCCACTGCTGCTGTAAGAGAGAGAGAGAGAGAGAGAGAGAGAGAGAGAGAGAGAGAAGAGAAGAGACAGAGACAGAGACAGAGAGAGAGAGAGCGTCTATTTGTTTCTGTCTTTTTCTCTGTGTGTGTCTGTTTCTGTCTTATCTCTCTCTCTCTCTAAGCATGTCCGCCTGCCTGTCTACCTGTCTGCCTGCCTGTCTGTCTCTGTCTCTCTCTGTGTTTGTAAATGTATGTATGTATGTATGTATGTATGTATGTATGTATGTATGTATGTATGTATGTATGTATGTATGTATGTATGTATGTATGTATGTATGTATGTATGTATGTATGTATGTGTGTGTGTGTGTGTGTGTGTGTGTGTGTATGTATGTATGTATGTATGTATGTATGTATGTATGTATGTATGTATGTATGTATGTATGTATGTATGTATGTATGTATGTATGTATGTATATGTAGTAGTATGTATGTGTGTATGTATGTGTGTATGTAGTGATGTATGTTGTGTATGTATGTATGTATGTATGTATGTATGTATATGTATGTATTGTATGTATGTATGTATGTATGTATGTATGTGTATGTTGTGTGTGTGTGTGTGTGTGTGTGTGTGTGTGTGTGTGTGTGTGTGTGTGTGTGGTGTGTACGTGTGTGACTTTTTCCAGTGAGATATAAAAGATGATAATTCCGTCCCACGCCGAAGTCGGATGCGCTGGGCCTGACTTGTCAGACAATCAGGGTAGCGCAAAGCATTTTCGCTCCTAATACAGACAACAGTAGTTGCTGTCTGAGCGTTGGATTAAAAAGAAGTGATCACTTCATTCCACATCTATAACAAACAAGCAACTGGGACAGCTGCGCTTCCCGTCTTACTGCTAAGGAACGCCAGCAATTTTAATTCCAGAAAAAAACTGCCAAGGTCGAAGCCATTGCATGGTTTGCATAATACTATGTAAATAGCATTATGAGAATTTGAAAGGTTAATGAGAACAGGAGAGTGAGCATGCAAAAGGGAGGGGGGGGGGGGCTGATGATTTTGCGTGGGCAGAATATTTGTGATAGGGGGTGTGCAGAGGGTGGGGGAAAGGGGTCAGTGGGGTGGCTTAAGACTGCAAATCAGGGTGTGCCGCACACCAGAAGCGCTAGAAAGGATATGCCGTTACTTTTCCACACACATCCCACAGTGTCAAGCGAGGAGGAGGAGGAGGAGGAGGAGGAGAAGAAGAAGATTTGCGAAGAAGAAGAAGAGAGAAGGAGAAGAAGGGAGAAAAAGAAGAAGAATTGCAAAGAAGAATTGCGAAGAAGAAGATTTGCGAAGAAGAAGAAGAAGAAGAAGAAGAAGAAGAAGAAGAAGAAGAAGAAGAAGAAGAAGAGTAAAACTTAAGACTAGCAGTATATCAAAGAGAGGTCATTCAGAAGATTGATGCTTAGAACGTAGAAAGTGTTGTACAGAAGATGCTGATTTAACTCACGGTTCAGCCTACAGCCTCTTTCTAGAGCGAGTAGGGCAGGGAGGGGGGGGGGGAGGGTGAGCAAGGGTCTGCTGGTTAACATTTTGTTCGGACAATAATTTTACTCTGCAGGCCTTTCAAAGGAGACTGCAAGCTGAGGTTCTGTGGGCAAAATGCCGCAGTAAGATCTTGTACACAGCATGTGTGTGTTTGAGTGAGAGCGTGAGTGAGTGAGTGTGTGTGTGTGTGTGTGCGCGCATGCGTGCATGCGTGCGTGCGTGCGTGCGTGCGTGCGTGCGTGGTGTGTGTGTGTGTGTGTGTGTGTGTGTGTGTGTGTGTGTGTGTGTGTGTGTGTGTGTGTGCAAGTTTCTGTCATCAACTTTATCCAGTATGTCCGCAGAACTACCGGACATTTGGAATGTCTAGGCCTGCCCTCTATGTAGATATTGTTATATGAGCTAGCTGAACAAAACTAAAATAGAAAAAACCCAATGAAACGGGGAGCAGATTCCCGCTACTGAATTCAATTACTGACACAGACACGCCAGTCAGTGCTTCTTCACATAGTACATGGTGCGTTTGTGTGCGTGCATGTCTGTGTATGTGTGTGCGTGCATGTCTGTGTATTGTGTGTGTGTGTGTGTGTGTGTGTGTGTGTGTGTGCGTGCGTGCGTGCGTGTGTAGATGTGTATCTGTGTGTGAGAGAGACAGACTGATTTGATATGGTTTTCTTCTTTTATATCGAGGATAATGGGATAAGCACTCTTGTGCTTTTTTACATCCAGTCCCCGTGTGTATGCAGTTTTGCATATGTCATTTGTTCCCATCGGCACATGATGGCCTACTCTTACGATAAGCGGAACAGGATTTAACATGTGTGCAAGATGTTCTGCGTGCGTTCACACACGGGGCCTCGGTTTATACTCATCCGAAGGACAGAGAGAGGGAGAGAAAGGGAGGGAGAGAGAGAGATAGAGAGAGGGGGGGGGGGAATGGGAGAGAGGGGGGAAGGAGAAAGAGACAGAGACAGATAGAGAGCAGTATACCTTACCAGCTATGTCTGCAAGACTACCGGTAACTTGGAAACTCGGTGATTAACTGATTCTAAATCGTTCATGGGCTTGCTAAAAAAAAACACACAACAACTTGATATTAGGACCAAAGTCTCAAGTTCAGATTCAATTATTGGACGGGAAATGTACTGCAGTGCTGCTGCCAGGAATAAACCAGACGTTCGGGGAAAAAAGCAATGGATTTAAAAACTGTTTTTCTGCTTACGCTAAGGTTTGTGTATGTGTCTGTGTGTGCGTGCGTGCGTGCGTGCGTGCGTGCCTGTATGTATGTATGTATGTATGTATGTATGTATGTATGTATGTATGTATGTATGTATGTATGTATGTATGTATGTATGAGTGTGTGTGTGTGTGTGTGTGTGTGTGTGTGTGTGTGTGTGTGTGTGTGTGTGTGTGTGTGTGTGTGTGTGTGAACAACTCAATGTCAACGGAGCAGCAATGCACGGGCAAAGATGACAGTACTAGGTCTGCGCTCAGTTGTTTCAAGGGGAAACTGCCCCTGCACCACACGAACCCTGTCAAGCCAACGCCCATACTAGCTAGCCAATCCCTGGCTGACACCATCATCACGTGTTCTACTGAGGGTCATGAACTCAGTCTGGCATGTAATACTGATGCACTACTGGCTATCGGCATTTGCCCTGTTTCCTGGCATCAAGAACTCTGTGTGTCTTTTTAAAGATTTATTTTTCTATTCTTTTATATCGAGAATAATGGAGTAAATACTCTTCTGTTTTGTTTTTTTTACATCTAGTCCCCATCTGTATGCAGCTTTTGTAAATCTTTGTCATCTGTTCCCACTGGCACACAATGGCCTACCCTTACGAAAATGGAACAGGATTTAACGTGCGCGCAAGATGTTCTGCATGCGTTCGCACACGGGGCCTCGGTTTATAGTCTCATCCGAAGGAAATGTGTGTTTGTGTACGTGCGTGCGTGCATGTGTGTGTGTGTGTGTGTGTGCGTGGTTGCGTGCGTATGTAATTGTGCGTGCGTGCGTGCGTGCGTGCGTGCGTGTTGTGTGTGTGTGTGTGTGTGTGTGTGTGTGTGTGTGTGTGTGTGTGTGGTGTGTGTGTGTGTGTGTGTGTGTGTGTGATTCTAGAACTAAAGAGAAACTCAAGTGAGAGTAAATTGCTCAGTTTGCAGAATACTATTAAGGTTGCATCTCAAAGATTGGGGTGTCGTAATGTTAGAAGAATTGAACAAATGAGAAGACAACCTTTTTTGCTCTGTGTTTTAGTGGGGGAGGGAGAGAGAGAAAGAGACAGACAGGTAGACGGATGGACAGACAGACCACCAGACAGACAGACTGAGAGAGAGAAAGAGAAAAAGGGAGACAGGCAGACAGACATATAGAGATAAAGGGTGTGTAAGAGATAGAGAGAGACAGAGGCAGAGAGACAGAGAGAGAGACAGAGACAGACAGACAAACATACAGACAGACAGAGAGAAAGGGTGTGTAAGAGAGAGAGAGAGAAAGAGAGAGACAGAGACAGACAGACAGACAGACAGACAGACACAGAGAGAGAGAGAGAGAGAGACAGACAGACAGAAAGATAGAGACAGACAGACAGACAGTCAGACTGATAGACAGACAGACAGTCAGACAGACAGACAGTCAGAGACAGACATATAGTCAGACAGACAGACAGACAGTCAGTCAGTCAGTCAGACAGACAGACAGACAGACAGACAGACAGAGACAGCGACAAACAAACAGAGAGAGGGCAGGGATGGGGTGGAGGGTAGGAAGCCTTGGATGCTGTATATTTCCAAGCCACTGACTGACCATAACGAAATTATTGATTTTGATCTCAGAGGCAATTTTCAAGCTGCCATGTCCTAGTTTCTCAGGCTTGTAAATCTCCTACCGTGTGTTGCCCCGTTAACCTCTCTTCCTATGGACACAAACAAGTGTCACTGTGTCTAAATTGAGACATAAAAACGCATAGTTATAGTATACTTATGCATAGTATAATTATGAAAAAAATGTGTACGTGTGAATCTGTTATCCTTGAAAAATAAAGATTATTCATTACTTCATTCATGTGCCCACATGTGTGCCCACGTAGGTACACACACACACACACACACACACACACACACACACACACACACACACACACACACACACACACACACACACACACATACACACATACACACACATATATACACACACCACAAACACACACACACAACACACACACACATACACACACGCAAACACACACATACATACACACATACACACACACAAGCCCAGGCCCATAATAATCTCTATAAATCAAGCCTTGTATATTCAGGAAGAACATTGTGGAATAACCTACCTCCCTGTCTGAAATCAGTTCCTTCTAAACAAATGTTTAAGAAGCTTTTGAAGAAACATTTGATGGACAAACTGTAAGTCCACGATTATGTTCGATACTACCTCACATTTGGCAGTTTATTGTTATTCATGCCCATGTTATTTTGTATTTCTATCATTTGTATGTATGACGTGAGCTTATGTTGTACTGTCTTGGGTTTGGGTCTTTTTTATCTTGAGAGATTTGTTGTAAAAAAAAATCCTCATTTATTTGAGTTTTTCAACAAAGGTTGATATTTGTCTTTGAATGCTTTAGAAGTCAATTTTTATGATTTTTTTTAGTGAGGGCAGGATGAAAAAAAGTTGTGTAAACTTAATCTTTTACCCTCAACAAAGATCATTTTGACTTGACTTGACTTGACTTGACTTGACAAGCACACAGACACACAGTCTAGCTGACTGAAAGTTTTAAAAGTATTATCAGGTGGGGGTTCTTGATTGTTTGTAGAACTTGTGTTGTTGTCATTGTCTTTGTTTGGCTGATTGTTTATGTTCCTTCATTCCTCCTCCATACCCCCTTTCCCCAGTCCTTTTCAACTGGTTTTATTTTAAATTTTATTTTATTTCACTTGTCCTTTGGTTGTTGTTGTGTTGTTGCTTTAGGTGGTGATGGGTGATTATCATGTTGTAAAATTGTATTATTGTCATTATGGGTGAGTTGTCGGTTTGAAGTTTTTGGTTGGTTTGAGTGTTATGGATTGGATATCATTTTGTTTAAGTGACCTTTTAAGGTTTTTAGGGGGGGGGGACTTTGTCAGAAGATCCACGACACCAAAGAATGGCCAAAAGAATGGACACAGTCTCTTGTAATACCCCTGCCAAAGAAAGGAAACCTCAAGCAATGCCAGAACTACAGAACCATCAGTCTCATAAGCCATCCTAGCAAGATCATGCTGCAGGTAGTCCTCAACAGACTGAAAAACCAAGCGGAAAAACTCCTAGCAGAAGAACAAGCGGGCTTTAGACCAAAACACAATGGAACAAATTTTCAATCTGAGAATTCTGATAGAGAAGCATCTCCAACACCAAAAAGACTTGTACCACAATTTCATAGATTTCAAAAAGGCCTTTGACAGGGTATGGCATGACGGCCTCTGGCAAGTACTCAGGCACTTCAATATTGACAGCTGCCTAATTGAAGTCATCAAGGCTCTGTACGAGAACGCAAGAAGTGCAGTTTTCATGAACAATCACGTGGGCGAGTTCTTCAAGACCACGGTTGGGGTTCGCCAGGGCTGCCTTCTCTCACCTGTTCTCTTCAACCTCTTCCTCGAAAACATCATGACAGAGACACTGCAAAACCACCACACTTCCATCTCCATTGGTGGAAGACCCCTTTGCAACCTCAGATTTGCAGATGACATTGACCTCATGGGCAGCAGCAAACAAGAACTGCAAATCCTCACAGACAATTTAACAGATCGAGCGAGCGCATACGGCATGGAGGTCAGTACAGAGAAATCAAAGATCATGGTCAACAGCGCGAGTAATGACATCACGGAAATAAAGATGAATGGAGAAACACTAGAAGAGGTGAGCCAATTCAAATACTTAGGCTCCATCCTAACAAAGATGGCACATCAAACAATGAAGTGAAAGCTCGCATTGCA
>CM060318.1:14907195-14914695 GCA_030674155.1 Stramonita haemastoma
TACACATTACCCCCGATGTTAGAATGCAGTCATCTTTATAGCGGTGCGCAAAAAAAAACGGTTCCAGACACAAAAATCTCACCATAAGTAGACTTCGAAGTTCTATCCCAGGAACGAAAAAAACAACGACATTAACGTTAAGACAAAAATCAACCCAGCACACACAAAAATGACACGAAAGGCAAAAACTGACCCAGAACAATGATGAAGGTCATCTTGATGGTTCGAATCTTCGATTGAGGGATGACGCCTTTGGAAGTTTCCCCACTGGGCCCAGGAACACGGCTCGGAGTGTATCTCCCGTTCAGCAGCTCTGCTCACAGAGAAAACAGATCCACCATTTCAATTACACACAGTCGGCTTCACGAGTCCAGCTGGACTAGTCATCTGTTTTGCAGCTGAATATTGAAAAAACTGAAATCGTATTTTACAAAGCAGATTATTAGGTTTTTTTCTCATTACACATGTCAACTTAAAAACCAATGCAATTTTAATGGAACTAAATTTTATCCGATTTTATCCAAGAGTAAATCATGCCGAAAGATGAATGAAAACTTTTCTAAGGAAACGACATCTGATCAATTAGTGTTTCATGAATGTTTTGAATGAATTAGCAAACTTTCAGTTTTCATTTTCAGTGAGCAATTATGCCTGGCCTTACTTCTGTTGGTATACTTATTCAATGGTCTCTTTACCAACAAGAATATAGATAGAGGGCTATTTTTTCCTTTGAGGCAGTTGATAAGATCTTTAAAGTCTAAAACACATGTTAGTATACCTATATATTGTATGTATATATGTATATATATACATATATATAGAGAGAGATATACATACATATATGTATGTATATATATATATATATATATATATATATATATATATATATATATATATATATATATATGTAGGAGCGGATGACAAAACTAAAAAAAAAAAAACCAGCATGGACACAGGTGTCGTGTTTAGACACGGTGTGACACCATTCCTGAGGAAAAATCGGGGAGTTGGAGTCCCAGGGCGGCTCGGGGCTGTATTTGGCAACGTTCTGGTGGCTCCTGCGACGGTACTGGAACCATTCGTATCGGTCATTGCCTTTCCAAGGGATCATTCCCGTAGCGTGGAGAGGGGGTGGTGGTGGTGTGTGTTGCATGGGTAACAGTTTTCCTTCCATACTTACTTACCCAGGATTTGCGCTCTAAAGACTAGATCGCAACCCCATAGTCTTCCGAGACTGATGGGTGCCTACTACTGCTGCTGCTGCTGCTGCTGCTGCTACTGCTACTGCTACTACTACTATAAACATTGCATTCCAGTCACCTTGAACGTAAGATCTGGGAGACAGGGGAGTTGCTAACAGCTTGGACACAGTCCCTGATTATCACTCTCCCGATGAAAGGTAACTTTCAACTTTGCCAAAATTACCGTACCATCAGCCTGATCAGTCATCCAAGCAAAGTGATGCTAAGAATCCTCCCGAACAGACTAACGCCTCAAGCTGAGATCATCAATTGAAGAGCAGGCAGTGTTCACAGCAGGACGGAGCATGACCAAACAAGTTTTCAATTTTACAATACTCTGTGAGAAATACTTGCAACACCAACAAGATCTTTACAAAATCTTTGTAGACTTTAAGAAAGCATTAGACAGAATCTAGCATGCAGCTCTGAGGACAACCATTAGATTGTATAACATCAATGCCAACCTGATCAGAGCATAGAATGCCTGTATAACAAGGCAACCAGCGCAGTCTACTATAAAAACAACACAGGAGATTGGTTCCGAACCACACTTGGAGTACGCCAAGGATGCCTGCTCTCTCCCACCCTTTTCAACGTCTTCTTTGAAAGAATAATGGCTAATACGCTTGAAAATTATGAGGGAATAGTCAGCCTTGGAGGTAGAACAATCACAAACTTACGTTTTACCGATGACATCGACGGCCTAGCTGGAGAAGAACAAGAGCTAGTCAGCCTGGTAAATCACCTTAATGAAGCCTCATCAGCTATGACATGCAGATCAGTGCAGAGAAACCCCTTTTGATGACATATAGTGCCAATTGCATCAGCAATGACGTAATTATAGATGGCTAGAAAATCCAGACCATCCATAGCTTCAAATATCTGGAAGCGATAGTATCAGATGAAGGATCAAAACCTGAAATTCTCCCAAGGATAGCCCAGGCCACAGCTGCAATGACCAAACTTAAAGTCCTCTGGAATGATAAGAGCATAGCCATCAGCTTCAAGATCAGACTGCTGCGTTTACTGATCATGTCCAGATTTTTGCACGCATGAGAAACATGGATCATAACAGCAGACATTGGAAGAAGGATACAGGCAAGGGAGATGAGATGCTTTCGCAAACTCCTTGGCATTTCATACAGAGATCACATCACTGATGAAGAAGTGAAAACCAGAATAAAGAATACCATCGGTCCATACGAAGAGCTCCTAACTACGGTGAAAAAACGCAAGCCAAAGTGGTACGGGCACGTCACACGATCATCTGGAATGGCCAAGACAGTCTTACAGCCAAGACAGTATTACGAAGAAGAATTGCGAAGAAGGGGAGGGAGATGAAGAGGCTGACAGAGGAAACGATGGGAAGACAACATCAGTGAGTGGACAGGCCTTGGTTGAACGATCTGCTACAGAGGGCAGAGGACCATGGGGAGTGGAGGAAGCTGGTTGCAAAATCTTCAGTAATGCCCCCACGGTCCACGGGACTACGGGACAGGTGAAGGTGCATATATATATATATATATATATATATATATATATATATATATATATATATATATATATATATATATATATATATATATATATATATATATATATATATATATATATAAAACATACATAATATATACACCCAAGGCCCACCCATGGCCTGTCCACTCTCTGATGTTGTCTTCCCATTGTTTCTTCTGTCTGCCTCTTCGTCTCCCTCCCCGCACTGTTCCCTGTAAGACTGTATTGGCCAGTCCAGATGATCGTGTGACGCGCCCGTACCATATCACTTTAGGTTGCGTTTTTTCACCGTAGTTAGGAGCTCTTCATATGGACCGATGGCCTACTTTATTCTAGTTTTCACTTTCTGTGTGTGTGTGTGTGTGTGTGTGTGTGTGTGTGTGTGTGTGTGTGTGTGTGTGTGTGTGTGTGTGTGTGTGTGTGTGTGTGTGTGTGTGTGTGTGTGTGTGTGTTGTGTGTGTGTGTGTGTGTGTGTGTGTGTGTGTGTGTGTGTGGCGCGCGCGCGCGCGCGCGGGGCGTGCGCGTGTGTGTGTTTGTGTGTGTGTTTGTGTGCGTCTGCATGTGTGTGTAGGTGTGTCTGTATGTGTGCGTGCGTGCGTGCGTGCGTGTGTGTTTTTTAATTAATTTATTTTATTCTTTTATATAGAGGATACTGGGATAAGCACTCATGTGCTTTTTTTCATCCAGTCTCCGTGTGTATGCAGTTGTGTAAATCTTGTCATCTGTTCCCACCGGCACATAATGGCCTACTCTTACGAAAAGCGCAACAGGATTTAACATGTGCCCAAGATGTTCTGCGTGCGTTCGCACACGGGGCCTCGGTTTACAGTCTTATCCGAAAGACTTGTGGGGAGAGTGTAATCAGCACTGATGTTAAATCTAGGGTAAAAATCCCCTCCAACGGGAGTCGAACTCGGGTGGTCAAATTGCGACCGCAATGTTCTGACCACTAGGCTATCCCGTCCCCCTATTCCGTGTGTGTGCGTGCGTGTGTGTGTGCGTGTGCAATCAGCACATTTCTCACAACAGTTTTATTCCAACATCAGTTTCCCTCTAGAAGCTCAATTTCGCATTGAAAACAACAACGACAACAACGACACTCTTATCTATGATTCATGTTTCTGACCTTTCTTTCGCCAAGAAATGAACAGTAACAAATCTGTCTCTTCAACCCGTGTGTAGCAATTAGGGACAGCAGAAGTGATACGATATATCGAAAAACAAACAAAAACACGCCTTCATTATCAATAAAAGGAAATTCTCAGAAGTTTATCTGAGAGCAATGACATTTCTCAGCGAAAGAAGGTCAGATTCATTATTCTGTCTGGCTCCGTCCGTGTCTGCTATTCATTCATTTCAGCTCAGAGCCAAAGCCTCTGTTGAAGTATTGGTTATGCTTAACATGTTTTTTTTGTGATTGTTCCTCACCCAGGACAAGCTTTTAGCACAACAATCTATCTTCACCTGTACCTTTATTTATTTATTCATTTATTTAGACATTCATTTATGTATCGATGATAATGGTGATGTGATTGTTTACATCCAGTCCCCGCGTGTATGCGATTTTGTAAATCTTGTCATCTGTTCCCACCGGCAAACAATGGCCTACTCTTACGAAAAGCGGGACAGAATTTAACGTGTGCGCAAGATGTTCTGCGTGTGCTTGCACACCGAAAGACTTTTGGGGAGAGTGGAGCCAGCACTGATGTTAACTCCAGGGGAAAAATCCCCTCGAAAAGGAATCGAACCAGGGTCTTCAGATTGTGAGCACAATATTCTTACCACAATGTTATCCCGTCTCACCTTCACATATCCTGAGGTGTTATAGACAGTAGGGGGGTATCACTGAAGATTTTGCAACCGGCTTCCTCCACTCCTATCTGCACTCGACAATCTGTATCTCTGGAGGAGCAAGGAAATCCTAGGAAGTCAGATTACGGCTGTACTGTATTTGGCGCGCGAGGTAACCACACACAAAAAGACTTGCTAACAATTGCATGCTTAACAGTCTCACAGATTCCAAAGTATGGCAAGTGATACAGAGCGCACATTCTGGAGGCTCTTCCGCGATGTCAAACTAGAGAACACGCCAATACAGCACCAGTAACAGCAACAGCAAATGCGACAACAATGAAAACAACGACATGAGCAACATCAGCAACAACAACAACGACGACGACTGCAGCAAGAGGAATTGCGAAGAAGAAGAAAAATTGCGAAGAAGAAAAATTGCGAAGAAGAAGAATTGCGAAGAAAAAGAATTGCGAAGAAGAAGAATTGCCAAGAAGAAGAATTGCCAAGAAGAAGAATTGCCAAGAAGAAGAAGAAGAAGAAGAAGAATTGCGAAGAAGAAGAAGAAGAAGAAGAAGAAGAAGAAGAAGAAGAAGAAGAAGAAGAAGAAGAAGAAGAAGAAGAAGAAGAACAAGAAGAAGAATGCGAAGAAGAACAAGAAGAAGAATTGCGAAGAAGAAGAATTGCGAAGAAGAAGAATTGCGAAGAAGAAGAATTGCGAAAAAAGAAGAAGAAGAAGAAGAAGAAGAAGAAGAAGAAGAAGAAAGAAAAGAAAAAAAAAAAAAAGAAGAAGAAGAAGAAGAAGAAGAAGAAGAAGAAGAAGAAGAAGAAGAAGAAGAAGAAAAAAAAAAAAAAAAAAAAAAAGAAGAAGAAGAAGAAGAAGAAGAAGAAGAAGAAGAAGAAGAAGAAGAAGAAGAAGAAGAAGAAGAAGAAGAAGTATGAAGTGTGGCACACTCACCGTGCTCTCTGTGTTTGCCCCTGTGTGTGAAGCCGTTGCTCCGCTGAAGAATGTGGCTGCTTCGCCAGATGCTGGCGATGATGATGACGTAGCAGACGCAGATGATGATGGCAGGAATGATGAAGAGGGTGACAGCAATGGGAGTCAGATAAGCCTGTCCACACAACAATTGGAAGGAGGGTAAACATGGAGAAAGCTGTTGTATAAAAGACGGTGTGTTCTACTTCGTAGCAACAGACCTCCTGCTGCGCAGGTATGAAATTCAAGATTCCTCTGTATAATAGGCTTTTTCTCTGAAGCTGGATCACCGCTGCCAATGTGGTGAGTTACTTGAAAGGAGCCACAGAGGAAAACTATTTATTCAGTATGTCATTTTCATCTCACCATGATTCCCAGCTGGGATGAGTGAGTCAGTGTGCGTATCTATATACTGAGGCCCCGTGTCTGAACGCACGCAGATCATCTTGCCCACACGTTAAATCCTGTTCCACTTTTCGTAAGAGCAGGCCATTGTGTTCCGGTGGAACAGATGACAGAATTGACAAAACTGGATGCACACGACTGGATGTAAAAATACACATGAGTGCTTATTCCATCATCCTCGAAATAAAAGAATGAATAAACAGAATAAATAGATAAATATCTTGGAAGCCCCACAGGGTGTTAAGCTGAGGAACATGCAACAGCAATACTGTAAAGGCGTGTATGTGTTCGTTTTTGATAAACAAAAATTACAACCAGAATAGAAATGATACAGTCGTTAGGTTTTGATTAGAGACTCGGCTGCACATGATCACAGTCCCTGTGTGTTTCTGAGCATTGCCTGCATCCTGTAGCGTGGAAGCAATATACATTGGCTACAGCAACACACAACATGCAAGCAATCAAGCGTTAGCATGTTTGTACGTATGCGTGTATATCATAAATGCGTGTGTGTGTTTGTACATATTATATATATATATATAATATATATATATATATATATATATATTTATATATATATATATACACACACATATACACACACATATATATATGTTGTTGTTGTAATTTAATTTAGCCTATTCACACTTGGTGATACTAGACTAAATATGAGTAATATATAGTCTAATATATATATATATATATATATATATATATATATATATATATATATATATTAGACTAAATATTACACATATTTAGTATATATATATATATATATATATATATATATATATATATATATATATATATATATATATATATATATATATATATATATGTGTGTATATATATATATATATATTCACCTTCACATGTACCGTACTCCCGTGTCAAGAAGAGGAGGAAGAAGAAGAAGAAGAAGAAGAAGAAGAAGAAGAAGAAGAAGAAGAAGAAGAAGAAGAAGAAGAAGAAGAAGAAGAAGAAGAAGAAGAGATAATGATGATGATGATGAAGACGTTACCCTTTTATGCAGCCATAGTACGTCCACAAGTGATTTAGTTTTCATTTGATTTCAAAAGAAACCACATTCAGCCACGGCAGATTTCTCTGCATGAAAGTTGGACTGATCTCATCTGGCAGAGCGTGTCGCCACAAGAGAAGTGACACCCATGTTTAGGTATTTTTTCCGTTTCCAAACGTACTCCCTTTCCTCTGGATTGTATTTTCTCTACATAATTTCCACAGGTAAAATTCTTTGTTGCCGTGGGTTCTCTCACGTGCAGTAAATGTGTGCTTCACAAGGGACCTCAATTTATCAGCTCATCCGAAAGACTAGTACCCAGACCATTACTCAAGCTCTAGTCGATGGGGAAAAGTTTTGGGCACAAACGAAGATCAAACCCGCACTTCTCGCTTTTCAGGCAGATGTGTTACCTCTAGACCCCCGATCTGCAGTGTTTTAAAAGGAGAATACAGACACATGACATATTCTTCTACGTTTTCCCATGAGCAAACGAGCCACTACAATGTGATTTGCTCACATCACTCGCTGACAAAGCATCAGCCTGG
>CM060318.1:14917195-14932195 GCA_030674155.1 Stramonita haemastoma
ACCGGTCAAACCACTAATGACATCGTCGGTTTGTATTTAACTCGGGTTTTTCCCTTTTGTAATACGAGAAAAGATTGTATTGCCCAGTCAAACCAAGAAATAGTAAAAGTCTCATAATTGAGGGTATCAAATGTGAAAATTTGGCATCTGTTTTTGAAGGAATCAATGTTAATATGTGTTAAGATTTGTAAATGAGCATAGTTAGGAATCCCCCATGTCTGACAAAACATGAGCAGTTATGCTCATTAATCGCTGGTTGCCGTACAAACAATTTAAGAAGGCTAACAAGCGAAAAACTTTGAATCAGCAATTTTTTAAAACTATAGCATTCACCTTTTTCCAACTTCTGCCATTGATTTCTTAAACATTGTATTTGCTTTTTATGTTTGGAAAAAAAATCTGTAAATCAGAAATTCTTTTTGTTACCAACTTAAGAAAGGACTCAAAAATGTTTGTTAGTTTTGACAAACAGCTGTTGCGTTAACAAACTTTACTTAAAGTAGGTGTTGTCTATGTAAAATGAACCGGCAAGGTTTCTAGGTTTTTATGTATATTTTATATGTTCATTCCAAAGCCTATTCTGGTTACTTTTAATGCACCGAAAAAACAACAAAAACTAACAAATTTAAAACAGTTTTTGTTTACATACAAACTTTAAAGTTCTTCACCTTCACCTGCATCTATCCCGTTGTCTTGTGAACTGAATGAGCACAACTGAAGATTTTGCAACTGAACCAACACTCTTCAGTAGATTTAGTGATCGGTACACATGATAAAAAATTGTTTTGTGATAAATAGAATTGAGAACGTTGACATTTAAGTATCAAATATACCCAAATCCCTAAATTACACCAAGTCATGCTTTCAGCAGCGTGTGTAGCTTAAGATTGTGCAATCAAAAGAAACAAACCAACGACTAGAACCAATGGTGCTGTCAGAAGTTTGTCCGTCGTGTTCGACGATGGCGTCCAAAACAGCAGAGAAGGCAGCTGTTGTTTCGGAAACTGGGCAGAAACATAGTTACTGTGGAGATGTCTTGCCCACAGCACACCACCACTCTCTCGGCCAAGAGGGCATAGGGACAATCAGCGTTGGAGATGTCCTCCAAAGGCCAATTAGCCTCCTGGACTGCAGGAGACAAGGACTGTGCAAGTCAAGCCTCCTAGTCAGAGAGTCATTGCCGATCACGAAAGACTAAGCTGTAAAGTGGAATTTCATGAGTGGGAAAGAAAGCCACTGATCATACAGCCTCTCACTTTGTTATTGTCCCCTGCGTCAATGGTTTAATCTAGATCTGTGATAAAGTTAGGCGCTGATGGCAAAATAATAACTTTATTCAATGCTCTACAAACCGACGGAAGATTATTTACTCGCCAATAGAACCAGTAATGGTAGTCTTTCACGGTCAGCCTAATCTGGTGAGGTAGTCTTTCAGGTGACACTATAAATCAAAGCCCCGCGTGGAACACACATGCAGCACACGTAAAACAACCAACGGCATCACAACAGTCCCTGACAACATTTATGTCGAAAACAAAGCCACTCCCAACTCCCATAGGAAAACAAATGCTAATGCAGACAGGAAAAGTAAAACCAAAAATGAAAAAGGTGGCTCTGCTCTTGTAGCCATACGCTCTTCCCGGGAAGAACAGCCCGAATTTCACGCAAAGAAATCTGCCCTGAGAGACAACAGTATACAATAAAATACATTCAAGAAATACTCATCAATGAAACCAGTAGAAATATTTCATCCAAACGAGCCTAATGGAAATAAAACTGATTTCTCGAACCAGAAAAGGATTTCTGTCAGAACAAACGTATAAAAATGGAAATCTGCAAACTGAAAAAAGATTTAATTCAAGTTAACCATTGAAGGTATTATATCATAAACTAACCTTATCAAAATTTTGTTTTTTCATTTCATTTCTTTTCTTTTTTTTTTTTCATTTTTTTTTTATATCGAGGATAACAGAATAAGCAATCATGTGCTTTTTTTCATCCGGTCCCCGTGTGTATGCAGTTTTTGTAAATATTGTCATCTGTTCCCACCGGCACACGATGGCCTACTCTTACGAAAAGCGAAACAGGATTTAACGTGTGCGCAAGATGTTCTGCGTGCGTTCGCACACGGGACCTTTTCCGCCGAACTAGCTACCCCACAAACAAAGGTGGTTTTTTGGTGTGTTTTTTTAAACTAGCAACAAAAGGGAGCGGCTTTAATGACTGCCCACGTTGTTAGTCCGTTATTCTTTGCATGTTTAAAATGTGTATAAATCCCCATACAGGCAGTATAAATGAAGCTGGTTAAGACGTTCACCTGCCACAAGAAAATCGTGAGGTTCTGGGTTCGATTCCCAGCCTCACCCTTTCTTTCCGGTTTGACAAAAAATTCAAATTGAATGTCAGAGTCATTCGGATGAACCGAGGCCCCGTGTGCAAACGCAAGCAGAACATCTTGCGCACACATTAAAAACCTGTTCCACCTTTCGGAAGAGCAGGCCAATATGTACTGGTACGAGCAGACAACAACAACAACAAAAAAACCAGCATGCATGCAGGTGTTGCGTTTAAACGCCACGCCTGAGGAAGAATGGTGGGTTGGAGTGCCCAGGGCGGCTAGGGGCTACAGGTTGACCTGTGCGGCAACCTTGGGGCGGCGCCTGGGACCGCCCTGGACTGCCTTTCTTTCCATTGGACTGTTCCAGTGCCGTGGAGACGGGGAGGGGGGAGGTAACAGCTTGCCCTCCATACTTACTTATCCAGGCTTGACTCTAGAGCCTAGAGATCAACTCCAAACGCTGCCGAGACTATCGGATGTCTTTAAAATACTTTCAAGGTGCCACTACGTATTTGAAAAGAATGTCTATGGGTGCCCATTCACACCCACACGCACTCGTGCTCGCGCTCGTGTGCGCGCACGCACACTTACACACACACACACACACACACACACACACACACACACACACACACGCACGCACGCACACACACACACACACACACACACAGCCTAGTGGTCAGAATATTGCGCTCATAATCTGACGACCCGGGTTCGATTCCAGTTGGAGGGGATTTTTCCTCTGGAGTGAACACCAGTGCCGACGTCATTCCGCCTAAGTCCTTCGGATGAAACTATAAACCGAGACCCGTGTGCTGACGCACGCAGAACATCTTGCGCACACGTTAAATCCTGTTCCACTTTTCGAAAGAGTAGGCCATTGTGTGCCGGTGGGAACAGATGACAAAATTTACAAAACTGCATACACACGGGGACTGGATGTAAAAAGCACATGAGTGTTTATTCCTTTATTCCTTTGTCCTCGATATAAATGAATAAATAGATAAATAACAGATACAAACACAAACACACACACATACATGTGTGTGCACTTGCACTTGCACTTGCGTTTGTGTACGCCTTGTATGTATAATACATATAGTGTATATATATATATATATATATATATATATATACATACATACATACATACATACATACATACATACATACATACATACATACATACATACATACATACATACATACATACATACATACATACATACATACATACATACATACATACATACATACATACATACATACATACATACATACATACATACATACATACATACATACATACATACATACATACATACATAATATATATATATATATATATATATATATATATATATATATATATATATATATATATATATATATATATATATATATATACGCTGAAACCACCAAGCGGATCCAGACATTCGAGACAAAATGATTCAGGCGACTGCTTGGAATTTCCTGGAAGGATAGGAAAACAAACACCTATGTGCGAAGTCAAGTCGCACTGATGGCTGGCCTCCAGGAACCCCTACTAGCCAGTGTCAAGAAAAGGAAGCTGGCATGGTTCGGCCATGTCACACGCCACAACACCCTCCCCAAGACAGTCCTACAAGGAACGCTAGAAGGTGGTAGACGCCAAGGCAGACAAACCAAAAGCTGGATGGATAACATCAAGGAGTGGACCCACCTGGACAGTCCAACACTCATTCGGAAGGCGGAGGACAGGGCCGGATGGCGACGGCTGGCTGCAGAATCGTCTCTCATGTCTCCTCCACGACCGTCCCGGTCATGAGAAAAGAAGAAGATATATACAGTTGTGATTAAAAGGTTTAATCAAGAACTGTGATAAAGCCTTAGGCACTGACTTCCACTTGACAGCTTTAGTGATCGACTATGACTCTCTGACTAGGAGGCTTGACTTGCAAAGTCCTTATGTGCTGCAGTCCTGGGGGCTTTGTGGCCTTCGGAAAACATCTCCAACTCTGACTGTCCTTATGCCCTCTTGGCCAAGAGAGTGGGGGTGTGCTGCGGGCAAGGCATCTCCACTATAATCAAATTTATGTCCCATTTCCGAAACACCAGCTGCCTCCTCTGATGTTTTGGAGGTCATCGTCGAACAGCCCCCCCCCCCCCCCCCCCAAACAGATATAAATTGTACATATATACATATGTACATATAGAGCAAGAAAGGTCTACCGGCAGAGTTGCCATTTTCAAAAGTTTCGAGATATGCTCACTTGAAAAGTTTGAAAGGTCAGAGCAAATCGAGGATTGAATGGAAGCGTTCGGTTTTCGGAGAGAGGAAGGGCATTGATGCTATCTTTACCATAGTATGTTTGTGTTGTAATACATGTAGAAGAAACGCCATGATAGCAAAAACACTGGCAGTGAAGCCAGACCACCCGTGTCTGCAGAGAAATTACAGCAGAACTGGCACTTCCTCCCATGCAAGCATGGCATGGCGATTAGCTTGACCCTTTTTCCCAGACAAGATCACTCTCAAGCCACCAGTGTTCCCAGGCAAGAACCACATGGCATCCAGGCCCGCCAGTGTTGCGTAAACTCTGCAGTGGTCCTAGTGTATCCCTTCCCATGCAAGAAGGTTTTGCACAGCTGGAAGTCCTTCCTTACACAAATTACCAGGTTAATTGGCACTACAGCCTTTAGAGCAAAAGAGGAGTGCCGTGCAGTCGTCCCTTTTACCATGAGAAATTCACTCAGGTAATTTTGTGCAAGAACGGTTTTCTTCAAATATCTTTAAAATTAATAAAAAAAAATATTTTATCGTTTTGTCATCTGAAAGTTTACAGTAAATTCTACCAAATATAAAAAAATTGAAAATTGGTGTTTTTTTTCAGATAAACCGTTCTTGCTCTGAGGCATCGATATATATATATATATATATATATATATATATATATATATATATATATATATATATATATATATATATATATATATATATGCAGATGCATCTCCTTTTTGGTATTTATCTTTGTGAGTCTCTGCGGTGACGTGTAACAATGCGTGCATAATTAGAGACAGACAAACAGACAGACAGACAGACATACAGACAGACATAGAAACAGACAGGAAGGCACATGTACCAACTCACTTGCCACTGCCACTGCTCAGTGAAGTCGATCATGCACATGGGCCCCCCGAACTGTGTGCCCACACGGAAGAGCACCAGCTCCGGGATGGCGAACAGCACGGACAGAATCCAGGCCGTGCTCACCATCACCTTGGCCTTCAGGCCTGCACAGGACACACTCTCAACATCAATGGACACTTTGTATTTTGTACCATTTTATGTCACAGCAGATTTCTCTGCGTGAAATTCGGGCTGCTCTCCCCGGGGAGAGCGCGCCGCCACAAGTGCAGCGCCTACCCATTTCTTTTTCTTTTTCCTGCATGCAACTGTATTTCTTTCCCTATCAAAGTGGCTTTTTTCTACAGTATTTTGCCAGGGTCAACCCCCTTGTTGCCGTGGGTTCTTCTACGTGCGCTAAATAGTGATGCGTAACACGCGGGACCTCGGTTTATCGTATCATCCGAAAGACTAGCGCCCAGACCACCACTCAGGGTCTAATGGATGGGGAAAAAGTTTGGGACCCAAACGGGGTACAAACCACCGCACACTCCGACCCGGACTTTTTGCTTTCTAGGCAAGGCGCGTTACCTCCTAGACCACCGAGACAATGAAGTAACATAAAAAAAATATCCCCCATAGGGATGCTGGGGTGCCTGTCAGTATGAACAAGTATCGCCCACATTCTAAAAACTCTGCGCTGAGAGTTTCTTTTCTATCCCTCTCTTTGTGTTTGTCTTTGCTACCTTTTCTTCCTGTCACAATCTCATCCTTGCCTATCTTGTTTGTGTGTTGCCTTCTTGGTCCATTCTCCTGCCTTTATTTTTAGAACGATTTCATAACTGGTTCTCTCCAACGCCAAAGTCGGTGCACTGGGCCTGACAGGTGTTTATGGCAGCGCAACGCATTGTGAGGCTAGGCTATATTACAGACACTGGCTGCTGTCTGAGTGTTGGACGACGGCGAAGAAGAAGTATAAAGAAAAAATCAACTGATAGAGAAAAGAATCAAATTAGAATCAAACGAAATGAAAATAAAGAACCTGCTTTTTCTTCGTCTGCATTGCCTGGTCAATGGCACAGCCACATTGTGTAGAATGCGTAGTGCCTTGTCTTGTCCTGCGCTTGTAGAAGGTAAAGATGTTCCGTTACCTAGGCGGTCGTTGGGGAGTGAGGCATCTGAGACCTCAGCTTCTCTAGGGCCCAGCATATTGAGGGCGGCGCCCATCTCCTCTCCCTCGCTGCTTTACCTTCCCTGACCCTAAAGAGGGTAGGTGCCCATTTACAGCTGGGTGAACTAGGGGACTGTACTGAAGTCAAGGCGTGCAAACAGTCACCCATCCACCACGAGAGAGAGAGAGAGAGAGAGAGAGAGGAGAGAGAGAGAGAGAGAGAGAGAGAGAGAGAGAGAGAGAGAGAGAGAGAGAGAGAGAGAGAGAGAGAGAGAGAGAGAGAGAGCGAGCGAGAGATAGAGCGAGAGAGAGAGAGAGAGAGAGAGGGGGGGGAATTTCTACTACAGAATTTCCAAAAATTAAGGGTACCATCTATACTGAAAGATCCTGGCATTACTATAGACGGAACGGGGGAAGGAGGAGACTAAACATGAACTAAATATGATGCAACAAAATGGATGAAAATGATACCAAAAAAAACCCTAACGAAATGATAGGTTGTATCTCGTTACCTGCACCCGTTTTCCTCTACTACATTTTTTTCAAATAACAAAATGAAATAAAAGAAAATAAAAGAACATAGACGATGATAAGATGTAAAAGCAATAGGTAAAAGAAAAAAAGATTTAAAAAAATACCTCTGAAACATAATTATAGAATAAGATAAAGCAAAATGGAAAAAAAAAAAGAAAACAAAGCAAAATGAAATAGAAACGCAATAAACAAAATGGGAAAAATGTAACACGTCAAATGGAAAAAAATGCATTAAACTAGAATTTAAAAACAGACAAAAAAAGAGCTTTTTTTACAGACAGAACCAAAGCCAAGCAAAATAAAATAAAACAAAATAAAACCCCACACGCCTACAAAAAACGCCCTGCTATCATTTTCGCTCAGCTCTCAGTTCCATCCCTTGGGACTTTTTTGCATTTAGCCTGAATCAGGGAGTGTAGTCATCCGGTCCACTGCTAGAAGTACATGTTTCTGCATGTACATTAGTATGGGAGTGTAGATGCATGAATGCATGCCCGTGTGTGGGCGCGCGCGCGCACGTGTGTATGTGTGTGTATAATTATGTGTGTGTGCGTGTGTGTGTGTGTGCGTGCGCGCGCGTGTGTGTGTGTGTGTGTGTGTGTGTGTGTGAGAGAGAGAGAGAGAGGAGAGAAGAGAGAGAGAGAGAGAGAGAGAGAGAGAGAGAGAGAGAGAGGGAGAGAGGGGAGTGTGTGTGTGTGTGTGTGTGCGTGTGTGTGCATGAATTGTGTGTGTGTGTGTGTGTGTGTGTGTGTGTGTGTGTGTGTTGTGTGTGTGTGTGATGTGTGAGTGGTGTGTGTGTGTGTGTGTGTGTGAGAGAGAGAGAGAGAGAGAGAGAGAGAGAGAGAGAGAGAGAGAGAGAGAGAGAGAGAGAGAGAGAGAGAGAGGAGATGAGAGAGAGAGAGAGAGAGGTGTGTGTGTGTGTGTGTCCGCGTACACGCACCCATGTCAAATACTTGCAGGGTTAAGTTCCTGTGCTTGTCAGACGGTCACATAGAGACCTGTATTTGCAAGGGCGGGTCTGTATGTCTCCTTTGGTTGTTCAAACTAGGTCATCAGCCATTAATCATGGGGACATGTGTGCCGGTTTCTGCATCTCCATTCACAGTATGTAAATTTAAACCTAAGATTAAAGGTGGCAGTTTGGTTAGAAGTTCATCTGCCTAACAAGTAAACCGGGAGGTTCTGGGTTTGATTCCCAGCCTTATCCTTCTGTTCCATTTGAACGAAAAAAAAAGGAACTGAATGTCAAAATCCTTTGGATGAGACTGTAAACCAAGGCCATGTGTGCAAATGTATGCAAAACGCCTTTTACAAATTAAAAATCGGTTAGGTCTTTCGAAAGAGTAGGCCATTTCGTGATGGTAGGTGGGAAAAAACTCACACAGACAGGTGTCGAGTTTGGAAACAGCTGGCAACAGTCGGAATGTGTCTACCTTATTGTTAGAGGGGAGGAAACGGTGGCAAACGCAAAAATCTTAGCATTGGTAAACGTCAAAGGTCTAGCCAAATCCCCCCTGCCCCCCCCCAAAAAAAAAAAAAAAAAAAAAAAAAAAAAGGATTCTTCCTAAATGCAAAGGTACTAAAGTTATACATGCGTTTGTTTAATTTACCTGTGATTGTATTGAGTCCTGTAAACACTTGCATCTTTGACGTTCTAAATCATAATCCACCGATAGTTAGTGCCACAAACTCATCATATCTTTTGCATGAGTCATCACGCACTGGGCAGGGAGGTCAATGACGTCACAGCTCAACGAAGGGGAGGGGGGGTGGGGGGGCAGTGGCGCATTATCGTGAACGTCACGGCAAGTGACAAGACGTCATTAATTACGCAAAGGCAGCACGTCAGTTTCGTGTTTCGCGCAATGCACGCATGCTACAGTGCTGCTACGTTTATGCATCTGTATGATTATATGTAAGGTAAATTCAGACATAAGAAGCAAGGTACCAGGATGCTCATCTGCCTAACAAGCAGACCCTGAGGTTCTGGGTTTGATTCCCAGCCTTGCCCTTTCTTCCCACTTTGAAGAGAAAAGTTGAACTGATGTCAAGTCAAGTCAAGTCAAAGTAAAGAACACTTTAATCATCCCCTGAAGGACAATTACAATGTCTGAATGTTTAAGTCCTTTGGACGAAACTTGACCCAGAGGCCCCATGTGCGAACGCACACAGAGTATTTGCACACAAGATTAAAATATTAAAACGTATTCCGCCTTTCGAAAGAATAGGCTATTTCCAGCTGGTAAGAAGTGATGACAGGTTTTTTCTTCTTCTAATTATGCATACAGGAGGAGTGCTTTGATACCACGTCCAAAGTCCGAATGCGGCTGCCTAAATTATCGGGGGCGGGGGGGGGGGGATGATGGCGTACGCACCAATGCCACTATTTGTGAACCTGGAGATCTAGCTGGGAAAAGAAAACAGATCAGACATGTACGTTTTTTGGTGAATGCAAATGGTAATGCAGTTATACCTGCACATGTTGACCAGCCATTGCACTGAATGTTGTAAAGACATTCATTATTAACGTTCTGAATTAATTAAAAACGAGCAACAAAACAATCATGCTGCACACCCTTTGTAGCTCTGTCATGTAATTGACCACCACTCGGGCAGGGCAGGGGGTCAATGACGTCACAGCTCAGGAAGCCAATGATGCGCAATAGCTCACGTACGTCACTGCCAGTGACAACAGGTCATCAGGCTAATCAAAGGTGATGTCACCACCTCCATTGCGTAAGTGCATCACGTCAGTTTCCGGGGTGTTTTGTGTAATACACACCGTGAAAACCACGCAGCAGTGATGTGTCTGTGCTCCATTTACTGCCTGGTTCCTTTTTTCCTGTCACCTCCTCCTTGTCTGTTTTGCCTTCCTGTTCCATTGTCTTGCCTTCTCTCCGAAAAGGCTTTAAATATATATTAAATATATATATATATATCTATATATCTATATATATATATATTTAATTATAGCCGCCGTGATGGCGTCAATGTTGAACTCTTGTTTTCTGTTTTCGTTGAATTATCAGTGTGCTGGCTTGCTTTGGTTTTAGGTTATTGATTCATGTAGTTTGTTTTCATTGCTAAGTTGTTTTTTCGTTCCTCCGTTACAGCTCCTAGGTTCACCAATGGTGAGATTTTGTGTATGCGACTGTTTTGTTTTTTATCCACTATTAAAGTAGCTGCATCGATTCTTCCAGGATGGTGACTAAAAAAGCTAGTGTGCATGCATTTTTTTTTCTAGTTTGCCATCCATCCTTACCGGCACGAAATGGCCAACTCTTTCAAAAATTGGAACCGAGTTTTAAGTGTGGACAGAAAACCTTATGTATGCGTTTGCACACGGACCTTTGGTTTGTAGTCTCATCCGACAGACTTTTTGGGGCCTAGTGGAGTCAGCAACAGTGGTTACTCCGGGGTAACATTCCTCTAATGGGTGCCTCCCTGGTGGCTAGATGCCCAGCCTTCAGATCTGGAGCACAACACTGTAAACACTCTAACCATCTAGGCTGTCTCCCCCACTTCGCCTTCACCCTGACTGCTGATTAAAAATACAAACAAAGAAATGTATTGGGGTCAAAAACTGAAAGTACCATGTCGCATGATTTGATTTTTGATTGTAAAACTTAGTATTTTTCTCGGGGGAGGTAGGAGGTGGGGTAGGTGTAGAGTGGAAAAGGAAAAATTAAATTTACCTTTTTGGCCCCTGTACAGCCTACAACAAACAATATTCCAGGGATAGTCATCCCCTACCAGACTCAAAGTGAAACAAACAAAAACAACCAAATAAACAAAAAAACAAAACACATCACAACACAAAAGCAAGAAAACAGAGACAGAGCAAGAGGAAAAACTCCGTTAGACAGATAACTTTTTTAAAGAAGGATTTTTGAAATGTTTTCGCCAATGATTCTGATTGAAAACTCAACAAACTCTTGGAGAGGAGGAAATTGTAGACACACTACATTTCTTACTGCAAGTAAGCTTCTGATGTGAATGGGAAATGAAGATGATGGTTGTCAAGTGTCGGCAACCTCTTTCAGCCCACCAGTCCTTTTACTGCATTACACTGCCTCATTTCCTTACCCAATGTGTGTGTGTGTGTGTGTGTGTGTGTGTGTGTGTGTGTGTGTGTGTGTGTGTGTGTGCTATTTTATTTTTGATTTATTCTTTTATTTCGAGGATATTGGATTAAGAACACATGCGCTTTTTAACATCCAGTCCCTGTGTGTATGCAGTTTTGTCAATTTTGTCATCCGTTCCCACCGGCACACAGTAGTCTACTCTTCCCAAAAGCGGAACAGGGGTTAACGTGTGCGAAAGATGCTCTGCGTGCGTTTGCACACGGGGCCTGGGTTTATAGTCTCATCGAAAGGACTTGAGGGGAGTGGAGGCGGCACTGATGTTAACTCTAGAAAAAAATCCTCTTGGACGAGATTCGAACCCGGGTCAGTAGATGACGAGCACATCACTCCATCACAAGGCTATCCCCCCCCCCGTCTGTGTGTGTGTGTGTGTGTGTGTGTGTGTGTGTGTGTGTGTGTGGTGCGTGCGTGCGTGCGTGCGTGTGTGCGTGCGTGCGTGCGTGCGTGCGTGTGTGTGTGTGTGTGTGTTTGGTCTTATAAGTTCTATAAAAGAAATACAGATACAGATGGACATTGAGATATCTATAAACACGCACACACACACACACACACACACACACACACACACACACACACACACACACACACCACACACACAATCTCAGAAGAAAATACATGCAGACGGTAGTTTTGAGAATAAGAGATACAGACTGAAAGACCCACAGACAGACAATAATACTGACAAACAGCAAGACAGACAGACATACAGAAATAGACAGACGAACAGACAGACAGGCAAACAGACGAACAGGCAGACAGTCACTAGGAAAGACAGACGGACAGGCAGACTGGTTGACAGACCGACAAATAGAGAGAGACGAACACAGCGACACACAGACACGCAGCAAGAGCGCCCGACAGACAGACAGACACATGAGCAGACAGACAAAGACAGACAGACAGAGAGACAGACAGACAGACAGAGAGACAGACAGACAGAGAGACAGACAGACAGACAGAGAGACTGACGGCTGCTGCTGAAGCGCATGGGTCTGACCACGGCCTCCAGGCGGTCCAAACTGACGGCCACCAGCATGTAGGTAGAGGCGTAGGTCACCGTCACCTGCAATCACGTCACGTCACGTCACGTCAATGGATTAATAGCAAATCAGATCACACCCGTTCAATTCAATTCAAAGACTTTGTTATCTCACAAACAGAGAAATGGATGTGGTTTACAAGCCAAAAAACAGTAACATAGGAAAACCGCTGATCACTAAAAAAACAAAACAAAGAAAACGCCACCACGACGACATATGAATATTAGCGCGCTCACTTCACAAGATAACAAGCACGCAACCACCAGTAACAGCTGGACTTGTCATAAACTCACCAGCGTAGAATCGCACGCACTTGTGTATACACACAGACAAACGCACACACGCACGAACGCACACACACAAACACACACACACACAGACGAGAAAAACAGTAAAAAGTGGTTTGATGGACATTGTGCAGAAATGAAAAAAGAAATAAAATCTTTACTTAACGCCATTAATCGATATCCATTCAAAGTTGCTCTTAGACAAAAGTATTTTTCGAAGAGAAAAGAATACAATAGACTTTTAAAAGAGAAAAAGAGATTGTTCAAAAGCAGTCTTGTTTCGAACCTGCATAATGCAATAGATAAGGATCCTAGTGTATTATGGAAAACTCTGCAACAATTAAGGATCAGTGAAGAAAAAAATACAAGAGAAACAAATTTCCTCAATAAAACAAAATGGATGGAACATTTAAAAAAGCTGATAGGAAAAGAACCTTCTGTCAATCAAAAGAGAAAAGAACAAGTGCAAAACATGTACGAACTACTAACAAGACGCGAAAACCCGTACTTAGACAGGCCCTTTACTAGAAAAGAAATCACGGAAGCAATAAAAACTTTAAAAAACAAAAAATCTCCAGGCAAGGATGGTATATTAAATGAAATGATCAAATCGATCACCCCAGATATACTAAGTATACTGGAATTACTTTTTAATGTTGTTCTTGATACAGGGTTGTATCCGCATGAATGGAAAGTAGGCATCAATATTCCTATTCACAAAGGTGGATGCCCCCTAAAGCCTGAAAACTACAGAGGAATCACATTGACAAACACTTTCGGTAAATTATTTTGCCAGATACTGAACAATAGAATATGCAACTATCTAGAAGAAAATAACAAACTTGCCAAAGAACAAGCTGGATTTCGAAAGAAATGCAGAACTTCAGACAATATTTTCATTTTAAGTAAACTAGTTGATAACATATGCAAAACAAAAGATAAAAGGTTGTATTCTTGTTTTGTGGATTTTCAGAAGGCTTTTGATAGCATTTGGCATCAAGCTTTAATAGTGAAACTGCATGCAATTGGAATAACTGGTAAATGTTTCAGTCTGATTGAAGATATGTATACAGATGCCACAATATATGCAAAAGTAAAAGATATGTTATCTGAAGAAATAGAAGTAAAAGTTGGGGTCCATTAAGGCAACACACTAAGTCCCACACTCTTTAATATCTACATTAATGATATCTTTCAACATATAGAAATTATTGATTCTCCATATATAACGAAAAATGATGTAGTCTCAGGTTTAATGTATGCAGATGATCGTATATTGTTATCAAATACAAAATCAGGTCTCCAATCAAAACTGGATAAATTACATGAGTATTGTCTAAAATGGGGACTCCAAGTAAACAAAGAAAAAACCAAAGTTATAATCTTCACAAAATCTGTACCTAAAATTTCTATTCATTTTAAATGTGGACAAAACCCAATTGAAACTACAGATAGGTATAAATATCTAGGTATAGTTTTTCATCAGTCAGGAAAGTTTGATGTGGCCCAGGAACACTTAGTCAAACAAAGTAACAAAGCTATTTATTCGCTGAAAAGAGCTCTACAAGGAGGTGTACTAAAAATAAATATTGTTATGCAGTTGTTTGATGCCCTAATAATGCCTATTTTAACGTATGGAAGTGAAATATGGTTTCCTTATTGTTGTAATGTAAAAGATAACTTCAAAATAGATGATTTATTTAAAATGTGCTTAACCAGTCAGTTTCCTTTTGAAAGCACCCACGCAAAATTTTGCAGACAGATATTAGGAGTTCACAAAAAAACAATGGTCTTGCCAGTTTTCGGAGACTTAGGCAGATACCCATTGACGTTAAAAGTTATTAGTCATTTAATCAATTTTTGGATTCACATAATAGACTCAAAGAAAATAGCTATTTGAAATTGTTATATGAAGAACTGCACCAAAACAATGAAAAAGATCACTGGATTTATATAATCAAAACAATAATTCATAAGATTGGATTCAAGCATGTGTGGAATAATCATAGTACATTAAATATGAAAAGATTATGCTATGCTATAAAAACAAAACTTGAAGAATTATACAGACTGTTTTGGAATCAACAAAAAAAGTAATTTTCTAAGCTGAATTTTTACAACTCTGTTTCACATGTTTACAGATTGGAGCCGTATCTTTTGATATGCAGGAATGAAAAGAATAGGCGCCTGTTCAGCAGATTTCGCACCAGCTCCCATGATTTAATGATAGAGCAAGGGAGATATATGAATATACCAAAAGAAGAAAGAAAATGCAAATGGTGTAACAAAATAGAAGACGAGTATCACTTAATTGATGTTTGTACATTATATGATGATTTTAGAAAGAAATTTTTATCTAATGTCAATATTAAGGAAATG
>CM060318.1:14934695-14944695 GCA_030674155.1 Stramonita haemastoma
TCACCCACCGAGAGAGAGAGAGAGAGAGAGAGAGAGAGAGAGAGAGAGAGAGAGAGAGAGAGAGAGAGAGAGAGAGAGAGAAAAGAGAGAGAGAGAGAACTGGAACTCGAAATTTTAACGAGGGTAAATAGATAAGCCAGAGGCTTCTTTACACCAGGCCCTCATGAAAGAAAAATGAATAAATCAAAGGATTAATAAACAAATGAATATAAGATACCATAAAAATCAATCATTCACATTGCAATTCAATTAATGATATATCAGGAAATTACTGAAAGACCACATAAGTGAACCAATCAAGTTACTAAACAAAACCAATCAAACACGAAAAACTACCCTCTCTAACACTCCTGCCGTAAACAAACAATACTTTCCCAAAAGTCAAGGTAAGATACACATACAAGCGCAGACACACACAAACACGCGCACACACACACACACACACAGACACAGACACACACACACACACACACACACACACACACACACACACACACACACACAAACACGTACACACACACACACACACCAATACTCACGCACAAAAACACACTCTCATAAATACACAGAGAGAGATAGAGATAGATAGATAGATAGATAGAGAGAGAGAGAGAGAGAGAGAGAGAGAGAGAGAGAGAGAGAGAGAGAGAGAGAGAGAGAGAGAGAGAGAGAGAGAGAGAGAGAGAGAGAGAGAGAGGACATCCAAAGACAATCGAGACACAAGAAATAAGGGGGATTAGGAGATCGAAACATAATAAAGGTATCACATCTATTTCAGTATGCGGTGTAATGATTATGTTGTTATTGCATTATATCTCTCTCCTCTTCAGTGACTGCGCTTTGACATCTCACAATTTTACCCTTCGTGATGGTGCCTAGTTTGAGAATTTGTCCTGCTGTAAAACTGTTTTCTTTCCTTTTCGGTTTGTTTTTCTCTCCTCTTTTTCTTTTCCTTCTCTTGAGATGGTAGATGTGTTAGTTTTCTGAAACTGTAGAGGACTCTCAACTGTAGCTTTGGTTTAACGAAGCCAGAAGAATTGGAGTCCTGCAGAACATCTTGGCATTAATCTCACAACAGCAGAGAAACTGGTCTCTGTGCCATTTGGGATTTCGCCTGAAGGATCAGGTTATGGAAGAGGCTCACAGAATGTTATTTTGTTCAGCTAAAAAAAAAAATTTGTCTGATTTGCTGGACTTTTGTTTTGTGTTTTATTGTGGGTTTTTGATTGATGTTGCTGTTTGTTGTTTGATTTGCTTCTCTGCACCGTTTCGTTTCTCCTGTGTCCGTTTTATCATCATTCTTTCTCTCTCATTTTTTCTGTTGTCATTTTGTTCTCATTTTTGTTTGCTACCTATCTCTTCATCCCTTTTTTATCTTTCTTTTCTATGTATTTTTCTTTTTGCGACCACCACGCCTACGATTCCTTTTTATTCGGATTTTTTTCATTCCTCTTGAATTCCATTTTTTCTGTGCTTTTTTCTTTTAGTCGTTTTCTGTCCATTTTTTCTTGCTTATCTTTCTTTTTTTTCTTTTCTCTTTTTACTTTTTTCTCTGGTCTTTTCCTTTTTTATTCTTATGTATGTCCATTTTTCTTTCTTAGCTTTTTTCTTCCTTCTTTCTTATACTTATCGTGTAGTTTTTTGTTGTTTTTTTATCCCCTCCCATATCTGTTCATTTTCTTTTTCCTTTCCCTTTTCTTTCTTTTTCTTTAAATTTTCCCCTTTTTCTTTATGTTCTTGCGTTTGTGACTTCATCTTGTTTTCCTCTTTTCCAGCTTGTTTGCTATTTCACTTTGGCTCTTTTTTGTGTTTAATGCTACTTTCTTCTTGGCATTCTATTAGCATTTTGTGGATTTCCTGTTGTTTTTCCTGTAATATCTCTCTCTTCTTTTCTCAGTCTCTAAATCTCTGTCTCTCTCTCTCAGTCTCTTTGTCTTTCTCTGTCTCTCTTTCTCTGTCTATGTTAGTGCCTCTCTCTCTGCCTTTCTCCGTCTCCCTATCTCTCTCTGTCTCTGTCTGTCTGTTTTTTCTGTGTCTTTCTCTGCCTCTCTGTCACTATCTGTTTCTGTCTGTCTGTCTCTCTGTTTGTCGCTCCCTCTTTCTTTTTCTCTCTGTCTCTCTTTCTCTCCGTCTCTGTCTTTCTTTGTCTGTCTCATCAGTGATGTCATGGAATGTGCAAAAAAATCAGAAAAACCATGTTGATGCTGTTCATAGCACACTGCAAGAAGTATGACTGATACAGCCGCTGCTGTACCAACAGCAACATACTTTTAGAGATGCATCTTGAGGAATGTGTACAAATGAGGAATGTGTGTATACAAAGTAAACGTGAAGAGAATGTGGTCGGAATAGTCGACATCATTGATAAACAATATTGATCATTTGCTACAACAATCAGGACCATGGTATAGAATCCATGCCCATGTAGATCAATTTGGATATGGTTAATTATATTGTTAATCTTTTGTGGATAGCCAGGTCCCCACCACACTGTTCCCTTGTGAATGGGCGTGTTTGTCGAACACAACGCGATTCTATGCCTGCCTGCCTGCCTGCCTGCCTGCCTGCCTGTCTGTCTGTCTGTCTGTCTGTCTGTCTGTCTGTCTATCTGTCTCTCTCTCTCTCTGATCTGTAGTACCCCATAAAGGATCGACATTTTCTCCAGGACAGCCCAGACCACAGCTGCGATGACCAAACAGAGTCGTCTTGCAGGACAAGAACAGTGCCATTAGCTTCAAGATCAGACTGGTGCGTTGCCTAGTCATGTCCATAGAACACATATCCATGTGAAACGGGGACAGGAACAGCAGACACTGAGAAAAGGGTACAGGCAATGGCGATGAGATGCTTCCACAAACTCCTTGGTATGTCTTACAGACATCACATCACCGACGAGGAAGTGAGAACCAGAACTGAAACCCCCATCGTACCGAACCGAAGAGCTTCTGACTTGAGTATAAAAAACAACAAAAGAAAAACTGAAAAAAGAAAACCGCTGACTGAAGTAGCACGGGCACGTCACAGGAACATCTGGACTGGCCAAGACTGTCCTACAGGGAACAGTTCATGGAAGGAGACGAAGAGGCAGACAGAAGAAAGGATGGGAAGACAACATCAGAGTGGACTGGCCTTGTAGTAGAACGACTAGCTACGGATAGCTGAAAACCGCGGAGTGGAGAAAGCTGGAGAATTTGTATAGAATTTTTGCCAAGGACAACTCTCTTTTATTGCAGTGGGTTCTTTTACGTCCACTAAATGAGTATAGCACAAGGGATCTCGGTTTCTCATCTTAACCAAAGGACTAGCACCCGACCTGCAATCACGGTCTAGTGGATGGGGGAAAATATTCAGGCACAAACAGGGACTGAACCAACACACACGTCTTCAAAGCGGGACTTTTACATTGTTAGGAAGGGTGGTGGGTTACCTCTAGACTGGCAATCAACTTGCTGAACATGGCCCCTCAACAGTCAGGAGCGCCGGGACACTGCAGTGGGGGGCGGGGGGGGGGGGGGGGGGGGTTGGACGGGAGGAAGGACGGGGGGGGGGGGGGGGGGGGGGGTGGGGGGGGTGGGAGGTCATTCCCCTCCTTGCTTCAGTGGCAGCAGTCATGGCGGTGGTGAACAGAACACAACACACGTTGCCAGCGGACAGGGTCTAGAGGAGGAAACGTGACGGGGATTCCCTTCTTCGTCCAAACCCAAGGCCACAAACCGCACGTAAAAAGAGCGAGGAATGCAGACATAGTGAATTGACAACCTGTTGTTGTTGTTGAAGTCAAATTATAGTCCTTTCCAGAATTCTCTGATATCAGCACTGTGGACAGAAGGCAGAAAGTCAGAGGTCCCACGCTTTCGCGAGTTCTCCCACTTCAGCACCTCAGGCCATGCACCCCAAAAATGTCACAGTTCTGTGGAAGCAACAAGTAGGTACCTCTCCCCCGTAGACACGAAGTGCCGCAGCCCTCTATTGATGTACAACAGTTTTTGACAACATGTCATCGTCTCAATACAGCAACTAAGGCACAGATTGCACGTAGACTGACGGCTTTGGAAAGCGGAAATGATGAAATTGACATGAAATGGAGCGCGGTTGTAACGTGTTGAAGGAGGGCAGTCTGTATGTGATCGACAGGCAAGTACAGGTCAAGGACACTACCTCTCTGCCTCTGTCTGTCTCTGTCTCCATGTCTCCCTAGTCAAGTCAAAAGGATCTTTATTGAAGGTAAAAGAGTAAGCTTGTGTCTGTGTGTCTATGTCAAAGTCAAGGTCAATTTTTTATTTACAGATGGTACATTGAGTAAGCAAAACACTTGCTATTTTTCATCAAGCCATCCACAAAAGAAAATTATGTAAGAAAAGGAAAAGGAAAAAATCAACAATAATGACAACAACAATTATTACAGCAATAAAGAGAATTGAAATGATGATAATCCCCAAAACAAAAAAAAAACCTAGCAAACTAGCCAACTACACACTCCTTTATCAAAATTTTAGCATATCAACATTTAAACATTTCAAAAGAGAGAGAGAGAGAGAGAGAGAGAGAGAGAGAGAGAGAGAGAGAGAGAGAGAGAGAGAGAGAGAGAGATTGTGTGTGTGTGCGTGTGCGTGCGTGTGTGTGTGTGTGTGTGTGTGTCTGTGTGTCTTTGTGCTTGTGTGTGTGTGTGCGTGCGTGTGTGTGTGTGTGTGTGTCTGTGTCTGTGTCTCTGTGTCTATGTGCTTTTGTGTGTATGTGTGTGTGTGTGTGTTTAGGTTTGTATGTAATGTGTATGTGTCTATATGTATGTGTGTATGTGTGTGCAGGTGAGTGAGTGAGTGAATGAGTGTGTGTGTGTGTGTGTGTGTGTGTGTGGTTGTGTGCGCGCGCGCGCGCGCGCGTATTGAGCCATAAATTTCCTTGAGATGTGTGTGCGTAACTTCATTTCTTTTGACATATTGTTTTTTGGTTCCTGTGTAGTCTGTAATCATTTTTGCTTTTTGATCCCATAATGACACATTTTCAAAGTTTGTTCTTTCTTTTTCATCAAAATCTTTCCATACAGTTTCGTGGTTTGTTTTACTGATTGATGTTTTTGGCTGTTTTTCTTTGATTGTTTGTTGCTCTGCGCTGGTGTTTTGTTGATTAGGATTTTTTGTTTGTTTCTAGTCGATTTGTTCTGTTTTTCTTGTTTGTTGCGACTGAATTTACTTCTAACACCCATATTCTCTCTCTCTCTCCTCTCTCTCTCTCTCTCTCTCTCTCTCTCTCTCTCTCTCCTCTCTCTCTCTCTCTCTCTCTCCTCTCTCTCTCTCTCTCTCTCTCTCTCTCTCTCTCTCTCTGCGTGCTAACATTTTTTGTTCTTAGTTTTTTTCTAAAGACTTTCCTTCGATGTGTCAAAGTATATTATTTGGAGTGTCTATTTTTAATGCCCCTAGGAACTTGTGTCCAACATTTTGTTCCCTTTCTTTATGTTCTTGGTTTCTTGCTTTGATTTTTTTCTTTAATCTTTCCTTTTTTCTTTTTAAAATTATCTTTTATTACTTTAGTTTTCTGTAGGCTTTTTTGTTATTGGAATTTCTTTTTTGTTGCCGTTTATTTGGTTTGCTCGTTTCCATCTGCCTTTCGTTTAGCTTGTTTGTTTCTTTCTTCCTTTTCCCTTTCTTTCTCTCTTTCTTTCTTTCTTTCTTTCTTTCTTTCTTTCTTTCTTTCTTTCTTTCTTCTTTCTTTCTTTCTTTTCTTTCTTTCTTTCTTGTCCTTCTTTCCTTCTATCTTTCTTTCATTTACTTCCCCCCCCCCTCTCTCTCTCTCACACACACACACACTCACACATAACACACACACACACACACACACACACACACACACACACACACACACACACACACAACCCCACACACACACACACTCACTCACTCACTCACTCACTCACTCACTCCTCATCTCTCTCTCTCTCTCTCTCTCTCTCTCTCTCTCTCTCTCTCGTTTTGATTGTTTTACTTACTTATCTTTCTGTCTTTTCTTGTTTCAATTATTCTTTCTCCCATTTGTTTCTTTTTCTTTTTACTTTCGCTCTTTTTTCTTCTTATCTGCTCATAAGTCCCCATACTCTTCCTTCTCCTTCTTTCTGGTAGTAAACAGCACGGTCTTTTGCCACGATATTTTCAGCCTCCCCCTCCCGCCCCAACAGCATCACCATCACCAACATTTTTTTAAAATCTTTTTTTCCTGGCTGCATGCTAATCTTATGGACGTCAATATAGTTTTTTGCGCAAATCACAATTTCTATGATTTAGTGTCTGTCGGCCTGTCTGTTTCTGTCTGTCCGTCTGTCTCTGTCAGTGTGTCTGTTGGTTTTCTCGGACTGCTTGTCGGCTTGTCGCTCTGTCTGTCTATCTGTCTGTCTGTCTGTCTGTGTCTGTGTCTGTCTGTCGTGTCCGTCTGTCTGTCAGTTTTCTAGTCGATCTGTAAGTCGATCGGTCTGTCGATCTGTCATGCAGTAAGCCAAGCTTTCAATCAACTGGTCTGTCTATATGGATGCTGCAGAGCTGTCGGCTTGTATGTTTACGTGTATGCATGCCTGTATGCTAGCATGTATGCTTGCGTGCGTGCAAGCGTGTGTGCGTGCGCGCGCGTGCGTGTGTGTGTGTGTGTGTGTGTGTGTGTGTGTGTGTGTTGTGCGTTGTGTGTGTGTTTGTGTGTGTGTCTGTCTGTCTATGCATCTCTCTCTCTCTCTCTCTCTCTCTCTCTCTCTCTCTCTCCTCTCTCTCTTCTCTCTCTCTCTCTCTCTCTCTCTCTCTCTCTCTCTCTCTCTCTCTCTCTCTCTCTCTCTCTCTCTTCGGATGAGACTTTAAACCGAGGATGAGACTTTAAACCGAGGCCCCGTGTGCGAACGCACGCAGAACACCTTGCGCACACGTTAAATCCTGTTCCGCTTTTCGTAAGAGTAGGCCATCGTGTGCCGGTGGGAACAGATGACATTTACAAAAACTGCATACACACGGGGACTGGATGAAAAAAAGCACAAGAGTGCTTATTCCATTATCCTCGATATAAAAGAATAAATCAATCAATAAATCAATCAATCTCTCTCTCTCTCTCTCTCTCTCTCTCTCTCTCTCTCTCTTCTCTCTCTCTCTCTCTCTCTCTCTCTCTCTCTCTCTCTCTCTCTCTCTCTCTCTCTCTCTCTCCTCTCTCTCTCTCTCTCTCTCCTCTCTCTCTCTCTCTCTCCAGCTGGAAGTGAAAGCAGGAATAGGAGCAAACATGACGTCACCACCCTGGAGGAGAGGAACATGGCCAGCTTGCAGGAACAAGCAGACAAGGAATCATCAAGGTCACCGGGGTACCAGGAATGGGATAACTCCAGCAGAACCTCAAGCCAGCATGGGTCACCTGCCCTGCCAGACATCAGGAGTGGGAGGCGCTCTCCTGCACGTGGTGATCACCGTCAATCAGCGAATGGACGAGGACAAAGACAACCGGACACGTACAATCTGAGGGACCCCAGGGCTGCAGGGAGAGGTCCCGGCTCTCAAAGGAATCAGAGAAGCTCTCAGCCACGTCGCTCAGAACGCAACAGTAAACCATAGGACAGGCTGGGTCATTCATCTGGTGTGTCAGTTCTTACGTTTAATGTGGAAATCCTTGCTGGTAAAATCCATGATAGTTCTTTTATGCATTATCTTTCTTCCTTTGACATGGCATGCTTAACAGAAACTTTTGTTGATCATTCTTTTGATTTAACTGGGTTATTCCCAGAGCATGTCATATTGGTGTCACCAGCAAGGAAATTGTCTGTCCAAGGAAGACGGCTTGGAGGGGCGATTTTGCTCATTAAACGTAATTTGTATGAAGGATATATGAAGCAGGTAGAGATAAGCTGTGCAAACACAATTGCTGTAATGATTGATAAGTCCTTTTTTTTTTTTTAGCACAGACAAAAATGTCCTGTTCATAGCATGTTATGTTGTGCCAGAGAATGGCCCATTCATTGTACGACTATAATGTAGCCAAAAATGGCATTGAGATATTAGAGGACAACATTACCAATCAGTTAGATAATGAAGATGTGTATTTCATGATCTGTGAAGATCTAAATGCTTGTACCGCTTCCCAGCAGGCTAAATTACAAAGCATGCCAGTCTTGTCCCATGATGATGATGATGATGACGATGATGATGACGATCAATTGGAAATAGGGGAAGTGTTTGACAGATTTTCTAAGGATATAACAGTTAACAGTTTTGGTCGTTCATTGCTGGGTTTTGGTTTCATGCTCGATTTAGATTATTCTGAATGGTGTTTGTAACGGGGATAAAAATGAGGATTTTACATTTATAAGTCCAAGTGCTTCTAGTCTCTTAAAATTTGTTTTCTCAAAGAAACATTGTTATGAAGATCATGGATCGTTTAGATTCTTGGCACCTACCTGTGGAACTGCATTTGGAAAACATGGGTAGAAGTTATGAAACTAGGGGCATGAGTGATATGAAAGGGACTCAGATGAGTTTGCCTAAATATACAGGGATGAAATAACATCATAAGAATTTAAGGAGATGGTTCAAGAAGCCAGTAATGCATTAGACAAAAATATTGATAAATCAGTGGATATAATGGCAAAGGCGCTGCTTGGGGCAGCAGAATGTATGGTAAAAACTGTTGGGGGCAAGAAGAAAAAAATCCAAATGAATGGTTTGACCATGAATGCCATGAATATAAAAACACCAGGTTAAAAGGCATCTGAAAGAGTTTAGAAGGACAAAATTAATAGACTTGAAGTGAAAGATACATTTGTAAGAAGGAATATAAAAAGATGCTTAAATTTACAAAAAGTATGATTTTGATCAGAAAAGACTGAAAAAAATTGAAAGAAAATGTGAGGGACTCCAAGTCCTTTTGGAAGACTATTCGTTCTGTTATTTTTAAACAAACTATCTGTAACTCAATTTCTAATGACCAGTTGCATGACCATTTCCGTCCAGTCCTTGATTAACCTATATTTAAACAAGAAGTAATAGCAGCAATAAATATATTAAAAGGGGGAAAGAGCGCTGGTCCAGATAGAATTACAGGAGAGATGCTTAAAATGTGGATGTTACTGTAATTGACTATTTTGTGCAGTGGTTCAATAAGCTTTTTGATCAGGGTCAGTTTCTAAAGGACTGGTCCAAATCCATTATTGTACCAATATGTAAAAAGGGAGCAACTAGTATACCCAACATGACAACTATCGGGGAGTTTCTCTAACATGTATGATGAGTAAAGTATAGACATGCATTTTGAATAAAAGACTTTCTGAATGGGTTCAAACCAATGAGAAAAGCAAGCAGGCTTTAGACAGGGATATAGCACAGTTGATCTTTTTTTTTTACTCTCTATGGGCTTGTACAGAAATATTTACAGAAGCATGCTAAGTTGTATGTTGCATTCATAGATTTCAGAAAAGCGTTCGATTCCGTAGATAAGAATGTACTATGGTTTATACTTCAGAAAACAGGAATTGATGGGGAAATGTACAGGGCCATAAAGGGTATCTATTCCTCTGTAACTACTTGTGTACCAAACAGATGTTCTTACACAGATTACTTTGACTGTCCCAGAGGTGTTAAACAAGGTTGTTTGTTAAGTCTGTTAATGTTTTCAATTTTATAAACGAGCTGGCCATAGAAGTAGCACACTCAGAAAACATGGAATGCAAATGATCCCAGGTGCAGTTGAATTCTTTCTGTTACTTTCCGAAGATGAGGTCATTCTTTTGCCCAGCACACCTAAGGGACTGCAAAATCAACTGAACAAATTAAAAGCAGAAGCAGATGTTCTTTGTATGCAGTAAATTCAGAAAAAAATGATGGTTATGATATTTAGGATGGGAGGCCACTTGGGATTGAGAGAAAAATGGACTTATGGGGATCATAAACGTAAAGTAACAAATAACAGTAAGTACCTTGGAGTAACATTTTCAACAAAATTGTGCATTAGCTCTGTGTCTTATATGGTGTGTCGAAAAGCCAAAAATGGAGTA
>CM060318.1:14949695-14952195 GCA_030674155.1 Stramonita haemastoma
AAGCAAAAAATTAACACATAAAAAACAAAGAAAAATCGTGTGCTACAACTAAAAAGATGCAAATAAAGAATGCATTATAATTTTCCAATTTCTCAAAAGTTTCGAGTGAAATAAGCTTGATTGTACCAGATTGGGCCTATTTTTCAATTCTAGAAGACTGTTGTTGTTTTTAGGGGATGCATTTTTCTTCTTTTTTTTAATGTTCTTTTTTCAGATCACAAGATCACATACCACAATAATTGTTCCAGTGAATGATTAACGCACATACTGCCAGCATCAATTTATCCATTCATCTGTCCACCAATCGGGCGATACATGCACACACATAAATACATGTATACTCATATACATACCTACAACTAAATACACACACTCATACGGATGACACCATTTCAAAACTGCATACACACGGGACTGCATCCTGAGAGAGAGAGAGGGGGGGGGGAGAGAGAGAGAGAGAGAGAGAGAGAGAGAGAGAGAGAGAGAGAGAGAGAGAGAGAGAGAGAGAGAGAGAGAGAGAGAGAGAGAGAGAGAGAGAGAGTTAAACATTGGCCGTATGTAAGCGTCTTACAGGTTCTTACAGGCAGAGAAACAAAATATCATTAACAATCAATCTCTTTCCATGATTGCTTGTACATGTGTCCCCCTGTAACAAAGAAATCGATGTTATCCCCTCTGATTAGCTCACTGAAAGGGGGGGAAGGCAGGAGCGGTGATGGGGAAAAGAGCTGGAGAGGACGGCAGCGGAAAGGTACCCTGCAATATTCTCCATGGCAACTCTAAACTCCCCACACCACAATTACTGTAGAAATAACCCTATCTGACCCCAACAACAACGAGAATAATCACTGCACTGTGTGCAGAATAAAACTATCAAAAAAAGTATATCTTATCTATCATTTATATACAAGGACCGAAAGAAGAAAGGCGTTAGACGGTAAGATCATCAGGGAACACAACTTCCTGCTTGTTGCAGACCTGTTTTCAAGAAAGACATTAGCTGTGTTGCCTGTCAGCTAAGATGTAAAAAGTTCTGTTTCCGGTCACCTGATCCAACCTTAGTGTCGCTATAGACTGTGAAATGTGTCTGGGTTTTTATCTGCAAGGTAAAAACTGCTTGCAAAAAGTAAAAAGGATACAGCATTGTTGCTTTTAAAGATAAGTAATAGAGTGAAAAGCAAAGAAGATGAGGCACAAAAACTGTAGTCGAAAAACCAACCAAATAGACGACAGACATACTGTATTACAAAACTTTTACACTTTTACATTGTTTTAAGGGGAAAACTTAATCTGGATTAAAATGGTGGCAACAAAGCACACAACATTTTTTTTTTGCTGTTACGCTTGTCAGTGTTGATGCCCTTGGTGTTGTTGGTCATCAGTTTGGTCTTCTTTGCACTGATTTCCATGCCGTATGTTTTGGAGGCCTTGTTCAGGTGTTCTGTTAGGCTGGCAAGCTCTTGTTCTGATCCTTCTAGTCCGTCAATGTCATCTGCGAAGCCGGGTTGTGATCGTTCTGCCACCAATGCTGACTGATCCTTTATGGTGTCCCAGAGCATCAGCCATAATTCTGTCATGGAAGATGTTGAAAAGAGTGGGTGAGAGTCGACAGCCCTGCCTTACTCCAACTGTTGTTCCAAATCACTCTCCAATGTTGCTCTTGTAGTTCACTGGACTGGTGGCCTTGTTGTACAGATCTTTGATGACTTGATCAGGTACTAGGTTTGCATTGATGCTGTACAAATTCATGGTTGCCCACAAAGCAGCATGCCACACCCTGCCTGGCAAATGTCTTCTTAATATCAATAAATACGTGATAGAGCTCTTGTTGGTGTTGAAGGTACCGCTCACAGAGTATTCTGAGGTTGAATATCTGTTCTGTTGTGCTGCGCCCTGCTCTGAAACCTGCTTGTTCCTCAGCAATGATGATCTCTACTTATGGCTTTAGTCTGATCAATATATTCTTCAACATGACCTTGCTTCGATGGCATATCAAGCTGATTGTGCGGTAATTCTGGCACTGTTGTAGATTTCCTTTCTTTGGAAGGGTGACGATGAGTAACTGTGTCCATGGTGTTAGCCATTTTCATAAAGGATCGTGATAGATACGATAGTTATAGAAACTTGAAAATTGTTTTTTGAAAAAGAAGAAAATATTGGGAATTTGGATACATACTGTTTTTTGCGTGGCAATCACACAGGTGCGCTTTAGTGTACTACCACTAAACAATAACATACATCGTTAAAGCAGTTTAAATGAAGCTAAGTATTGCCTTGTTTGCAAAGTTCAGGTGGAAATTGAAGGACATTTTTGCATTTATGAGGGCGTAAGAAACAAATTTCTCAAGGATCTAACAAGACTGCCTTTGCCCCTGTTACTGAAAGCTGCAATATCATCGAACAGATATAATCTATTGCGATTTATTTTTCATGCAGATAAAAGAAGTAAGATCAATTTGTAGACATTATTTTCAGGCCGATGAGTATCACATGTATATAA
>CM060318.1:14962195-14964695 GCA_030674155.1 Stramonita haemastoma
TACCTATATTTATAATCTTTGTATTGACAAAGCTTATTTTCCTTCTCATTTTAAAAAGGCTAAAGTAATTCCTCTCTTTAAATCTGGCGCATCAGATGACCCATCGAATTACAGGCCGATATCAATTTTGTCTATCTTATCAAAGCCTTTAGAAAAGCATGTTAAAAAATCTTTACTTTTACATTTAGAAAAATATGACCTAATCAATCCAAGTCAATCAGGTTTCAGGAAAAAACATTCATGTCACACGGCTCTGATAAATATGGTAGACAAATGGCTTCTGAATATTAATAACAATATGTTTACCGGAGTTGTCTTCGCCGATTTTGCAAAGGCTTTCGATGTGATAAACCACACACTTCTGTTAAAGAAACTACACCTATATAGAATATCAAAGAATACCTTTCAATTTTTTGAATCATTTTTATCAAATAGACAACAGTCAGTCTTTGTTGGAAAGTCTCAGTCTGATTTTCTCACAGTGACCAATGGTGTTCCCCAAGGTTCAGTTCTGGGTCCTATACTTTTCTCTCTATATATTAATGATTTACCATGGTACATGAATGCTTGTTGTGAATTATTTGCAGATGACAATTCAATTTATGCTGAAAATCATTCCTTACAAATTTTGTCATCTAATCTCCAAGACAATATACATCAGCTTACCAGATGGGCAGAACTAAATCACATGTCCCTTAATCCAATAAAGACTAAATGTATGTGTATAACAACCAGACAAAAGCGACAGAATCAGATCTCTTCTATGTTCCCTATAAATGTTTCAGGTGAAAAAATTGAAGAAGTAAATTTCCACAAGGTGCTAGGAATCATTATTGATCATAATCTTTCATGGCAAGATCACACGCCAATCTAAGTAAAGTTGTATCGCAAAAGGTGTTTCAGTTATCCAAAATAAAACATTTCCTTAATCTTAGCACTAGAAAACAGTTTTTTCCATGCACACATAAGTTCTGTTATAGAATACGCATCAACCTTGTGGGATTCTGCAAGTGCAAATACATTAAAACCTCTGATTAGATTATACAAGCGTGCCATTAAACTTATTCTATTGAAATCAAGCTCATTAACTTCCGTGGACTATAAATCAGTTGGTATTTTGCCATTTAAATTGCAGTTGGAATACAACAAAGCTTTAATGATGCACAGAATAGTGTATGGAAATGCACCGCCCACTCTGGCAAAACATTTTCAAATAAATACATATCGTCATTCACATAAACTTACTGTGCCAAAACCAAGAATAGATCTGTTTAAAAGTAGTCTTGTATATAGCGGTGGCACTTACTGGAATAACCTGCCAGCATCCTTAAAAAGTGTAACTTCTATGCTAAACTTTAAAAAATCATTGAAACATTTTCTTATGAATGAAAGGCTGACAGAGACTGGCTGTTGATCTTGTCTTATATATAAAAAAAAGCATATTGTTTTCTTGTTAATCGGACAAAATGTCAGTCATGGTTTGCCATGACTTCATTTAATCATGTTTTACATATGTCTTTTTATCAGCTGTCTGTCATTCTCTGTCTGTCTGTCTGTCTGTATGTCTGTCTGTCTGCCTGCCTGTGAAACTGAGTGTCTTTAGTCTGTCCGTCTGTCTGTATTCTATCTCTCATCTGCCTGTCTATCCCTTCTCTGTCAGTCTCTACTCTACTCTGCTCTGCTCTGCTCTGCTCTACTCTACTCTACTCTACTCTACTCACTACTCTACTCTACTCTACTCTCTAGTCAATCATATTTCTTATTTTCTAATCTGATTTTGTGATTTTGTTCTCTCATTTTGTAAAAGATAAAGCATAAGCGTAGAAAATGTTTCTTGTATTTGGATGATGTTATGGATTTTTTTTCTTTTTTCTTCACTCATACAATGTATATGTGCAGTTTGTTTGTTATTGCTATGCCTTTCTTTTATTTTCTTCCTTTTTCACCCAGAAGGGTGTTATAAAAAGGCACGTTTTCTTATGCCATTACCCTCTTTAAATACTCATTCATTCATTCGTTCATTCGTTCATTTCTCTCTCTCTCTCTCTCTCTCTCTCTCTCTCTCTCTCTCTCTCTCTCCTCTCTCTCTCTCTCTCTCTCTCTCTCTCCTCTCTCTCTCTCTCTCTCCTCTCTCTCTCTCTCTCTCTCTCTCTCTCTCATGAATCTTGAAATTGATTTTTCTGTACCCTTTGTATTTAGTATTTGCTTGTTCGTTCGAAAGTATTTCCTTATCTATTTTCATATTGTGTACATTTGCAACTTTTCATGTATATTGGTGGGTTTTGTTTGCTTGTTTATCTTTTGTTTTGGGTGTGTTGGGGGGGGGAGGTGGTGGGGGGGGGGAGTCTTTTCCGAGGGCTGGATGTAAAAAAGCAATCTTTGCTTATTCTATTACCCTCTTTGAATAAAGAAAGTTTTCAAAGTTTTCTCTCTCTCTCTCTCTCTCTCCTCTCTCCTCTCTCTCTCTCTCTCTCTCTCTCTCTCTCTCTCTCTCTCTCTC
>CM060318.1:14969695-14982195 GCA_030674155.1 Stramonita haemastoma
CTCTCTCATTCTCCCCTCTCCCCCTCTGTCTCTATCTCTCTGTCTCTGTCTGTCTGTCTATGTCTGTCTCTCTCTCTCTCTCTCTCCTCCTCTCTCTCTCTCTCTCTCTCTCTCTCTCTCTCTCTCTCTCTCTCTCTCTCTCTCTCCTCTCTCTCTCTCTCTCTCTCTCTCTCTCTCCTCTCTCTCTCTCTCTCTCTCTCTCTCCTCTCTCTCTCTCTCTCTCTCTCTCTCTCTCTCTCTGTGTTAACGTGCAACAATGCCTAACGCGGAGACTAGCTTAGATTTCGCAAACAAAATTGCAACACTTATTTTTTGTTTTGCTTTAATCCCCTTTCTTTCGTGCAAATTTAAAATTGAAATCATTTCAGCACGTACAGTAAGTCGCGTGTTGATGGCTTCATCGAGAGATCTGACAGACTTTCTAATCATTTCTAAAAAAAAAAATTGTCTTTCAGTTATTTTTGTTTGTTTGAGTTTTATGGGATTTTTTTTTATCACTTTCGTGTGTCCATTAGCTTGTTAGAGGCTTTTTGTTGTTTATTTTTCTAAGATTAAGCTCCGGGATACACTACTGGTCAGATCTTGTGTATGCGACCGTTATCTCCCACCATGAAGTAGCTGCATTCCGTCTTCGGGATTGTGGGTCTAAATTTATATATTGCACTTTTCTTGATAGAGATCTAAACATATACAGGGCTGGATAGCTCAGTAGTCAGAGCGCTCACTCTCTCCAAAGCGAAGTTTAAGTAGCGTTGATCGTGATTGCCTCGTGGATGGGTGACTGTTCGTGCGCCATGGCTTCAGTTCAGTCCTCCAAATCAGTCAACTGTAAATTGGTGCCTGCCCTCTTTAGGGACAGGGAAGGTAAAACAGCACGGCAGAAGAGATGGGCACTGTCCTTGATATGCTGGTCCCTGGAGAAGCTGAGGTCTCAGAGGTATTTGACACCCTGCTCCCCAGCGACTGAAAAGGTTTAGGGAACACGTTTACCTCTATATCTACTTATCCTGTAATGCCTCAAGGATTCGCTGGGAGATTTCCCTCAATTTTCTTTCCGTGTGTATTAGGCAAAGCCAGTCTGGAAGAACCCATTCTCTCTCTCTCTCTCTCTCTCTCTCTCTCTCTCTCTCTCTCTCTCTCTCTCTCTCTCTCTCTCTCTCTCTCTCTCTCTCTCTCTCTCTCTCTCTTCTCTCTCTCTCTCTCTCTCTCTCTGTCTCTCTCTCTGTGTCTCTCTCTCTGTCTCTGTCTCTGTCTCTGTCTCTGTCTCTCTCTCTCTCTCTCTCTCTCTCTCTCTCTCCTCTCACTTGCATTATTGGTATATTCATGTCATCCATGTCATTGGCAGTAGTTGATATGCCCTACAACATAATAAATAATGGAATTAGCTTAATTGTGTGTACAAGGAACCATGTATGCACTGACACACAGGGTCCTGGTTTAAAAATAATGGTTATGGATCACTAACCTACGAAGCACTTCACTGTAAAAATGCGCCTAAAAAAACTCATCAAAACGTAACTCCGTAACTCAGGCAACATAATACAAGATTTGGTTTCAGCAATCTTGAGCAAAAAAAGAAGTATTAATTAGTGTTTTGTTTTAAACCTTGCGCCTCAGAGATTCCGTAACAGATACAGGAGCCAAGAAGTGTGCATCATTAGCACTAGCTGCAAAAAGGTTTAGCCTGGCCTGATTTTTCTGCAAACATTACTGTATCCCTTCCCATGCAAGAAAGTTTTGCACAGCTGGAAGTCCCGTGTTGCACAAACCCGTCCCAGTTAATTGGCACTACAGCCTTTAGAGCAAACGCGGGGTGCTGTGCAGTAGTCCATTTTACCATGAGAAATTTACTCAGGTTATTTTGTGCAAGAACGGATTTCTTCAAATATCTTTGATATTACTAAAAGTTGTTTTTTTTATCCTTTTGTCATCTCACAGTTTACAGTAGATTCTACCAAATATGAAAAAACAGAAAATTGGTATTTTTTCAGATAGACTGTTCCTGCTCTGAGGCATCGTTATGCAAATTGGTGTCAGAGGTTAAAACAAGTGTCTGGTTGGCGGCGATGACTAGCCTTACAGGAGGCATTTTGAGTACATAGTACAGAAATATCTATTATATTGATATCTAGAACACCAGATTGCTGCACAAGCTACTCGAAACCAGCAAAACGCGTTAAAAAATATAGATTGTAGATGTGCCTTTCTGTCTGTACACCTGTCGATCTGTCTGTCTGTCTGTCATTCTGCCTGTCTGTTCGTATACATATATGTGAGAAGAGAGAGAGAGAACACTGAACACTGAAATTGTTTAATGTACATCGGCCTTAGGCCACAATACAAAAAGTGGTGGGCATAGAGTGTGTGCATATGACATCACTATCACCAATATCTTCAGCATTTACATCACCGTCAACATCATCTTCAGCATTTACATCACCTTCAACATCATCTTCAGCATTTACATCACCATCATCTTCAGCATTTACATCACGAGAGAGAGAGAGAGACAGACAGAGACAGAGACAGAGAAAGAGAGACAGAGACAGAGACAGACACACAGAGACAGAGATTATTATCATTATTATTTCTATTATTGTTATTTATTCTTTGATATCGAGGATAATGGAATAAGCACTCATGTGCTTCTTTTACATCTAGTCCCCGTGTGTATAAGGTTTTGTAAATCTTGTCATCTGTTCCCACCCGCTCACAATGGCCTACTCTCCCGAAAACCGGAGTGGGTTTTAACGTGTGCGCAAGAAGTTATGCGTGCGTTCGCACACTGGACCGCGGTTTATAGTCTCTCCCGAAGGACTTTTTGGAGGATTTGAGTCAGCACTGATGTTATTTCCAAAGGAAAATTCCCCTTAAACGAGATTCGAACCCGGATCAGCAGATCACGAGCGCATCACTGACCACCAAGCTATCCTGTCCCGTCTATGTGTCTGTCTCCACATACATGATTCTGCATACGACGAGAGAAAGAAGAAGGGACCAGATCTCCAACAGAACTATTAAAAATAGGCTCTAATCTGCTGCTGGCTGTATCTTTCTAGTGGCCTTGCCATTCGTCACTATTTTACACCCCCCACCATTATCAGATTGGCTCTAGCATGGCATGGCATGGCACTCTGCTGGCGTGCTTTACGATGCACTAGTACCTACAGAGGGCACTCACTGCTAACTGCTATTGATCACAGGGCTTGCCATCTGCTACTGACATTAGTGTCCCCTAGCTCTTCAGTATCTTTAATAACATTCTAGAGAGCCCCCAGCCTTTTAGTTTCATCCAGTTCGTCTTCCTTTAGTTCCCTGGGGGCTGATTTAGCGTTCAAGGGTGAAAGTTGCGTTCCAAGACTGTGCTATACTGTATTTTCCACAAACTTCACACATACACACATATACATACAGACATACAACATACACACACACAACACACACACACACACACACACACACACACACACACACACACACACACACACACACACACACAAATCTAGAAATTATAGTACTGTTGAACTGCATATACCTCAGGGGTGGGATTTTATCTTGAGATAAAAGTTTTTAAAAGCCTTACATTTCCTTTTTTCTGTTGTGACCACAGGTTTGCTTAATGCTGCTCTATGGCGAGTGTGCAGATTTTCATAACCCTCGTTTCTGTCAGGGGCAGACTTTAGGAATATTCCTAAACTATTTCAAATGCATTTGAAACTATCCACACTGAACTTAAATCATCCATAATGCATCCTTACGCTTAATCACAGATGTCAAAACAGGAGCAGCAACATTATCACTTTCTCTTCAATCCTGAAAAGTAAAACTAACCCAAAGAGCTACCCAACCTTCCGTAATTTAGGTGCCAGGAATTCCCTCTTTTATATTTCTCTCTTTGGTTTTGCCTTCTTCCGTTTTTTCGGTCACCTCCTTCTTCTTTGTTTTCTGCCTTCTTGGTCCATTCTCCTGACATTTTTCCGAAAGACTAAAAAGACAACGGCTCTCTCCCACACCGAAGTCGGATGTGCTGGGCCTGACTTGTCAGGCGCTTAACGGCAGCGCGACCCATTTTTGGTCCTATGACAGACAACAGTGGCTGCTGTCTGAGCGGTTGGCGACGACGAAGAAGAAGTAAACTAGACAGCTAGTCACAGAAAACAGATCTGACTTTAAACCACAGCAAAGAAAAGAAAAGAACAGGAAAATGACATGTTGAAATCGGACCCTAAAAAATGTATGAGCCATCAGTTATACACACAGTCATAAAACGACCTTGTTTTAAAAATGTTTATTGTGCGACTAATATTGTTCATCAACTTTGCAACATGCAAGTATCTAACGTTCATGATGATTTCAATTTTTGTTCAGTTTTGTTGTTTTTTTTGACAGGGAAAACTTTTAGATAATAAAAATTAATCGACTTGCTGTATAGAAATGCCACTAGCTTCTCTTACCCTAAGTACACTCAAAAACGTGTCTACTTCGTCACAACAACAAATGAAAACTTAATGTCAGTAGCAATGCAAGTCTCATCGATAGAAAGAAAAGAAACAACCACCTCGTAATTGTTGGCTGGTTGCTTGGTTGGTTTGTTTGTTGGTTGGCTGGTTGGTTGGTTAGTTAATTGGTCGGTTGGTTGGTTGTTTTTTGGCTAATTACTTATTGCTTGGCTGGTTACATGGACAATTGCTATTTGGTTGGTTGTTTGGTCGGTTTGTTGGTTACTGGCTGTTTTTGTTATTGCTGATTACCTGGCTAGTCGATTGGTTGATTGCTATTTGCTTGTCTGGCTGGCTGGTTGGTAGTTAATTGATTGGTGGGCTTGTTGATCTGTTAAATGGTAAGCTGGTTGGTCGTTTTGGTTCAAACCTTTGGCCACTGCAACGGCTAAAGTCACTGAGTTGTGCAAAAGACATATGTATACCATAAACAAGCTACCACCTCGTACGTCATCATCACCTATCTCATGGTCACGTGAATCATGGGAGCACCAATTAATATTTTGCGACCAGCCCTTCAGCTTTCCGAGGCACACCGTTCCACCTAATGCCAGTACACTCTCTGATGGTGTCTTCTTATCGTTTTCTCTGTCTGCCTCTCTGTCTCCCTCCATGTACTGTTCCCCGTAGGACAGTTTGGCCAATCCAGATGTTCGCGTGACGTCTCTCTACCACTTAAGTTTGCGTCTTTTCACTAAAGTCAGAAACTTTTTATAATTTGACGAGGTTTTTAACGGTGATTTTCACTTCCTCATTAGTGATGTCATCCCTGTATGAGATACCAAGGAGTTTGCAAAAGTATCTCACCTCCATTGCCTGTATATATACCATAGACAAGCTATCACCTTCTACGTCATCATCACTCAATGTCTGCTGATATGGTCCACGTTTCACATTCATAAAAATATGAACATGCATGGGGAACACATCAGTCTGATCTTGGTATACGTAATGAAATAACCAAGTCTTAATATCAACTGAAAGTGATTTGGTCAGAACAGTACTAAATTGTATGCTAAAATCTCATTTCACGTTCCACGTTTTAAGCATTGATGACATTTACTTCACCCTTTTATCCTAGCTACCCCCCTCTCCCCCTCTCTCTCTCCCTCCCTCCCTCTCTCTCTCTCTCTCTCTCTCTCTCTTCCTCTCTCTCCTCTCTCTCTCTCCTCTCTCCTCTCTCTCTCTCTCTCTCTCTCTCTCTCTCTCTCTCTCTCTCTCTCTCTCTTTTTAAACAAAAAACAAAACAACCTACCACCTCAAGTACATGTGCGCCTGCGGATATGTGCTTATAAATATAAGTGTGAGTAAGTGTGTGTGTGTGTATGCATTTGTGTGTGTGGGTGTGTGTGGTGTGTGTGTGTGTTGTGTGTGTGTGTGTGTGTGTGTGTGTGTGTGTGTGTGTGTTTTGATATTTGTATGTGCATTTGCGTGCGAGCGTGCATGCGTGAGTGAGTTGCGTATATTATGTATGTATGTATGAATGTGTGGTGTGTGTGTGTGTGTGTGGTGTGTGTGTGTGTTGTGTGTGTGTGGTGTGTGTATGTGTGTGTGTGTAACCTACGTGTAGGAGTGAGTTTTATGTGTATAATTATCATACCATTATTACTATTGTTGATATTATTCTTATTGTTATCATTATAACCATTGTAATATATTTAGTTCCTTTTGAGTTCATTTTGTTATGAGTTGTAACAATGTTGTAGCTAAATATTTTTGGGTGGACTTTTCTTGGTTGCTAAGCTGTTTATTTCATTATGTTCCTTTGTTTGCTCTTTATCTATTAATGCTTCTCTTTTCATCTATAATCAAAATAATTTTATTGTGACTTCTGATTTTCGTCTTCTGAATGAGTGCATTTTCATTACCTTATTATATATAATGTTCTTATTCCTTTATGTTGTTTGGTACTGCATATAGTTTTACTGTTTAGTATCTTTTTATCTTGATGTTATCCCTGAAAAGGGCGGGGACTGGATGTAAAAAAGCACATGAGTGCTTATCTATTATCCTCGAATAAAAGAATTTGTCTTGTCTTGTCTCTCTCAGTGCATTTATTTCTGTTTAAGCCCCAGTTTTGGTGCTTGCACAGCAACCAGAAGTGACGTTCAGCGCATTGTGCAAGCATGCCATTTTTCACCCCAAAAGAAGTGTAAGGAAACAGAAGTACCCCATGTAAAGTAGGCACAGTGCCCTGAAAGTGTCCTTGGACTCTTTAAACACCACATCGACATGTATGAACCTGAAGCTCAGCGGCTTATCTAAATGTAAGTAACGTTCTTTTCTAGTATCAACACAGTCAACCTTTTAGAGATGTCAGCTTACCAGGCTTATGAATAACCCTGAAGGATCCTAAGCAGCATCCGTGTAGATTACCTATGTATCTTTATGTCTAGGTTGCACTTAAGATGTGAATCCCAACACTAGGTGTTCTTTGGTCAGAATGCATACTGTGCATGCTAGATGAGCGGTAAACTGGGAATATGTAAAACGTGCAGATTCTGCTAAGAAGCAGCCATGTCTGCTACAGAAACGATACAAGATCCTTGAAACAAGAACTGTTAGTAAGGTCAATGAGTTGGACCTTATTGGTACTTTCCAGATTAGAGCCTATTGTCGGTGTGTGTGTGTGGGAAGGAGAGGTCAAAAGCAATCCACAATTTGCCAAGGGCGTTGTTGACTTCAGCCGTCCAATGTGTAGGTCTGACCAGTGTCTGATACAGACAATGACAGGACATTCTGCCAGATTGCCCGCATTTAGCGGCCTGATTAATGTCTGAGTGGACCATTACCGCTGTGGTCAGGGATGGAGAGAGGATTTACTGCGATCATTAGTGTGCCCTACTTCCTTTCCCTCATGCCGCTTCAACCGTCATCTTCCAAATTGGCAGTTCCCCCATTTGATGAAGCAGCAAGACAAAAACGTCAGGTCTAAATAAAGGAGCGAGATAGTTTTCCTCCATGGAAATGTCATCAAGGACCGAAAGCAAACATGTCCTATAGCCTACCCAAAGTCCGAGAGTTAAAACTGTACTTCGTAGTTTTTTTTAAAGCCCAGATTAAGATCTTGCTTGCATAACAGTGATGTTGTTCTGTAGTTATTGCAGTTTTTTTTTAATATATCTGTTTCCTTTCTTATGGAGCATGACAAAGTTTTGTGACTTCCAGTCTGCTGGCCACTGACCAGTCTTCCACATGGTACAGCATAGGTAATGCATGATGCTCATCCCACCTTCTTCTGAGTGCTTCAGCAGTTCTCCTGAAATGTTACTGAGGCTTGCAGACATGGCGGGCACATGTCAGGCTTCAGAAGAAAATCAAATACAGACCTCTTACTTTCTAAATATATACATTTTTCTACCATAAACAAACAAGCATGTGTATTTATACACAAGTTTTTCAAGAAATCTCAATTGGTGTATGCATGCTTAGGTACCAAGAAAACGTGTACACCTAGCTAATACTCTTTGTGTAGAAGGAGAAATTCAACAGAAATGGATTGGGGAGGAACAAGAGGAGAGAAGGGGGTGGGGTGGTGGGGTGTGTGTGTGTGGGGGGGGGGGTGGAGGGTAGGGGGTCAAGAAAGTACAGAGACACACCAAAGTCATCACAACTTGGAGGAGAAGAGAAGATAGAAAGAGGAAAGGTGTTTTTACAGAAAGACACTAGACGCAGCTTGGATAAACAAAAAACCCACCGTCACCAGATGAGAAAAGAAAATAAAGACATTGGTGTTGAAACACCCCCACCTGATAATGAAAACTGCTAGAAGAGCTAAATATAGCTGGTTGAACTACACAGCCTTCAAGCTCTGTCAAGTAAAAAAACAACTATTTTTTTACATCCGTGATGTATTTCTAGTTGGTTTTCTTATCTTATTTTTTACACACACACACACGCGCGCGCGCACACATACACACACACACGCGCGCGAGCACACAATATTATAATTATGATATATTCATATATATGTATGCATATATAAATATACGCACACATATATCTATATATCATATACTATATATATCAATCTATATATATATCTATATATCTATATATATACTAATCTAATAATAATCTATATACTATACATACATACATACATACATACATACATACATACATACATACATACATACCCTACATACATACATACTACATATATGTATATATACACATATATACGTATTTTTTTGCCTCTTTACTTCGTTGCGTTTTGTGTCCTTCCGTTCCCTTTGTTTTCGGCATCTTCTTCTTTGTTATGTATTTTTTTCATTTCTTTTCTTTTCGCCACTATGTCTGTATCAAACGCAGTATTGCTGTCCGTGTCTGTCCAGGAACCAGTTCTAATTCCTTTTTCATTCAGGACTTTGTTTGCTGATCCTTTTGCTGTCGCTTTTTCTTTTGTTTTTATCTGCTCCACTTTATCTTTAACAAACAAAATATTTCCCCTTCCTTTCCAAGAATTAGTGTTGATCCTCTCTCCTGTTCAAGATTTTGTATGTTTTATTTTTGTTTGGCTTCCATCGCTATTGATTATGTTACCTCTCTCTGTCAAACATGTTTCTTCTCTCTCTTCTCTCTCTCTCTCTCTCCTCTCTCTCTCTCCTCTCTCTCTCTCTCTCTCTCTCTCTCTCTCTCTCTCTCTCTCTCTCTCTCTCTCCTCTCTCTCTCTCTCCTCTCTCTCTCTCTCTCTCCTCTCTCTCTCTCTCTCTCTCTCTCTCTCTCTCATACTTCCCACTCTATCCTTCTCCGTCTTCTTCTCTCTCTCTCTCTCTCTCACTCTCTCCTCTCTCCTCTCTCTCTCTTAGTAACATATTGCACACACGTTAAATCCTGTTCCGCTTTCGTAAGAGTAGGCCATCGTGTGCCGTGGAAACAGATGCATTTACAAAACTGCATACACACAGGACTGGATGTAAAAAAGCACAAGAGTGCTTATTCCATTATCCTCGATATTAAAAGAATCATCAATCAATCATCATCGATCAATCAATCTTTCTCTCTACTGCCTATCTATCTTGTGTGTCTCTCTCTGTCTGTCTCTCTGCCTCTCTATCTGTCTGTCTCTCTTTCTGTCCCTGTCTCTCTGTCTGTCTGTCTCTCTGTCGAAAAACAATCAATTGCTCGTAAATCCTAAACATCACTACAGGCTTCTGAAAGAAATGCTTCTGCTTCTGTCTCTCTGTCTATGTCTCTGTCTCTCTGTTTCTGCCTGTGTGCCCGTGTATCTTTCTGTTGTCTGTCTGTCTGTCTGTCTGTCTGTCTGTCTGTCTGTCTGTCTGTCTGTCTGTCTGTCTGTCTGTCTGTCTGTCTGTCTGTCTGTCTGTCTGTCTGTCTGTCTGTCTGTCCTGTCTGTCTGTCTCTCTCTCTCTCTCTCTCTCTCTCTCTCTCTCTCTCTCCTCTCTCTCTCTCTCTCTCTCCTCTCTCTCTCTCTCTTCCTACCCTCTTCATGTAGGCATATGCTTGATTGTAACGTTGAAATTCACCATCACAATCATAGGCTTCATTATCATCAGTGGCAGTGATATCACTCTCAGCATCTATGATTAGCATCATTGTTGTCGTCAATAACCTTATAACTTCTCTTTCTCTCTGTTTGTCAATGTGTGTGTACATCTTCTTTACTGCCTGTGTGTCTGCTTGTTAGACCGTCAGTCTGTCTGTCTGTCTGTCTGTCTGTCTGTCTGTCCTGCCTGCCTGCCTGCCTGCCCGCCCGCCTGCCTGCCTGCCTGCCTGCCTGCCTGCCTGCCTGCCTGCCTGTCTGACTGTCTATCTGTCTGTCCGTCTGCCTGACTGTCTGACTGTCTCTCCGTCCCCAGCACTGATCCCAGAGTTTTTGATGCCATGGTGCTTAATGATGACATCGGCTTAGGGCCTGCAACTCAAAACTCCCCTGTTTTGATCCCTCTCTTTTTTCTTGTAAATCCCGGATGGAAATCGTTCTGATACAGCAAATCCCCCTCATTAGGGCTTCACTGTGAGGGGGAACCCTATCCTCCTTCCGCAGACAACACTTTGTTTCCTAGTTTCTTTGCCTTTGATTGTTGTTGTGGTTGTTATTGTTGTGGTGGTGGTTGTTGCTTGGTGGTGGTGGTGGTGGTGGTGATGTGTGTGTGTGTGTGTGTGTGTGTGTGTGTGTGGTGTGTGTGTGTGTGTGTGTGTGTGTGTGTGTGTGTGCGCGCGCGCGCGAAGGTGTGTGTATGTGTGTGTATGTGTGCGTGCGTGCGTGTGTATGAGGGTGTGTGTGTGTGTGTTTATTGCGTGTGTGTGTGCTTGCTTGCTTGCGCGCGCATGCTTGTGTGGGTGTGTTGAGATTTTTTGCCTGGTTTTATTTTTCATTTTGTCTTTTGATTGTTTAGCAATTCAAATTTCACTTCTCATTTTAGTGTCAACATTTTTTAAAACTTTGAATGGAGTTTTTAATTTCTCAGAAAACTGCACCTCAAAATGTTAAACCAATCATGGAATATGTATTCAGAACTAGTTTGAGATACTTCCTCTCCACTGAACGCTCAGACAGCAATTATCTGTGTTCCTGGCGCTTCTGTTACGCACCTGACAGGTCAGTCCCCGCTCATCCGACATCGGAATGGGACAGCAGTGTTACCGTTTAAGTCTCTCTAGAAATAACAGGCATAAGAGTGGACGAAGATCTCAGAAAATAGACCAGAAAGGGGTTTCAGGTAAAAAAAGAAAAAGGAACAAAGGAGAAAAAAAGCCCGGATAGAAAAGAGAGAACTTTTCACATATAATTTCCAGAAGGTGGGGATGCTATATATATTGACAGGCCCTCGGCTGCCCCCATGAGGTACAAATTGAGATACAAATTGTTCTGCAAAGATTTTCCAGGGTTGAGGGGTAAAGGTAGGTAAAAGTGTCCCATAACCTGTGTGGTCGCAGGGGAGCGAGCATCAGAGACCTCAGCTTCTCTAGGGGCCAGCATGTTGAGGGCGGCGCCCATCTCTTCTCCCTCGCTGCTTTACCTTCCCTGACCCTGAAGAGGGCAGGTACCCATTTACAGCTGGGTGAACTGAGGGAACTGTATTGAAGCTAAGGCGCGCAAATGGTCACCCATCCAATTGGAAACCATGCTCGACGCTACGTAACTTGGCCGGGGAAAAGCAAGCGCTCTGACCACTGAGCTATCCCGTCCCCTTAGGGTTGAGAGATAACTCTATATTTGTACCACCACACCTATCAACGTGAGTATTCTCTTGATGGGGACATTAGTCGGTGTGAGCACAGCATCAAGCTGTTGTGAACTTCACACAGGCGCCAGTGATCAGTGTGACAGCAACACGAGTTGTGGGCATCCCCCACCAATGGTCAGTGTGACAGCAACACAGTGAAAAAAAGTTGTGGGCATCCCCCACTAATGGTCAGTGTGACAGCAACACGAGTTGTGGGCATCCCCCACATAATGGTCAGTGTGACAGCAACAGTGTTGTGGGCATCCTCCACCAATTAAATGGTCAGTGTGACAGCAACACGAGTTGTGGGCATCCCACCATTAATGGTCAGTGTGACAGCAACACGAGTTGTGGGCATCCTCCACCAATTAAATGGTCAGTGTGACAGCAACACGAGTTGTGGGCATCCCCACCAATTGTCAGTGTGACAGCAACAGGTTGTGGGCATCCTCCACTTAATGGTCAGTGTGACAGCAACACGAGTTGTGGGCATCCCCCACCAATTAAATGGTCAGTGTGACAGCAACACGAGTTGTGGGCATCCTCCACCAATTAAATGGTCAGTGTGACAGCAACACGAGTTGTGGGCATCCTCCACCAATTAAATGGTCAGTGTGACAGCAACACGAGTTGTGGGCATCCTCCACCAATTGTCAGTGTGACAGCAACACGAGTTGTGGGCATCCTCCACTAATGGTCAGTGTGACAGCAACACGAGTTGTGGGCATCCTCCACCAATTAAATGGTCAGTGTGACAGCAACATGGGTTGTGGGCATCCTCCACCAATTAAATGGTCAGTGTGACAGC
>CM060318.1:14987195-14992195 GCA_030674155.1 Stramonita haemastoma
CAAAAAAGGTATTAGTTCTTACATGAATAAGAGAAAAAAACGATTGATAGAAAAGACGTTTGAGCACCAATGAGCTGACAGAAATGTTGGGAAATATCTTAGAAAATGAGATGAAATTACTTTTTGACAAGTTTCCTAAAAGCTTCCTTAAATAAAACGCGGGTGAGGAAACCTTTACAAGAGTTGTCTCTCATTCATCCCATTTGAATCAGCAAAATAAAATATATGGCCTGCGCTGAGTTAAAGGAAACCTCGCAGAAAAGTTATTCATGCACTACAGAAACACGTAACAGATCTACACATGTATCCATCACAAGTATACCACTGTGAATCTAGATGTGTGTACACACACACACACACACACACACACACACACACACACACACACAGCGCGCGCGCGCGCGCGCGCGCGCGCACACACACACACACAGTGTCATAAGTCTTATCAATAGAGAGAGAGAGAGAGAGAGAGAGAGAGAGGAGAGAGAGAGAGAGAGAGAGAGAGAGAGAGAGAGAGAGAGAGAGGAGAGAGCATGACTATGATAATGCAATGGCAATGACAAATGTTTGTTGTGTTAAGCATATGTGCCCATTTACAAGGGGACAGTGGGGTAGGGGCTGGGCACAAAACACATATACACAATAAACAACATAGTTAATCAAACCCAAAATTGTCCACATGGCATGGATTCCAAACCATGGTTTTGACAATATAGTAGAATATTACTGTCTTTATATACTGTTGGTTGTTCCAATCACAGTGTCTTTACGTTAAGTGTGTATGAAGTCTCTCACACAGTCATCAAGGCACATCTCTAGAAAACCTTCCTTTTGATACAGCAGCGGCTCCATCAGTGAGGCTTTGTTTCACTTCTTGCAGCATGGACCTAGTGGTGTCTACAGTTTTTCGCCAATTTTCGTATGCCTTCCCAGATTTCACGCTCCACACAATCCTCATTACTCTCATTCACTGCATGCTCTTCCTCGCTCTCATTCACTGCACGCTCTTCCTCGCTCTCATTCACTGCACACTCTTCCTCGCTCTCATTCACTGCACGCTCTTCCTCGCTCTCATTCACTGCACGCTCTTCCTCGCTCTCATTCACTGCACGCTCTTCCTCACTCTCATCCACTGCACGCTCTTCCTCGCTGTCTTTCACGGCACGTTCTTCCTCACTCTGATTCTCTACATACTCTTCTTCAGTCTCATTCTTTTCAAGTTCATTTCCACTTTTACAATCACCCCCTTCATCACAGCCTCTGTCTCTCAATTCATTCCCACAAGAACAGACATATCCCGCCCCTTCTCCCTCATTGTCACTGCAAATTGTTACTTTTTGTTTGTCTATATCATGTTTTTTGTATTTGTATTTTGTACCACTTTATGTCACAGCAGATTTCTCTGCGTGATATTCGGGCTGTTCTTCCCAGGGAGAGCGCGTCGCCACGAGTGCAGCGCCTACCCATTTTTTTCCTGTATGCAACTGTATTTGTTTTCCCTATCTCAGTGACTTTTTTCTACAGAATTTTGCCAGGGTCAACCCCCTTGTTGCCGTGGGTTCTTTTACGTGCGCTAAATAGTGATGTGTAACACACCGGACCTCGGTTTATCGTCTCGTCCGAAAGGCTAGCGCCCAGACCACCACTCAGGGTCTAATGGATAGGGAATAAGTTTTGGGCCCAAACGGTATCATATCAATACAGAGTTCACTGGGGCAACTGCTTGAGGATGGAGGGTAATGATCATTACACTTAAACAAATCAATAGGAGCATTGCTATTACAGTGGCTAGCATCATAATATAAACTGGGTGGGGTAGGTAAAAATAAACCAGAGGGGGACGAAACCTGTTCATTTTTTTTCTTCTTAATTTGTTCTGTAGGCTTCCGCTCTTCTTCTGTCCCTGTTCATCTGAGACGGGCACTTCTTTGGATATGTTGCATATTGAACAGGCGTGACAAGGGAATAGGCCGGCATTGTTACCTGTTCAACAAAGGATGACAACAGTCTGATGTCCTCTCCCTTCCACCTTGAACGAAGACAGTGTTTGTTCATGTAGTGCAGCGTTTAGCGTGCATTCTAACGTTGCTGGAAGTGCATACACTGGCATTTTGAAGTCAAACTACTGGTAAACCACACAAACTCACACACAGCTGGAGAGAAAGCGTCTTGCTGGCAGCCAAGCAAGGGAAGCCACTCAGAGAGAGACAGAGACAGAGACAGAGAGAGACAGAGAGGGACAGAGACAGCAAGACAGACAGGTAGAGAGAGGCAGAGACAGACAGAGAAACAGAGAGACAGTGAGAGAGAAATTTAGATAGCTGGGGGTGGATAAATTCCGTCAATAACATACATCAGTTGATTGCTGTGTATCTTGGACAGCGAGAAAACCCCAGACAGAAATAGCTGCAGAGACACAGACAAATCCACCGAAAAACAATGCCACAAAGATCAGAATCACAGACAGCCAGCCATGCGCTATCGGACAGGCAGGCAGACAGACAGACAGACAGACAAGCAGACAGACAGGCAGGCAGGCAGGCAGGCAGACAGGCAGGCAGACATGCAGGCAGGCAGACAGACAGGCAGACACGCAGACAGACAGACGAGCAGGTGGGCAGACAGACAGACAGACAGACAGACAGACAGACAGACAGACAGAGACACAAAAAAGAAGACATGCACAAGCGCAGTGACAAAGAGAGACAATCATTCAAACAGACTGGCAGGTTGGTATCTAGGAAAAAGGGCAGTGTCAATGAGGAATAGCAGACTATAAAACAAAGAACAACAAAATGAAAGAAAAATGAGGTGGCCACTTTGTGTCGAATCGGTGTGCCAGAATATGGGACAAGAAACATTAGTCTTGTCGCCAAACTTGTTATTTCAGAAACAGTAAAAACGACATACATGTACACATTTTGAGCTCTTTCTTTTCTTTTTTTCGTTTTCTTTCTTTTTAAAAATTAATTGACACTTACCCTGTCTTTACCTAGACCTGGTTTTCCTCTTGATTTTTTGCGTTTTTTCGATTGGATATGTTAAGGTCGGCTTTTTTATTGTCTTTGACTGAAATTTAACTCCTTTCTGACTTTTTCTTCATTGCAACATTTCTTAGTGTACGTGTTCCCCATTCATTATTCACATGCTGGTTTAGCTTTTTGTGTGGGTTTGTGTTTTTGTTTGCGTTAGTTTTGTTTTATTTTCTCTTTTGAGGGGGTTATTTTCTTTTTTTTCCCTCTCTGCGTTTCCTTACCAGTTGAAGTGTGTAGTGCCTGGCTGTCTCTTGTGCTTGTGACTTTGCAGGAGGTCTGCCCGCTGGCCTCAGCTGTGTGACACATTCCCTCTTCGGAGCAGCTCGATTCATTGTACAGGTTGCATGCTGGGTATGCTCGTGTTTCCGTAACTCACCAAATGCTGACATGAGTTATATGATTTTTAACGTGCATTTTTCTTTATCTTCTTCTGTGTGTGTATATACCCTAAGGGGATTACGGCACTGGCAAGTCTGCACTTGAAGTTGTCCTGGGAGATCTTAAAAATTCCTACCCTCAATTCACCAGGCGCTACAGCCGAGATTGGAACCTACGACTTCATGACCCCACGACAGTTAGGTCAGCAGACGGTGTGAACTACTCGGCTCTAGCTTTGGTCATCTCCATGACAATGTTTGTTATGATGTACTATCCGGCCATCACCCACATTCGGGGTGGGGGAGAGGGGGGTGTCATTTTCAATGATTAACCACATAGGTTTGATTTTTTGATCTTGCTTTTATTATGTGGCGCGTCGGATAAAGCTTCTTTTTTGCTGTCGTTAGCTTTTGCTGGCTATTTGAATCCTAATCCTTGATGTGCCATTAGTCACCAATAGATATTTCAGGCCTCCTTCTTTTCTTGTTTTTTGTATCTAGACGCTTTATCCATTTCTTGGCCTACTTTTTATCTCTCTGTCTTTGTCCACTCTGTCTCTGTCTCTGTCTCTCTCTGTCTCTGTCTCTCTCTGTGTCTCTCTATCTCTATGTACAATTCAGCAAACAGTAGTAAAAATACTTCATCGGCTTCTGGGATAATTTGAATATCGTGTTTTCTTTTTTTTGTCAGCTCAACGGCTATTCATTGTAAAAAAAAGAGAAAACAGTTGAGCAGAGAGAGAGAGAGAGAGAGAGAGAGAGAGAGAGAGAGAGAGAGAGAGAGAGAAACTCGAAACTCGAAACTCGAAACTCGAAATTTTAATGAGGGTAATTGGATAAGCCAGAGGCTTCTTTACACCAGGCCCTCATGGGCAAAAATGAAACAAATATGAATAAATCAATGATAATAAACAATTAAATGTAAGATAGCAAAAAACAAGCAATCATTCATATTGTCATCTAATTACTGATAATCAGGAAATCATTGAAAAATGACATAGGTTAACAAATCAAATGAATAAGCAAAACCAGTCAAACATGAAAAACTCCCCTCCCATAAACAGTTCATCCCCAAAAGTCAAGACATAACACCCTTCCACCCACACCCACAATGCATAAACACACACACACACACACACACACACAGAAAACAAAAACAAAAAACAACAACAACAACAACAAAAGCACAACCAGAACCTTTTACAATCTCATTATTTATCAAACACACACAAACACACACGCACGCCACAACACACGCACGCACACACACACACACACACACACACACACACACACACACACACACACACACACTCACTTACTCACTCAATCACTCACACACACACACCAATTCAAAGGGAGCTCACCAATATCAAAAACACACCAGTTCAAAGGGAGCTTACTAATGTTGGGGGGAAAAAAAAAAAAAAAAAAAAAAAAAAAATTGTACTGCTTCTTCAATGTACAGTATGGAAATAAAAGTTTGATTTGACTTGTTTTGACACATATACGCATGCACGCACTCCCGTGAGCGTGCGCATGCGCGCGCACAATACACACACACACACACACACACACACACACACAA
>CM060318.1:15002195-15007195 GCA_030674155.1 Stramonita haemastoma
GAGGCAGACGGGACAGAGGACTGGAGCACTGAAAAAGAAGTCTGCGTAACTTCATCTACCGAACGATCCCAAGCCGCCCTTCCGTCAGACGAATATTTCAGGAAATTCCAGGAACGTTTGGAACAGTTAAATCGGAACATAGGCTGAGTCAGTGACAGTTCAAGAGTGAAGAAAAAAGATGGACATTTCGGCAAAACAGTTGAGAGTGAAAATAATATTGACAAATCGATGACACAGCACACATCTCTGCCACACAGATAATAATAGATCAGGAGTGATTACAATGACAGTGTTCAGTACTGTGACGATGATGATACAACTATTGAACATTTCCGAGATTTGGTTTCCAATCACAATGATTTGATGTGAATTGTTTATGGTTCGATTTTGATTGTTTTATTTGATTTCCTTCCCTATGTGAATGGGCTGTAAAGCTTACACATTAAAATCAATTGTCATTGTCATTGTCATTGTCTCTCTCCCTCTATGTCTATCTCTCTCTCCGTCTCTCTCTCCCTCTATGTCTATCTCTCTCTCTGTGTCTCTCTCCCTCTCCTTCTGTCTGTCTGTCTGTCTGTCTGTCTGTCTCTGTCTCTGTCTCTGTCTCTGTCTCCGTCTCTGTCCTCTCTCTGTCTCTCTCTCTCTCTCTCTCTCTCTCTCTCTCTCTCTCCCTCTCTCTCTCTCTCCTCTCTCTCTCTCTCTCTCTCTCTCTCTCCTTATTTTGATGATAGATGGTGGTGGATTGATGTTTTTAGTCATTTAACCTCATCATATTCTCATGTTTACTCTTTAATTATTGCGCCCTTTCTTTGTTTTGTTTTGTTTTTGTTTGTTCTTTGTTTTTCTTGCTTTTTTTTTTTTATTCAACTCAAAATCATCATTGATTCTTACTTCTCATTTTCGTTTCTGAATCAGTGACTTTTATAACATTACCTTAATATTATATCTCTGTGTTAATTCTTGCCTGTTGTTTGATGCTTGGTATGGTTCCTTACTTTTGGTATTTGGATGATTATAATTGTTGATTTTATTTATATTTTTATTGGCAGTATCTCTCCCCCCCCCTCCAATATTAGTTAAAAAAAAGTTTCTCCCCGTTTATTCCAAATGTATGATTTATATCACATGTATAACTTTTGACAGATGGTGGTGGATTGATGTTTTCAGTTGTTTATTTCATCTTGTTCTCTTGTTTGCTCTTTACCTATTAACACTTTTCTATTCTTCCATAATCAAAGACTTTTTATTGTGACTTCTGATTTTTGTCTTCTGATCGAGTGCATTTTTATTACCTTATCATATATAGTGTCCTTATTCTTGTGTGTTGTTTGGTACTGCGTACAATTTTATTGTTTAGTATCTTTTCATCTTGATGTATCCCTGAGAAGGGCGGGGACTGGATGTAAAGAAGCACACGAGTGCTTATCTATTATCCTCGAATAAAATACTTTGCCTTGCCTTGCCTTGCCTTGCCTTGCCTTGCCTTGCCTTGCCTTGCTCTCTCTCTCTCTCTCCTCTCTCTCTCTCTCTCTCTCTCTCTCTCTCTCTCTCTCTCTTCTCTCTCTCTCTCTCTCTCTCTCTCTCTCTCTCTCTCTCTCTCTCTCTCTCTCTCTTTCTCTCCCTCTATGTCTATCTCTCTCTCTCTCCCTCTATGTATATATCTCTCTCTCTCCCTCTATGTCTATCTCTCTCTATGCCTATGTCTATGTCTCTCTCTCTCTCTGTCTTTCTCTACGTCTCTCTCTCTCCCTCTATGTCTCTTTCTCTCTCTCTCTGTCTCTGTCTCTCCCTCTATGTCTATATATCTCTCTTCTCCTTCCCTTCTCTTCTGTTTCTTCATTTTTTTTCGTTGAATATTCTTTTTATTGTTTTTATCAGAACTTTTTTGTTATATTTGTCTTTGTTTTCTTATTTCAGTCTGTCTCGTCTGCTTTTCTTAATTTTTCTTATTGCTTTTTCAGGATAGTTTTTTTTAATCTTCCTTTTACTTTTGTTTTCTTTCATTCTCTCTTTTTTCTTACTTCTTTATTTTTACCTTGTTTCTTTTCTTCCTTTATTCTGTTCTTCTCTCTCTCTCTCTCTCTCTCTCTCTCTCTCTCTCTCTCTCTCTCTCTCTCTCTCTCTCTCTCTCTCTCTCTCTCTCTCTCTCTCTCTCTCTCTCTCTCTAGGTTCACCACCTATAGCAGTGGGATTCTGCTATAGGAATCCAGCAGAAAGAAAAAATTGGATAGACAAGTTTGATGCAATGATGAACGTAGTCCTATTAGAATCCAGGGAAGTGATACTCCTAGGTGATTTTAATATCGATGTAACAAAAGTAAATAATGCATGGACGCAAATTACTAATTCATTCAACCTTCACCAACTAGTTAGTTTACCCACGAGAGTTACGCCAAATTCAAGCACAATAATTGACCACATCTACGTATCAAATCCTAAAAACATCATAGAAACATGTGTCCCTGTCTATAACTGCAGCGATCACTACCCAGTATGTACTACTTGGTCAAAAAAAGGAACAAACATTCCCAAACCTGGCCATAAAAACATAACATATCGTTCTTTTGCAAAATTCAATGAACAGCTTTTCCTTCTCGAACTAAGTAACTCTGTGCTCTCAGAAACATTCAACATTACTGATCCAGACTTGGCTATCGATTTTTGGATAAAAAGTTTCACTGAAATTTACAATAAACATGCTCCACTAAAAACCAGAAGGGTCAAACATGCCCCCAAACAGCCTTGGCTTACAAAAGAACTAGAGGAGGCATGCTATCTTAGAGATCTCTTAAAAAAACATAAATATCATGAAGAGTCAAAAAGATTACGAAACGCTATAAACTCACAGAAACGTCGAGAAAAAAAGAAATATTTCCAAGATTTACTATCTTCAAAACAAAACTCAAAAATTATTTGGAAGGCCATAAATCAAATAACAAACAAACAATCATCTTCCACATCAAATGTAATCAAAGATGTTACTGCTGAACAACTCAACAATCACTTCATAAACGTTTCTACTAACGTTGTTAGCAATGATGATTCAAAATCCAATAACCTAAACACACTAAAACACTACTGCCAAGAAAAGCATATTCCTTCAAAACTCCACATACCATTTATTTCTATTTTTGAGGTCTATAGTTATCTGATTCACCTCAAGCAATCCAGGACAAGAGGCCTTGATGGAATAGACAGCAGAATTCTAAAACTGTCAGCTCCAGTTATCACTGATACTCTAACATATATATATATAACCAATGTCTTGAAAAGAACTATTTCCCCAATGCCTTCAAAACCGCTAAAGTGATCCCCATCTACAAATCTGGTGACACTTCAGATCCTTCAAACTATAGGCCAATCTCCATTATATCCCTCCTTTCAAAACCCCTGGAAAAACATATAAATAAACACTTAGTCCATCATATAGACACTATCAACCTACTACACCCTAATCAGTCAGGATTCAGACAAAATCACTCGTGCCATACTGCACTGACTAGTCTCATAGACAATTGGCTATCAAACATTAATGAAAATAAATTTTGTGGAGTATTATTTGTAGATTTCAAAAAAGCATTTGATACAATTGACCACACACTTCTCATCAGAAAGCTAGACCTGTATAATCTATCATCAAATAGTCTAGAACTACTTGCTTCTTATCTTAAAAGCAGACAACAGTGTGTCTCAACAACTACATCCACATCCAATCTAAAACCCATTCATTATGGAATACCACAGGGATCAATACTAGGACCAATTCTCTTTTCATTATACATAAATGACCTTCCTCTTCATATAAAATCCAAATGTGAACTATTTGCTGATGACACAACCATACATACGAGCCATAACGACATTGACTCTCTTGCAACTACATTACAACAAAGCTGTAATGATCTTGTCAAATGGACAGAACTGAACCACATGTCTATTCACCCCCCAAAAACAAAATGCATGCTGATCACCACCAGACAAAAGCGACAAAATCTACCTCTTAAACAGTTTCCAATCCACATAAGAAAGGAAGCAATCGAACAAACCTCTCATCAGAAAGTTCTAGGAATAACAATCGATGAAAACCTCAGCTGGTTCTACCACATATCTCATCTATGCAAATACTTGTCCCAAAGAGTATACCAGTTAACCAAAATTAAACACTTCCTTGACTACCATTCAAAAAAACTATTTTTTCAAGCTTATATACAATCCTCAATAGACTATGCTTCTACCCTCTGGGATTCTGCCAGTGCAAACACTATGAAACCGTTATTAAGCCTATATAAACGCACTCTCAAACTTATCCTTCTGAAGAAAACAACCTTACTTGAAGTGGATTACACTCGGTTAGATATTCTCCCCCTACAACAAAGACTGAAATATAACAAAGGCATAATGATGTTTAAAATAATGGCAGGAGATGTCCCCACATCCTTAAAAGATAAGTTCCCAATGAATCACTCCAGAAATACTGAAAAGCCAAGTGTCCCAATCCCAAGAATAGACTTGTTCAAGTCTAGTTTACTATACTCAGGCCCTGTGCTGTGGAACTCCCTTCCCGATTCAACTGAACAGCACCAATCATTGACAACCTTCAAAATTCGCCTTCAATCTCACTTGATACATCAAAAATACTGAACCAGACTCATCCTGTTGGATATATATATATATATATATATATATATATATATATATATATATATATATAATATATATATATATATATATATATATATCATCATCATATCTCTCTCTCTCTCTCTCTCTCTCTCTCTCTCTCTCTCTCTCTCTCTCTCTCTCTCCTCTCTCTCTCTCCTCTCTCTCTCTCTCTCTCTCTCTTTCAATCTTGGTGAAGGCTGTATTCATATCTCATGTTTTCAACTTTATTCCGAAAGTTGACTATTATAGAGCTTGATAAATGTTGACTTAATATCTCAATGTTTTAAGTTTAGGTAGTATGTGTTTTTTAAATATACTGTGTAGTTATTCATTTTTGT
>CM060318.1:15017195-15022195 GCA_030674155.1 Stramonita haemastoma
ATGCCGTTCGTCAGACTCACCTTCCAGTATTCCACCTCCTCGTGGGCCCCGAGGAATTGACTTTGGAGGCGTTGGTAATCCCGTACATCAGCGATGAGTCAGGGGCCGGGTGCACACTGGTGGTGTCGGATGCCAGAGGGCGGATAGCCAGGGTGGGGTGCGTGAAAGAACTCATGATAGATACAGACTGTAGTTTCTTGGGTTAGAATTAGGCTCAGTTCCTCCCGCGAAGAGCTGGGCCTCGGAGGGAAGAATGAGTCCACGAAAAAAAAGAGACGAAATCTCAAATTTGCGCTGCCACACTGTAGAGCTGGTGAGAAATGGTATTCCCGCTGTTGCTGTTGTTGACAATGTCGGGGATGTTATTGTTGGTGCATTTCATCGTATCATCTCTTTACAGTGACTGACTTTTATCAGCTCGTTTTGTTGCTCTGTTCTGTGTCCACTTTTTAAATCCATAGGTGTGTACATTTCAATCTATCTTCTTACCAAAGTTTTTTTTTTAGTTCTTTTTATCTTTTGATCGTCCTTGATCGCTGAGTTTTATTCCTGTTCAGCAGTTCAACAGAACTGAAGGATTTCTAACAGGACGTCATTTTGACAGAGCTAGACAGGTTGGTGATGGCGGAAATGGTTTTTCCTAAGGATGCCAAAGTGAACTCTATTCTCAAGTTGCCAGCTTTGTGCAGAGTAGATATCATCAATCTGCTGCAGTTGCACAAAGTTAAGAACAAGATTTTAAGCCCCCAAAACACTGGAGTTGCCTATAATGACTTTTGTATCTGCACTGTGTATGAGTTGATGATATAGAAGTAGGCTGAAGTCAACGAAGAATTGCAGATTATTTTTTTCTGGCTCTCATAGACTTACAGTTGCAGAGATATTTTTAGAGCTCTCTACTATGTTTTGTCTTGACTGACTACAACAGAATAAATATAGGCAATTCATTAGTTTGTTGTTCTGTATTTACGACCACAGTATAAACACAGGCAATGCTTCAGTTTACTGTTGTGTCTTTAACGACCACTACAGAATAATTACAAGTGATTCTTTAGTTAATATCAATATTATAACCATGGAGTAACAAAGTCCATGAAAGTAACAAATGACGACTAGTTTTGATAAAACCTCGAATGCTAATACGGCACAGATTTCAGATATTGCGTCTAACTCTTACTCGATAGCGTGAGGCTCATCTATGCCTCTTTTGGTTTATCAAGCTAACTTGAGTTGTATTGTGTTCAAACGATGGATTTAATAACAGTGTAGCTCTCTCTGTTACACAACCCTGCCAGTGTTGATTACAGTGTAGCTCTCTCTGTTACACAGCCCTGCCAGTGTTGATTACAGTGTAGCTCTCTCTGTTACACAGCCCTGCCAGTGTTGATTACAGTGTAGCTCTCTCTGTTACACAGCCCTGCCAGTGTTGATTACAGTGTAGCCCTCTCTGTTACACAGCCCTGCCAGTGTTGATTACAGTGTAGCTCTCTCTGTTACACAACCCTGCCAGTGTTGATTACAGTGTAGCTCTCTCTGTTACACAACCCTGCCAGTGTTGATTAGTGTAGCTCTCTGTTACACAACCCTGCCAGTTTTGATTACAGTGTAGCTCTCTGTTACACAACCCTGCCAGTGTTGATTACAGTGTAGCCCTCTCTGTTACACAGCCCTGCCAGTGTTGATTACAGTGTAGCTCTCTGTTACACAGCCTTGATTTGTTGATTGACCACCACAATGCGCTGACCTCAGGTCAAGACAGTACAGACGGTGGATGGCCCTATCTGGTTTACCGTCTTCATTTCAGTTGTGACAGTCCTTTCTCTCGCTTCCATTAACGGTCTGCTACTCTCTGGGATAAAGCACGCTTCACAGGGTACACTACTATGGTCACCAGAAAATTGCCGTTGGCGAAATGGAAGCCTGAAAGGAAGTGTGATCCGACATCTTGAAGTCTTTGGCACGTTCAGCTCATTATGTCTCTCAGGCTGAATCAGCCTCGTAGTGTGTTATTGGCAGGTTAAGTTGGTTCTGTGATGTTTGTTACTGGCGGACAAATCTGGTATGCCATTCACGATAAAGAACGTCTTTGGGGAAAGGAATCAGGACTTACTGACCCACCATCAGCCAGGGAACCAACACAACGGTCAGAAGAAAGAGAAAACGATCAGGTTAGGACAAAAAGATGCGGAATCAATACACTGGATACTTCTTAGATCATATGATAGACAGTTTTAAGAGCTATGACAGTGTCCAAAAAGAAAAGTCTTTACACGTCCCAGGAATCACTAAACAGGAACGGAAATGACTTTCCCAGCAATCAGAGGCTCGAGGAAGCGCTGTCTAGTCCCTAAGGTATTAAGGAGACTGGAAATCTGAGTTCGCTTTGATACTAGAAGTGCAATGAAATTCAATACATTGCAGGATTTTCTACCAAAACTTCAAAGCTTTTTCACATTCCCTAGCACATATTATAGGGGCAAGTAAATAGACCGTTTCTCCCAAGAGGCAAGGAAGCTTTTGATAATTATATTATGAGACTGACAGCAGAGGCGGTGAATTTGTTGTGACTCAGCCGTTACCTCTGTGACGAGAAACTGCTCAATGTTCTGGAAGTCTGTCAATCAGGGATGAAGTCATACAGGTCATCAGAGTTGCCATGAAGCACCAGTGGACAGTAGGGGGTGTTAACTATCCTTGAAAGAGGCCACAGAGCTGCTGCTGCAATCACGTATTAGTCGAGGTGTGATAATTTCACATCACTGGTTTGTTACTTAGACTAGTTACTGTATACAATATGTTACAAAAGTGTATATATCCTAAGATTGATATTGCTGTGCTTAGGCAACAAAATCATCTCTGTTGTCTCCTCAATAGTCAAAGAAGTCTTTGCAAAACTATCTTTTCATCATTTGAGAGAGTGGCTACAGATTCCGACAGATTTCACAGAAAAGTTTAAGCAGCGAATAGATATAACACAAATGCCAGAAAAATGAGTATCGTACAATGTGTGACCACAGATCCACAGAGACCACAATGATATTACTCAGCAACCGCTACCAGTACAGCCACTTAAACATGAATGGCCTCAAATTCACCTTTTAGAATAGCAGACACTTTTTATGGAAGTTTCGGAAATAATGAAAACAACTGTGACAAAATGAGAGGAAAAGTGACGCTGCTGTGTGGGATTGCTGATTGCTGTTGTAGTGTGCCCTCAGGCTGTGAGGCAGGGTTCAGACCCCACAGGGGCTGACGAGGTGGAGTGGCTGTACAGCAGGGTGACAACCACAGCGATCCCTCAGACCAGCAGCAGATGCCAGCAGTGTAGCGGCTGTGTCAGATGCCAGTCACATGGTCAGCGATGCTGAGGAGGAGGAACAAGTCTGATGCCGAAGAGTGCTAAGGTCCTTACTTGTTTGGCCTGCAGAACGTGCAATGACTTGATCAGGCCTTTTGTATCATATCTGAAATAATAATCATTCAGTGAGTCAACCCATGAACAAAATAACTAACTTAATAAGAAAATAAATTAATCAACAAACATACGAAAAAAGGGAATAAATGAAGAATTGAATGAACGAACGAATGAATGAATAAGTGGATAAATGACCAAATGAACGAATCAATAAATGAATGAATGAATGAATGATTTTCAAATGTAAGGGAGGGGGTTGAATCAGAATGGGCACTATTGAACACAACCTAAGTGGTCCAGCAGCAGTGCAGGGAGATTCTGCATAGTCCACTGATAAGCTCCACGTGAACCAATGACCTGAAAATGCAACGTCACAAAACAAAGCATGGCCAGGCACGTGAGATCAGAAGAAGCGACCTTGTGAAGCTGAGGAGGAGGAGGAGGACGGTGGAAGTGGTGGTGGTGGTGCTAGTAGTGGCAATAGTAATGTGGTGATCGTGGTAATGATGATGATGAGGAGGAGGATGAGTATGAGAATGATGATAATGATTCTCTCCTCTCTCTCTCTCTCTCTCTCTCTCTCTCTCTCTCTCTCTCTCTCTCTCTCTCTCTCTCTCTCTCTCTCTCTCTCTCTCTCTCTCTCTCTCTCTCTCTCTCTCTCTCTCCCCATCCTCTCTTCCTCTCCCGCTTCTTCTTTTTCTATGATCTATAAATCTCACTTTTGCTTGTCTGCTTTTGCTCCCCTTCCGTCAACAGACAAGACAGACAGACAGAAACACACACACAAACACACACAGACACAGATACACACAGACACACACAGACACAGACACCCCCCCCCACACACACACACACACGTACACTCGTACGTACACACGTACGTACACACACACACACACACACACACACACACACACACACACACACACACACACACACACACACACACACACACACACGGGAATATCCTGGTGGTCAAAGTGATGTGCTCGTGATCTGCTGACCCGGGTTAGAATCTCGTTCAACAGGATTTTTCCTCTCGAATTAACCATCAGTGCCGACTCCGCTCCCCCAATAAAGTCCTTCGGATGAGACTATAAATCGAGGTCCCGTGTCAGAACGCATTCAAAACATCTTGCGCAAACTTGAAACCCGTTCCGCTTTTTGGAAGAGTAGGCCATTGTGTGCCGGTCGGAATAGATAGCAAGATGGAAAAAACTGCAGAATATACAGGGACAATATGTAAAAAAAAAAAAAAAAGCACATGAGTGCTTTTTCCATTGTCACAGAAATAAAAGAGTAAACAAAGACACAAGGAGAGACACTGAGAAATAGATAGATTGATAGATAGATAGATCGATAGATAGATAGAATAGATAGAGAGAGAGAGAGAGAGAGAGAGAGAGAGAGGGGGGGGGAGGCAGGGATCAAAGGTTGCTAACAACCAACGTTGTGCCGCCAATACATCAAAGAAAAGGACTGCAAACAGCATCAAAAACTATATAGAACATCAGAGGAAGCGACAGCCCTGTAGAGCATCAGAGGAAATGAGAGGCTAGGTTATAGGTGATGAAAGGGAGAGATG
>CM060318.1:15029695-15054695 GCA_030674155.1 Stramonita haemastoma
ACACGCAAACACACTGACAAACACCAGTGCGAGCGCGAGTGCGCGCACGCATACCCAGCCCATTGCAAAAAAAATTGCTGTTTTGGGCAAAGATGGGACCCAAAGAGCCATTTTCTGGCCCGTCCAACCCCGACTTTTGCACGGTTACAGACCCCAAGGCACCAAGACAACATGGCACTGTATGCATACACCCTCTCCTACAGACTCCCATGTGTGTGGCGCCGGACTTGTGGCGACACCTCAGCCCCCAAGAGCTGAGAAAGCTGGTTTCTTGCAAGGAAGTCTACTACAGTGTAGGCAACAAAAACCAAGCAGTGCGCACAAAAATAATGACAATTTACAGCAAAATGATTCACCAGTGTAAAATGCAGGGCCCCTGTCACTTGCAAACACACATGCAAACACACTGACAAACACCAGTGCGAGCGTGCGTGCGCGCACGCATACCCAACCACGTTCAAAAAAGATGTGGTTTTGGGCAAAGACGGGACCCAAAGAACCGTTTTCAGGCCTGTCCTACCCCGACTTTTGCACGGTTACAGACCCCAAGGCACAAGGCACCAAGACAACATGGCACTGTATGCATACACCCTCTCCTACAGACTTCTATGTGTGTGGCGCCGGACTTGTGGCGACACCTCAGCCCCCAAGAGCTGAGAAAGCTGGTTTGTCGCAAGTAAGTCTGCTACAGTGTAGGCAACAAAAGCCAAGCAGTGGGCACAATAATAATGACAATATACAGCAATATGATGCACCACAGCAAAGTGCAGGGTCCCTGCCACATGCGAGCACACATGCAAACACACTGACAAACACCAGCGCGCGGGCGCATGCACGGACACATACCGTACCCCCTGCAGAAAAGGTGCAGTTTTGGGCAAAGACAGGACCCAAAGAGCCGTTTTTAGGCCCGTCCTACCCCGACTTTTGCACGGTTAAAGATCCCAAGGCACCAAGACAACATGGCACTGTATGCATACACCCTCTCCGACAGACTTCCATGTGTGTGGCGCCGGACTTGTGGCGACACCTCAGCCCCCAAGAGCTGAGAAAGCTGGTTTGTCACAAGTAAGTCTGCTACAGTGTGGGCAAAAAAACCCAAGCAGTGCGCATAAAAATAATGACAATATACAGCAATGTGATGCACCACAGCAAAGTGCAGGGTCCCTGCCACATGCACGCGCACAAGCAAACACACTGACAAACACCCGTGCGCGCCGGCGTGCGTGCACGCATACCCAGCCACTTGCAAAAAAGTTGAGGTTTAGGGCAAAGACGCGACACAAAGAGACGTTTTCAGGCCCGTCCTACCCCGACTTTTGCACGGTTACAGACCCCAAGGCACGAAGACAACATGGCACTGTATGCATACACCCTCTCCTACAGACTTCCATGTGTGTGGCGCCGGACTTGTGGCGACACCTCAGCCCCCAAGAGCTGAGAAAGCTGGTTTGTAGCAAGGAAGTCTGCTACAGTGTAGTCAACAAAAGCCAAGCAGTGCGCACAATAATAATGACAATATACAGCAATATGATGCACCACAGCAAAGTGCAGGGTCCCCGCCACATACGCTCACACACGCAAACACAGTGACAAACATCAGTGCGCGCGAGCGTTCGCGCACGCATACCGTACCCCCTGCAGAAAAGGTGCGCTTTGGGGCAAAGACGGGACCCAAAGAGTCGTTTTCAGGCCCGTCCTACTCCGACTTTTGCACGGTTACAGACCCTAAGGCACCAAGACAACATGGCACTGTATGCATACACCCTCCCCTACAAACTTCCATGTGTGTGGCGCCGGACTTGTGGCGACACCGCAGCTCCCAAGAGCTGAGAAATCTGGTTTATCGCAAGGAAGTCTGCTACAGTGTAGGCAACAAAAACCAAGCAGTGCGCACAATAATAATGACAATATACAGCAATGTGATGCACCACAGCAAAGTGCAGAGTTCTCACCACATGCGCGCACACACGCAAACACACTGACAAACACCAGCGCGCGCGCGTGCACGCATACCCAACCCCCTTCAAAAAAGGTGCGGTTTTGGGCAAAGATGAGACCCAAAGAGTCGTTTTTAGGCCCGTCCTACCCCGACTTTTGCACGGTTACAGACCCCAAGCACCAAGGCACCAAGACAACATGGCACTGTATGCATACACCCTCTCCTACAGACTTCCATGTGTGTGGCGCCGGACATGTGGCGACACCGTAGCCCCAAGAGCGGACCGTGGGGGCACAACTGAAGATTTGGCAACAGCTTCCTCCACTCCCCACTGACGACTACTCACATAAAAAAATTAATGCAGAGATCATAGGTCTTGGGTTTTCCAGTTAATTTATAGAAATCTACGAAAGTATGGATATTGCCGGATGCACAATAAAAAAATAAAATGAAATAAAAAAAAGAATAAACATATTAAGAAAACAACATTTTAGGATCATTATGGTTAAATAGAACACAGTGCACCACATTATGAATTTTCTATATCCTACAGACCTCTCAGCCTGAATTCAGATATATATTTCTCAGTTTCAGTTAGGTCAGAGACAGGCACTGTAGCCTGTTGGATAAGACGAACGGGCTTGTGGTCTGTATGTCCCCGTGTGTCATGGGTTCGAATTTCAGTGGGAGTTTTATTGTCTACCTTGTAGTTGTCAAAACTGAGCCCTTTAATAAAAAAAAAGAAATTAAAAAAAAAAAAAATATATATATATATATATATATAAGTACATGGAGGCTGGAGGAACATTTGGGGGAGTATGATGGGGGCAGATATGATGAGGGCCTGCTCCCGATAGTGGGAAAAACCCATCTCCCTGGGCGAGAGGAGGAAGGAGGAGGAGAATGTGGCGAGGTGTAACTGAACTTTCTGCTGATCACTTCTCTGCCTTAAGCTGGGCGCTGGGGGTTTACCGTGAAAAAATCAACTCCAGGCCTTCCTGGTGACCTGCAAAAGGTGAATGATGCTCGTCAGTCAGAGAAGTGAGCAAACTGAAGACGGACATCATATGATGCCCTTCAGGAGGATGTAGCGAGAGGAGGAGGAGAATGTAGCGAGAAGGGAGGAGGAGAATGTAGAGAGAGGAGAAAGGAGGAGGAGAATGTAGCGAGAAGGGAGGAGGAGAATGAGAATGTAGCGAGAAGGGAGGAGGAGAATGTAGCGAGAAGGGAAAAGGGGGGGAGAATGTAGCAAGAGGAGAAAGGAGGAGGAGAATGTAGCGAGAAGGGAGGAGGAGAATGTAGAGAGAGGAGAAAGGAGGAGGAGAATGTAGCGAGAAGGGAGGAGGAGAATGTAGCGAGAAGGGAGGAGGAGAATGTAGCGAGAGGAGAAAGGAGGAGGAGAATGTAGCGAGAGGAGAAAGGAGGAGGAGAATAAAGCGAGAGGAGAAAGGAGGAGGAGAATGTAGCGAGAAGGGAGGAGGAGAATGTAGCGAGACGAGAAAGGAGAATGAGAATGTAGTGAGAGGAGAAAGGTGGAGGAGAATGTAGCGAGAGGAGAAAGGAGAGGAGAATGTAGCGAGAGGAGAAAGGAGGAGGAGAATGTAGCGAGAGGAGAAGGGAGGAGGAGAATGTAGCGAGAGGAGAAGGGAGGAGGAGAATGTAGCGAGAGGAGAAGGGAGGAGGAGAATGTAGCGAGAGGAGAAGAGAGGATGAGAATGTAGCAAGAGGAGAAGGGAGGAGGAGAATGTAGCGAGAGGAGAAAGGAGGAGGAGAATGTAGCGAGAGGAGAAGGGAGGAGGAGAATGTAGCGAGAGGAGAAGGGAGGAGGAGAATGTAGCGAGAAAGGAGGAGGAGAATGTAGCGAGAGGAGAAAGGAGGAGGAGAATGTAGCGAGAGGAGAAAGGAGGAGGAGAATGTAGAGAGAGGAGAAAGGAGGAGGAGAATGTAGAGAGAGGAGAAGGGAGGAGGAGAATGTAGCGAGATGTAACTAAACTTTTTGCTGATCACACCTCTATCTATTTTTCTCATTCTGACTGGAAAGAACTATCTCATTAAATGCAAGAAAATGCCAATCAATTGCTTGAATGGACTAAACTTAATCATATGGCCCTAAATCATCAAAAAACAAAATAAATGATAATTACGTCTCGACAAAGTCGGCAAAATAACCTTTTTTCTACCACCAATTTATATTGACAATAAAGTTATTAAAGAAGTAGACACGCATAGACTCCTAGGAGTTACTATTGATAATAATAATAATAATAATAATAATAATAATAATAATAATAATAATAATATAATAATACATGGAATTTGTATAGCGCTATCTCTTGTAAAAACAAATCAAAGCGCTTAAATGATCTTTCCTGGTCACGCCATATTGACTTTCTATACAAACGGGGGACGGATAGCCTAGTGGTCAGAACATTGCGCTGGCAATTTGACGACCCGGGTTCGAGTCCGGTCGAGGAGATTTTTCTCCTGGAGTTAACATCAGTGCTGACTCCACTCTCCCCAAAAGTCCTTCGGATGAGACTTTAAACCGAGGCCCCGTGTGCGAACGCACGCAGAACATCTTGCGCACACGTTAAATCCTGTTCCGCTTTTCGTAAGAGTAGGCCATCGTGTGCCGGTGGGAACAGATGACAATATTTACAAAAACTGCATGCACACGGGGACCGGATGAAAAAAAGCACATGATTGCTTATTCTGTTATCCTCGATATAAAAGAATAAATAAATAAATAAATCTCTCAAAAGATATTTGGTTCTCTAAAATTAAACACTTTCTTGACCTAGATTCTCGAAGACAGTTTTATTATACGTATATTCAATCATTTATTGATTACGCCTCAACATTGTATGATGGATGTAGTGCCATTAGCTTAAACCCCCTTTTAAGAATCCATAAACGAGCTATTGAAGTGATACTTTTAAAGCCTTCCACCTTGTCCCCCCGAGACTATATTAAATTGGATATTCTCCCTCTAATTATCATCTGGAATATAATGAAGCGATCATTATGTTTCGTATAATGAACGGTTTTGCTCCATCTACCCTGACTACTAGGTTCCCAATTAATCAGTCAAGATACACCAATAACATAATAATTCCTAAAACAAGGCTCGATCATTACAAAATAAGTCTTTGTTACTCTGGAGGAACTGTTTGGAATTCTTTACCAAAAAATATTAAAGATAAAAGTAGTATAGGATCTTTTAAGCGTAATTATAAATTTTTCCTGTTTCAAAAAAATGCGTCAAACACACTCCTAAACTATAATCGTTATCATTATTATACATGTTAAAATTGGGGCAACAGTTAGCATCACATTCTAAAAGAAATCACCTGGTAAAAACAATAAAAACAGATCAACAGACTGCATTTCATGACCTCAGATCTCGTACTTCTTTCTTCTGCTTCTGTATTATGATCATTGTATAATATAATCATTGCAGTGTTCATGTACTCTGACTGCTTTTGTTGTTGTTGGTTTTTTGTTGTTGCTGGGTTGCGCGCACGCATACCCAACCCCCTGCAAAAAAGGTGCGGTATTGGGCAAAGACGGGACCCAAAGAGCCGTTTTCTGGCCAGTCCTACCCGGACTTTTGCACGGTTATAGACCCCAAGGCACCAATGCAACATGGCACCGTATGCATACACCCACTCCTATCAACTTCGAAGTGTGTGGCGCCGGACTTGTGGCGACACCGCAGCCCCCAAGATCTGAGAAAGCTAGTTTGTTGTAAGGAAGTCTGCTACAGTGTAGGCAACAAAAACCAAGCAGTGCGCACAATAATAATGACAATATCGAGGGTTGCCTGCCAGAAGTGGCTATCGGCCACTTTTTCACTTTTTGGTTTGTGGAGACTCTTTGTAGCATATACAGCCATGTGGCTGTGATTGATTTTTAAGTAATTACTTACAAAAACCATTCCGGTTCATCAAAGTTCTCACCCATCCCAACCCTGCCTGAAATGCCCAGAACACGATAGTCGTTTCTCGGAGCGCAAGCTTACTACCCGTATTGATTCCGTTTACCGCCAGAACTGGACATATAAGGAAGGCCGCTACTGGCAATGCAAATTCATCTACTTCTGATTTCAACTTTCCTGCCCAAACTGTCTAATCTGGGGTTGATCGAAGCAGGTAGAGGCAAAGTGGCTACAGGCTACATTGTTTTGACCCTGCACAAACCGGCCAATTGTACATGATTACTGCTGGCAATTGCAAAAGAGGGGGTTTCTGTAAATTCTAGTCACCCATCTAATAACAGAGGGATGTGGTAGCAACATCCTGCTTACAGAGGAACTATACAGGGAGACAGAAGTATTTAGACTTTCATTTTTATCTGCGTTTGCACAGGAAGAAGACTGCTGCAATGTTTAAAATTAAGAATTTAAAATGCCATATTTTGTTTAAGTTCTTGTTTATACAAACAAAAGTCGAAATATAATAAAACTCATCGTTACAGTGTGCACTTCGCGCAATATAACGTTTGAATTAATGTCATTTAGTCAAAATATTGCTTAATAATGCGATTATGCTGGAAAGAACAGTTTAGTAAGAAGCTTTCTTGGCAAACTTTGTATTTTTTCTTGTTTTAGTTTGAGTTTAGTTCCCTTTCCATGATAAATAAATGCATACGGGTTTGCAATTGGGCTTAGGACTGACAAGAGACAGATGAAACTAGTGGAGGTAAAGTTGGGTTCTTTCAGATTCTTTAATATTTAAGGGGGTGGAGGTGATTTTGTTTGTTGTTGTTGTTTTTCTTTGTTTGTTCGTTTTATTTCTTGTATCACATGCACAGACACTCAAAGGTGAACGTACACACACTAATACACACACTAATACACACACCACTCACACACTCACACACACACCACGCACACACACACCACGCACACACACACTAGCACATACACATATCATATGAAAGCATTCGTCTCAGCAAAATGGAAATCAATATTGACACAAAGTATTATGATGAATAGTAGATGATGTCGAAGTTTTCATAGAAACCCGGGCGTTCAAAAGCGATTTACTGATGAAAATGTTTCAGAGAATTATCTTGAATCAGTTTCAACTTTGACAGCAAAATCTTGATGATAGGCTGCATTGCAATATTAGGGATAAAAAGCTTTAGCCCCTCCCTCCCCCCCCCCCCCCTCTCTCTCTCTCTCTCTCTCTCTCTCTCTCTCTCTCTCTCTCTCTCTCTCTCTCTCTCTCTCTCTCTCTCTCTCTCTCTCTCTCTCTCTCTCTCTCTCTCTCTCTCTCTCTCTCTCTCTCTCTCTCTCTCTCTCTCTTTCTCTCTCTCTCTCTTTCTCTTTCTCTCTCTTTCGCTGTCTTCTCTCAATCTCTGCTTCTTTCTAAGTGCCTCTATCTCTCTGTGCCTCTGTGTCTGCCTCTATCTGTAGGTCTATATCTGTCACACACACACACACACACACACACACACACACACACACACACACACACACACACACACACACACACACACACACACACACACACACCACACTCCAAAAAGCAGAAAACACGAAAGGATGGCAAATTCTATAGGAATCAGGAGAAACACAGAGGATAAAACGGCTAACCCTTTCTTCTTCTGCACTAGAAACAGTTTTTCCTGACAGGACCTAAAGACCAAGGTTCCAGACAAGTCCGCTATTCCTCTCTGACTAATGTACTTTTCCGTTCGTTAAGTCTTTTCCTAGATGTCTGTACTAGTACAATACTCTAAATGATGTATCGATTTATATATTGGATATTTGTGTTTTCTTTGTAAAAAAAAAAAAAAAAAGAGGAGAGGAGGGGTTGGGGACGCTTCTTTTAAACTTTGGTAAATGAGTATGTGGTCCACCCTAAACACTGTCATTTAAAAAATGATGGGGTTTACTCACACTTCAAAGTAATCATGGGTCCATGTACTTGTGTTTTGTTTCGCTTAGAAATGCTGTTTTAAGGCAGTGAATGATGAATTACCTTTGCGTAAGAAAAGAGTTTTTCAAGAAAATAGTTTTCAGTTCAATGCTGTAGTTTTGATCTAGTAAAAAAAGTTAATGCTTCCCTTGCCCGCTGCAGGAAAAGAGTAAACAGGTTCTACCAAGTCATATATCACATGCAGCGTTTGATTTTTAATTCTAGATTAACAATTTGATAGCTTATTATCATCTGCAGTGAACAGTATATCAGAGTGGCTTTGGGTTTTTTCTCCCTTTTACCCACCACGAAGGCAGCCGCAATCCGGCTTTAGTGATGATGTGGTGTTTTTATAATGAGATACATTTTCTTTCTCTCTTTTTTTTTAATAAATTCTTCAGTTTTTGGCACACGTTATTTTAAAGTAAACACAGGCAGTGAAGAAAGCAGAAGAAAGACAAAAATCTGACGTTAAAAACCATAAACAGAGAGGCAGACAGACAAGCCACAAGCATTGAAAGAGAAGGGAGAGAAAGGGAGGTGCAGACGTCAGACAGAGAACAAACTGCTAGATGTTGAATGCAGACGTCAGAAAACAGACTGCGAGGTGCTGAATGCAGACGTCAGACAGAGAACAGACCGCGAGGTGCTGAATGCAGACGTCAGACAGAGAACAGACTGCGAGGTGCTGAATGCAGACGTCAGACAGAAAACAGACTGCGAGGTGCTGAATGCAGACGTCAGACAGAGAACAGACTGCGAGGTGCTGAATGCAGACGTCAGACACAAACAGGAAGGAGTGACAAAGTGAGACAAAGAGGAAAACTATCGCTACTTGGTCTCTTTCAACTCCACCTTCCCTCTGACAGTCCCCGAGGACAACACTCTACCGGTATTCACTTCATCACTGCTACTGCAACCCAAGGAGAGACTGACTATACACTGCGTCTTCCCACCATCTGCTAGCAACGCTACTATGAGTAATGACCAGCCCTTGCGTCGTCTACTTACTGGTATTGACGCCAGTTCTCTGAGGTAAGGTTGGATGCAGAAGGAATATTAGGCAGACCTCCAGCATCCTCCTACATTGCCAACATCACTGAGATCAGTCGTCTGAAAGCGGTACAGGACAACGCAAAATTCCGCAAAGATAGAGAAAGAGAGATAGCGAACCCCGATGGCAATACCTGAAGGTCCTATCGACGACAGAGGGGTGATGGAGACAGTTGCGTTGAGTTATTGCACAAAACAAATCAGAATATTTTGCCAGGCAGGGCAGCACTGAAGTTATTGATGTATCACGCTATTCTATTGCACTGTTGACAAAATGTCGTAGTCAGGACTGGATGTGTGCCCGCTCTCTCCATAAACAGAACATCTAGTGCTTTTGGTACCAGAGCACTTTCTCTACTGAATGTGGAGGTGTAGAGTCGCCAAGACCAATGATTAATGTCTATGAATTTAGGGGTGTTGCCAGTCTCATAAATCAGTTTTCCCACTATCTTTCTTCTTCTTCTTCTTCTTCTTCTTCTTCTTCTTCTTCTTCTTCTTCTTCTTCTTCTTCTTCTTCTTCTTCTTCTTCTTCTTCTTCTTCTTCTTCTCCTCCTTCTTCTTCTTCTTCTTCTTCTCCTTCTTCTTCTTCTTCTTCTTCTTCTTCTTCTTCTTCTTCTTCTTTCTTCTTCTTCTTCTTCTTCTTCTTCTTCTTCTTCTAACGCTCATTCAGCAACTCAGTGATATCTGTCTTATGGTGTATGGGAGATGTGTTCTCTTTTTCCGCCTGCTCTGCCACTGGGATGTCCTCTCTGTAACTAACTCATACCTGGTGGCTGGTTCGTGGGCATCAGGGCGTATCCACACACCAATGGCCTGCTCGTTACATGTTAAGTCTCCTCCCTTGGAGAATTGTTTTGATTTAAGACTTTATTGGAAAAGGAAGAAAATATACACAAAGGAGGTGACATAAAGAAAAACAACAACAACACACGCAATAACAAAGAGAGGGATAGAAAATTAAGATTTCTCAGCATTAAACTTTCATAATGTAGAAATGGTATTTGTACTGACAGATGTCCTTGTAAATCCCCTCGAAAGCAAGAGGGAGGGTGGTATCCCTGTCTAAAGAGAGCACTGTTAGTTTCGTTTGTGCAAAGTGAAAGCAGGATACAAATCCCTGAATAACCATACATGAAATGGAGTAGCTGTGTTTGTTCCGCACCACCCTTTTGTGCCAGAATCACAAACGCCAGACACCATCAACCGCTCTCTGTCCCTCCACTTTTTGTCAGCTTGCCCCCTGGTTTGGTCTGGTCTTATTTCTTATATTATTGTCTGTGATCTTTGAGATCTGTTTGATCTTTGGGTGGAAGAGACAGCCGTCAAAAGAATTGTCTGGAGCTAGCTATCAAACAACCAGTCGACTTGTTCCTTAGCTCTAGACAGTACAGGTACGGTGTACTGATGTTTATGGCAAACATTTCTTATCCACGGTCACATCTATTATAGGCTGCATGCTCAGAAAACAGAGAGAGAGAGAGGGGGGGGGAGGGAGTGAGGGGGGAGGGAGTGAGGGGGGAGGGAGAAAGAAAGAGATAGGAAGAGAGAGAGAGAGAGAGAGAGAGAGAGAGAGAGAGAGAGACAGAGAGAGAGACAGAGACAGAGAGAGACAGAGACAGAGAGAGAGCTAGATAGACAGACAGACAGACAGACAGACAGACAGACAGACAGACAGACAGAGACCAAGATAGAAACCAAGACAGGGACAGACAGGCAGGCAGGCAGGCAGGCAGAGACAGACAGACAGACAGACAGACAGACAGACAGATAGACAGACAGAGACCAACACAGAGACCCATACTGACAGACAGACAAAGACAGGGAGACAGGGAGACAGAGACCATTACAGAGACTAAGACAGAGACAAACAGGCAGGTAGAAAAGCATTTAACGGAAGATTGATGAAATAAAAAAAACTGGATGTTACACAAAATTAACGATTCACAATATGAATGCATTGGATCATTTTCTTTGTTTTTCTCATATCAAATCATTGGTTCAATTCTTGTATTCTACCTCCACACGGTCTGAAGAATAGGAAGATCATTGCAGAAAAATATAAAAATTTCACTGTCAGTATTCCAAACAGACTAACAATAAATGCAAGATCAAAAGTTGGATAACCCCAGTTATTTTAAATAAATTTTATTTCCTAGAAAACACATTTCTTGATTCAAATTATTGTTTCGTCAATAGTTTCTTCGAGCAAGGAAATGGCTTATACACAGACAGATAATCACACAGACGGAACGACAAACAGACAGAGACATAATTATAGACCAAACCAAAAACATGCGGATAGGCATAAAACTGGGAAACACGATTGCAAGAGGAGAAACACATAGGTGGGGGAGGGAAGGGGGGAAAACAAGAAGAAAAAAATAAAATAAGAATAGAATGGAGAAATAAAAAAATTAGGCTGTGGAGTTCAGTGCAGGCACGGAACAGGAAAACAAAGGCACCCCCCAAAAAACAAAACAAAACAAAACAACAAAAAAACCCGAAGACACATACAGAGATGAACAGTAGAACTGACAAGATTCACAGGGTCGATGAATAAAAGCCAAAACAGCCGAAAGAAGGATGAATTGGCAGACACAAGACTGACGAGGAGAGAGAGAGAGAGAGAGAGAGAGAAGAGAGAGAGAGAGAGAGAGAGAGAGAGAGAGAGAGAGAGAGAGAGAGAGGAGAGAGAGAGAGAGAGAGAGAGAGAGAGAGAGAGAAGATTCTTTTATTTTTATTCTTTTATATCGAGGATAATGGAATAAGCAATCATGTGCTTTTTTTCATCCGGTCCCCGTGTGTATGCAGTTTTGTAAATATTGTCATCTGTTCCCACCGGCACACGATGGCCTACTCTTACGAAAAGCGGAACAGGATTTAACGTGTGCGCAAGATGCTCTGCGTGCGTTCGCACACGGGACCTCGGTTTAAAGTCTCATCCGAAGGACTTAAAGAGAGAGAGAGAGAGAGAGAGAGAGAGAGAGAGAGAGAGAGAGAGAGAGAGAGAGAGAGAGAGAGAGAGAGAGAGAGAGAGAGAGAGAGAGAGAGAGAGAGAGAGAGAGAGAGAGAGAGAGAGAGAGAAACAAATTTGAACAAATTTGAACAAATTTTGAACAAATTTTATTTTTCAGAGGGTAATAGATTAAGCGTTACAAGCTTTTTTACATCCAGCCCTCGAAAGAAAAGAAAAGAAAACAAAATAAATAAACTACAGTCCAATAGCAACAATGAAAGGAAAAATATACATCATGACATAGAAATACATGGAAAGCAATACACACACATGCGCGCGCGCGCGCACACACGCACACACACACGCACACACACACACACATAAACACACACACACACACAAACAGGCACACGCATACACACACATCAAAAGGAAAAACCTAGAAAGAAAAAGAAAAATGAGATAGAGAGAGAGAGAGAGAGAGAGAGAGAGAGAGAGAGAGAGAGAGAGAGAGAGAGAGAGAGAGAGAGAGAGAGAGAGAGAGAGAGAGAGAGAGAGAGAGAGAGAGAGAGAGATTAAATATATGTGGAAATGGTGAAAAAGAAATAATTAGGAATGCAACAGAAACTAACTGTACCCTCCGAGTAGAATGTTTATGAAATTGAGATTTCTTGTGGTTTGATCAAAACATTTGTGGTGAAAGCAATGTGACATTTTCATGAGTCATCAGAAAATCATACAACAGAATCTTAAATCTTGAAAATTTTGTTTCATCTTTCAGAACAGTAGGGAGTCTATTCCAAAACCAGCTCCCAGAGTATGTTAGACTTGATTTAAATAGAGTAATGGCTGGTAAAGGAAGGTTTATTTTATGTGAATGCCGACAGTTGTTTACGCTGAACATGCTGCTTAAGGAAGATGGGACATTACCATAAAGAATTTTGTGCATTAGTACACCTTTATTAAAGAGCAATCTTGTTTTGAGAGGAAGAATATTTACATTTTTGTAATCTGAAAATGTCAATGAAGATGACTTATCTACTATTATTTTGATAGCTCGTTTATGAATACTGATTAATGGTTTGAATAGGTTATTACTTGCTAAGTCCCATAGTGTAGACGCATAATCCAAAATAGACTGAATAAATGAATGAAAAAATATTTTCCTTGCATTCAGATTAAGAAGGTGTTTGATCTTATTTAATTGGTAGGTTTTGGAGGCAATTTTCTTTGTTAGATTACGTATGTGTACAGACCAAGACAAACTATTATCGATGGTTACTCCCAAAATTTTGTGGCTAGAAACTTCTTCAATTTTGAAGTTGTTGACATAAATAGAAGGTAAGTTCGTGTTTAGATTTTGACGTTTTTGTCTTGTTGATAATAGCATGAATTTTGTTTTACCTGGATTAAGGGCCATATGGTTCATTTGTGTCCATTCAATAATGATATTTATATGCTCTTGTAAACTTTGACTTACTTGGAGAGGGTTTTTGTGGCTGGTATGAAGAGTTGTATCATCTGCAAATAATTCGTTTTGTACTTTTATATTCAATGGCAGGTCATTTATATACAGAAGAAACAATAGGGGACCAAGCACAGATCCTTGTGGTACACCAAAGTTATTTAGAAGAAAAGTTGAAGAAGTGTTGTTTAGATATACTTTTTGCTGTCGCTCAGATAGGAAAGATGAAATCAGTTTGAGGGTACTGGAAGATAGTTTGTAGATTGCAAGCTTTCTTAGTAAAAGTTTGTGGTCAATAACATCGAAAGCTTTAGCAAAATCAATAAAGAGTATACCTGTGAATTCTTTTCTATTCATATTAAGTAACCATCTATCTGTCATTTTTACAAGGGTAGTATGGCAGGAATGGTTTGCTCTAAATCCAGATTGATTTGGGTGTAACAGATTATATTTGTTTAAGTGGGCTAGTAAACTTTTATGAATGTGCTGCTCTAATGGTTTTGAAAGAGTGGACAATATTGATATTGGTCTGTAATTTGATGGGTCAGAGGTATTTCCTGATTTATGTAAAGGAATAATTTTTGCCTGTTTTAAGATCTTAGGAAATGTGTTTTTGCTTATGCAAAGATTGTAGACATATGTAAGTGTTTCTGCTATAGTTGATGCGGAGAGTTTTAGAATTTTCCCATCTAATCCATCAAGACCACGTGTTGATGATTGTTTTAGTTGACGTAAGGCAGTAAACACCTCATTAACTGTAATAAGTTCTATCTCAATTTTAGATTGAATATTTTTACTGTCGCAAAAGGTTTTTAATTTTTTTAAGTCATTGTCTTCTGATTTATCCTTAACGATTAACTGGTTGGCAACAGATGAGAAATGAAGATTTAATTTGTCAGCAGATATATCACAGCAAATATCTGAGTTTTTATGAAAACTTTTTTTGGTGAGCTGGTTAATAGCTTTCCAGATACATCTATTGTCCCTGTTGTTGTTTAGAAGTGCCTCAAAATACTTTTTTTTCTCAGCTCGTAAAAGTGAAGTTACATAATTTCTTTGTTTTTTATAATCTTCTCTTAAACCCTTCTTTAATAAACAATCCCTATGATATATTTGTTCCTGTATTTGGCCAGTAAGCCAAGGTGGTTTTGTTTTGTATTTAACTCTCTTAATTTGTAATGGAGCATGTTTATTGTAAACATTATAAAAGATAGAATACCAATATTCAGTAGCTAAATTGGGGTCAGTAATTTGATAAACATCATTCAAACGTGAATTTAGGAGGTCCTGTAGAAAGGCATTACTATTAAAGTTAGAGAAATTTCTATAAGTTATAGTTTTATGGCTAACTTTCGGAATTTTTACTCCTTTTTTGGACCATGTTATGCATACAGGAAAATGATCACTGCAGCCAGAAAGTGGAACGTTCACCTCTACAATAGTTTCTTTATTAACAACATATATATGGTCAATCAAAGTTTTTGAAATACTTGTAACGCGAGTTGGTAAAGTTATCAATTGTTTCAAGTTGAAAGATTCAAACGTCTGTATCCACTGGTTATTTGGTTTTAATAAATCAATATTGAAATCACCTAGTATAATAATGTCATCATAATCTTTATCTATGCTATCCATCATTGAAATATAGTGATCAATCCATTCTGTTTTTTCCTTAGGATTTCTATATAGAAAGCATATAGAAAGAGAGAGAGAGAGAGAGACACAGAGAGACAGACAGACAGACAGACAGAGACACAGAGAGAGAGAAGGGGGGAAACAAAAGCAGAATGATCTGCTGCATGGCTTAAAGAGCGGAGGCAAGGGCGCTAAGATCCTTGCTCTGTGAGTTTCCAATGGCCTGAAGCACAGACAGGGCATCTGAGAAGATGACAACTGTGGGGTGGATTCCCTCTCTGTTGATGCAGAGTGTGTTGGCTGCTGTCAACAGTGCATCTGCTTCAGCCCTGAAATTTGTTGAGAACTTTCCACTTGGTACTGATCGACGGGTTTAGTGCCATCCTTTAATATAATGAAGACTCCACCGCCTCCATTTTTGGTAGTGTCATCTGCTGATCCATCTGTGTATGCATGTGTTCAGAGTTCTCTTGTGGCAGGAAGGGGGTGGAGCTTTGTTCCTCGACTATAGTCTTAGGGTTTAACAATGGCTGGATTCTTGTTTTTCCCATCAATTTAACCTATTATTAAAGTCGCCACTTTCGTACTTCAGGAATGAAGTCTGAACACCAGTATGCATACACTTTTTAAAAATGTTCTTATCTGTTTTTGTGCGCTCAAACCTCCTGTGTGTAAACGCACGTAGAATACATTGTGCTCATGTTAAAATCCAGACCTGTCCCGTCTTCCAGAAGAGTAGATCATTCGTGCCGGATGAGAACAGACGATGGGGAAATTCATAAAAAGCATGCACACTGCTGTCGTGTTCACAAACATCTACGAAGTCTGAATGCAGCTACCTTAATTGTAGTTCTAAAAATTGGGTTGAAGAATCACAAATGTCACCATTGGTAAACATCACAACTCCAGCAAAAGGAATGAAAATTTTAAAAATCAGACCAAAAGTATGACATTATAAATACCAGGTTAACCCCCACCCCTCCACCTTCTCTTTCAGGCCCTCACAACCATCTTGGCGTCTGCAAAGTTATGACATGCATTCCGTCTTGTCCCCCTTGATAGATTTTCTGAGATCAAGCATCACCCTCTACCACCTAATGAGACACAATTCACCTGACCCCCTTTTCCGGAGGTATCAGGTTGTCGGTTTAGGAATTTCGATTGACTATGCGTTTTCTTCTATATTGTTCTGAAATATCAAGGCATAATTTTGTTCCTTTTTTTCTAAAACGGGTTTAAAGTCAACCAAACAATTATTCCGTCCACCGATTTAGATGCAAAATGTGTCAATTTCTGAAATTGTAACTTTTTGGAGTCTGAACTTGCATTTCATTTTTGTGATAACTTTTTACAAAATCGAACGATTTTTTTGCTTTGTAATTAAAGACTTTTAAATCATGAATTATCAAATTATCAATATAAGATAGACCTAGAATGTAATAGGGCTAATCATGTGGTGGAACGTTTATGAAGTTGTTTTGAGAAAGGTAGTTTACATGTTAAGAGTCCTTTAGCTTGGCAGACCTATCACTTCACCTTCCCCTGCCCACTTCAGGTTATAGGCGATTCTCAGACTGACTGCTCCGATAGGCTGGACATTCATTGCCTGATTTGTCTGGTAGCGACGATTTAAGGAAATGAAGGAAGACTTATGTGGGTCAGCTCCAGCCTTTCCAAGACTGTCTAAGGTGGCTTGTTGCCAGTTCCTCTTTTTACAATTTCATCCTGCCGAAGTTCTGTTGGGTAAACTGATAATGTTACTGTAAGTTGTTATAGGAAAGAGAGAGAGAGAGAGAGAGAGAGAGAGAGAGAGAAGAGAGAGAGAGAAGAGAGAGAGAGAGAGACAGACAGACAGACAGACAGACAGACAGACAGACAGACAGACAGACAGACAGACAAGCAGACAGACAGACAGACAGACAGACAGACAGACAGACAGACAGACAGACAGAGAAACATAGATATAAAGGCAGAGAGACAAGACGGGACAGATAGAGACAGAGATAGGGGCAAACAGACAGAGTACCAGACATACAAGTAAAGAAATAGAAAGAAGGAAAGAGTTTTCTGTCTCTTCTGTTATACTAATTTCAAGTCAAAAGTACAAAACGTGAATAAGCAAACACAAAGAGATAAAGACTAAGAAAGAAACAAAATTAAAAGAAAACAAGTGTACAGAAACAATATCCTTATACAAGTAAGGCATAATAGCAAGCTCAGATTTCGTCAATGATTGGTTTGATAATTGTAAATTTACCTTGGTTTTCGGCTAAGTACAATTCCATGAACATTGCACAATCAAGCATATCAAGGGATCAAATCAAAACTAATGTAAGCGATAGATTTAAATATATGCACACACACACGAACACACACAGATACACACACACATATATATTATATATATATATACACATATATTATATATATATATATGTTTGTGTGTGTGTGCATGGCATACAAGCACAATAACCAAGCACAACAAGAAAATTATTCCTGGTGCATGTCTGTTTCGAGAGTCACTCTCTTAGGTAAACAAATGCAGACAGGAGAATACCTTTAAAATAAGGACGGCGCCACTCTTAAGGCAACACACTGTCTGTAAAAAAGAGCAACTTGAATACTACACAGTGAAAATAATCTGCCGTGATTGAATGTTGTATACAACATAGCATGTGCACAATACAGTTCATCATTAGGTCTGTCTTCTTCGTCGAACGTTCACCCAGCTGTTATTGTTGTCTGTCACATAAAGGAAAATGCGTTGTGATGCCGTTAAGCGCCTGGCAAGTTAGGTCCAGAACATCCCACTACAAGGGTGGGGGATAAATACACAGGGATTTAAAAAAATCAATTCACATATAAATGAAAACCATTACCAGCACTGAATAGCAACAAAGAAACAAGCTGATTTTGTTGATCCATGTTTTGTCATAAGCATCAGGCACACGCTGCCAAAGATGTGTTCAGTTATCGTGGAAAATGATCCACGTTTCTCCGCTAACTGCTCTTCGCCTTCTTCCTTTCATCCATGTAATTCCTTAATGGCCGGGAAAACATCCTCTTGAAACCAAACCAAACTCAGTTTTTTTTCTTCGAGCAAAGAAGCAACTTAGAATCAAACAAACCACGTGGGCGACAATATCAACACTATCGTGTTCTAGGTCTGTTGTAGAAATCAGAATCACAGCAAGATGGCTTAGTGGTTAGAACGTTGAGTTTGTGATTTGACGGCACAGGATCTAGCCCAAGTTCGAGCCACCACAGAGACACCTGTTCAAGGGATTTTTGCTCTAGCGTTAACATTAGTATAGATTCACTCTCTTGAGAGTCCTTTGTATGAGGCTATAAAACGAGGCTCTGTGTGCGAACACACGGAAAACATCTTATGCACACGTTAAAAAGCCGTTCTGTCTTTCAAAAGCATAGGCCATTTGGGTCGGTAAGAACATTTGACAAAAGTATACTAAAAATAAAAGTGCATAAAACCAGTGTTGTGTTTATACATCATCCCGAAGTCAGAGTACAGGTACCTTAATGGTGGACAACAAACAGTCGCGATGCAAAAATCTCACAATTGATGAAACTCAGAGCTTTAGCCAAGTTGCGCAAAAACTAAATCAGACCTTTAACAGAGGGATAGATTGTATAATAAACAAAAAAGTTCAAAAAATGTGTTTGATAAAATTATGACTCCAATTACTCCAGTTTCTTCTCTTGCCAGATTTAGTCAATGGATGAAACGTGCCATTCATTAGTAGCTTCGGCACAACCTATGTATGTAGGTAGTGCACTGGTTTAGGATCTAACTAGTCTCCCATCATATATTTTGAATGTTATCTGATGGGATAAAAGAGGACAATGTACGATTTCCCAGTGAAATATGGCTAACATGTTTGTCAGGAAAGCGTGAGGTTGCCACTGCAGACGTCACTTTTTGGATTCTTTTTGGGATGTTTTTGTGTTTTTCTTCTTTGCTGGAGGCGGGGAGGGGTGGGGGCTTTGTTCCTCAGCTAGTGTCTCGAGGTTTAGCAATGGCTGGATTCTTGCTTTTCCCATCGCTTTAGCCCATTATTCAAGTTGCCACTTTCAGCTTTCGGGAAAGATGTCCAAACAGAAAAGTGCATACGCTTTATTTTTTAAGTTTTAGTTTTTCATCTGTTCTTCTGCGCTCAAATATCTACTCTTTTGAAAGATGCTTTTTGTGCGTTAAACACGAGACCGTAGTTAAGAATCTCATTCGAAGGACTTTTTTTTTTTGGGGGGGGGGGGGGGGCATGGGAGTGGTGTCAGTGATTGCGTTAGCTCCTGAAGGAAAAGATGCGTGTGCTGGTCATCAGTTTGGTCTTCTCTGCACTGATTTCCGTGCGTATGTTTTAGAGGTCTTGTTCAGGTGGTCTGTTAGGCTGGCAAGCTCTTGTTCTGATCCTGCTAGTCCGTCAATGTCATCTGCAAACTGGAGGTTTGTGATCGTTTTGCCACCAATACTGACTGACCCTTCATGATGTTCCAGTGCATCAGCCATGATTCTCTCAAAGAAGATGTTGAAAAGAGTGGGTGAGAGTAGACAGCCCTGCCCTACTCCAACTGTTGTTCGAAACCACTCTCCAATGCTGATGTTGTAGTACACGGCTAGAGCTCCAATGTTCAATAAAGGTAAGATTTTGCATATGCAATTGCCCCCGCCTCCCTTCCCCCACCCCAACCACCCATTAGGTAGCTGACTTCAAGGATTGAATTGAGTTGAAAGGCTGGCCCTCAGTCATTGTATTAGAGCTAGCATATGGTCAGGAGATGGAGCATGGAAGTATTCTTTCCTTGATGAGTACAGCTGTGATGGAGAGAGTGTCGATAACGTTTCGTCATCAGGGACTGTCAGAGAAAGCTGTTGTTGGTAGAGACCAGTAGCCAGAGCTTCCCTCTCTGTCTGTCTCACTCTGTCTTCTTTTTCTTTCTGTATATGCACGGTCTGTCCCGATGGTGCGTTACCTTGACGTGGTGGGATGGCTTGCGTGTTCTGTTTGATCCCCAGAGCTATGTGGGCGGGGGCTTTGGCCTCCGGCAGGTTCAACCATACTCAACAGGTCTGTGGGGTAGGAGCCAGACTAAATTTGCACCCTGGTCCTCCAGGTTGGGGGTTGTGCTTTGGGTTAACAACCCATTCACTTAAAAATCAGTATGTTACAGAAACCACAACAATATCTCTAAACAGCGACCTGGTTGGGGGAGAGTCCTCTCTGGCAGAGTCTATGACGCGAGCTGGTGAAAGCCTTCGGGAAGCCAGTGCGCCGACAACTCTTCTGTCAACCAAGTCAACAACCAGGATAGGGACCTGGAACATCAGAACCCTATATGAAACTGGAAAAACAGCACAGGTATGTAGAGAAATGCATAGGTACAACCTGAAGATCCTTGGCCTGTGCGAGACTAGATGGAATGGAGCGGGACGGTCAAGACTAGCGAGTGGAGATACCATCATCTACTCTGGACAGGAGGAAGGCCAGCCCCACACACATGGAGTAGCGCTGCTGATGAAACCTGAGGCAACGCGAGCACTACTATCCTGGGAACCAGTGTCACCACGGATCCTCACTGCCCGGTTCAACTCAAAGGGCAGGAAAGTTACCATCCTCCAATGCTATGCTCCAACAAATGCCGCTGACTTAGAAGAAAAAGAAAACTTCTACGAGCAAGTCCAAGCCATAATGGACAAAACGCCAAAGAGGGACATGAAAATCCTAATGGGAGACCTGAATGCAAAAGTTGGGTCAGATAACACCAACAGAGAACTGATCATGGGAAAACATGGCACGGGAGACCAGAATGAAAATGGTGAACTCTTAGCAGAGTTCTGCACCTTCAATGACCTGGTCATTGGAGGCACCATCTTTCCCCACAAGAAAGTCCACAAGACCACATGGACTTCCCCAGATGGCAAGACTGAAAACCAGATCGACCACATCACCATCGGGCGAAAGTGGAGAAGGAGCCTGCACGATGTCAGGGTGAAGCGCGGAGCAGACGCAGCATCAGACCACCATCTTGTAATAGCCATCCTCAAGACAAAGCTCAAAGCCTTCACAGACAAGGCAGGAAGACCATCGCACAAATTCAACGTGCAAAGCTTTAAAGACAGAGCGAAAACAGAAGAATTCAAGCTGGAACTAAGAAACAAATTCAGCATGCTTGCCTAGATGCCAGAGGAAACGATCGAAGAGCAGTGGCACAGTCTACATGAGACCTGGAAGACAACATGCCAAGCAGTCTTGGGAAAAAATACAAGAAAACACAAGGAATGGCTGACAACAGAAACATGGGCACTGATCACCAAGAGAAAACAGCTGAAAGACCAGATCAACAGAACACAAGATCAGGAAGAGAAGCAGACATTACAAGCACGATACTGGGACAAAAACCGTGCAGTAAAAAGAAGTGCAAGAGAGGACAAGAGAAATTTCATCGAGGAGCTGACTCAGGAAGCAGAGACTGCAGCAGGCCAAAGAAACATGAAGAGACTCTATGAGATCACGAGGACTCTCTCAGGAAAAAACAGTAAACCTAATTGCCCCATCAAAGACAAGAACGGCAATACCATTCCAGGTGAAGAAGACCAGAGAGCAAGATGGGCAGAGCACTTCAAAGAAACACTCAACAGACCAGCACCATCTGTCCCACCAGATATCCCACCACCTACTGAAATCCTTGGCATCAACACCGGCCCCCCCACCAAAAATGAGATCACCAAAGCCATAAAGTCTTTAAAGTCAGGCAAAGCAGCAGGTCCTGATGGTATACCCCCTGAAGCACTGAAGGCAGACATCCAGACTTCAACTGACATGATGTATCCACTCCTACACAAGATCTGGGAGCAAGAGAGTGTGCCAGAAGACTGGAAGAAAGGCTACTTCGTGAAGCTACCAAAGAAAGGGGACCTGTCATCCTGCAACAACTGGAGAGGAATCATGCTGCTGTCTATACCAGGGAAAGTACTGACAAGAATAATTTTAGAAAGACTGAAGACGGCACTAGACAAGACACTCAGGGATGAACAGGCAGGCTTCCGACAAAACAGATCATGCACAGATCAGATCGCCACAATGCGCATCATCATCGAGCAGTCCCTAGAGTGGCAGACCCCCTTGTATTCAGTCTTTGTCGACTTCCAGAAGGCATTTGACAGCGTCGACAGAGATGTCATCTGGAGACTGATGCACCACTATGGTTTCCCACCAAAGTTCGTCACCATCATCCAACAGCTCTATGAAGATGCCACTTGCCAAGTCATCCATGATGGTTAATTGACGGAACCCTTCTGCGTACAAACCGGCGTTCGTCAGGGCTGTCTGCTGTCACCAACCATCTTCCTGTTGGTGGTTGACTGGATAATGCGACAGGCCACAGCGGGCAGGAGAACTGGCATACAGTGGACCATCACAAGGCAGCTGGAAGACCTGGACTTCGCAGACGACATCAGCCTTCTCTCACACAGGCACCAAGATGCACAAGAGAAGCTATGTCATGTTGCGGAGGAAGCCAATAAAATAGGCCTCCAAATCAACATCAGGAAGACGGAGGTCATGAGGGTGAACAACAAGAAACAAGACCCAGTGCGACTACACCAAGAAAACATCAAAGAAGTCGACAAATTCACCTACCTGGGCAGTGTCGTTAGTAAAGATGGGGGAACGGACGAAGACATCAAGTGCCGAATAAATAAAGCACTTCATGCCTTCAACACCCTTCGCCCAATCTGGAGATCAACATCCCTCTCACTCCACAACAAGATCCGGATATTCAACACCAATGTCAAGTCGGTCCTACTGTATGGCTCAGAAACCTGGCGGGTGACAAAGACCAACACCCACAAACTCCAGACATTTACCAACAGATGTCTTAGGAACATCCTTGGTATCAGGTGGCCAGAAGTAGTCTCAAACGAAGAACTTTGGGACAGGACCAGACACGCTGCAATTGACACGGAGATCAAGAAAAGGAAATGGGGATGGATTGGCCATACGCTCCGCAAGCCTGCTTCAGATGTCACCAGGCAGGCCCTTGACTGGAATCCACAAGGGAAGCGGAAAGTAGGCCGACCAAAACAGACCTGGCGCAGAAGCATTGAAGCAGAGACGAAAGCAGCCGGAATGACATGGGCCAAGCTGAAGAGGATCTCCCAGAACCGAGTCCGTTGGAGGAGTGTTGTTGTGGCCCTATGTTCCCACGGGAATCCACAGGCATAAGTCAAGTCATATGCACGGTGTCTGTGTCTAGTACCAATTACTCCTCTCCCCTCTGAATCTCTTTTTCTATCCCTTTATGTGTCTCCATTTTGTTCTCTCACTTCTCTGTCATTAAGTTTGTATTTTGGGTCTGTTTTACTGTATTTTTCATCCGACCGTTTAAGTAGTATTAACATTGGTGGATCGGTGGTCTAGTGGTAATACGTCTGCCTAGTAAGCGAAAAGTCCAGGTCAGAGTATGCGGTGGTTCGAATCCCGTTTGGGATCAAAACTTTTCACCCATCCATTAGACCATGAGTGGTGGTCTGGGTCCTAGTCTTTCGGATGAGACGTAAAACCGCGGTCCTGTGTGTTGTACATCATTTAGCGCTCATGAAAGAACACACGGCAACAAGAAGGTTGTCCCTGGCAAAATTCGGTAGAAAAAAGCCTCTCTGATAGGGGAACAAATACAATTGCGAACAGGAACAAGAAAAAATGGGCGGCGCTACACTTGAGTTGACGCGCTCTCCCCGGGGAGAGCAGCCCGAATTTTACGCAGATAAATCTGGTAAGAAATAATAGTAATAATAAAAAGAATTCTACTGTCATCCGGCTGTTACGGCACAACAATTAGAGTGCTGCTTTTCTGACTGGAATGATGAAGGTTTGAATTTTCATATCATGAGTCATAGTTTGGGGGGGTACTTCACCTCTGAGTTTGGTATGAGATCATTGGAAAGGCTAGGAGCATAGAGCCAGCTATCATATTTTTTCTTGAAGGCGATATAAGATTGTTGCTCAAAATGACCAAAACTAACACCGCAAGTGTCTATCTCTTCTCTGGCCTGGTTGACAGCAATGTATGGTATGAGAGCTATGAAATATACAGTACAACCCTGTCAAATAATCTGAAATGCGATGCATTTCCATGGCCGTGGAATCATCCCTACATTATCCACAATATCCTTCATCAAAATGATCTAGTGGTCAGCTGCTTGTGTCTTGAGGCGATCTGAAGTGGTTACTATTACACTATTACTACTAATACTTTACAGCAGTATTGAGTTCGTGTCAAGGCCTTCTAGGTCAGAAGTTTACGATTGAAAGCTTTTGAAAGGTACGTTAAAGTGGTTACCACTCCAGATAACGTCTCAATCAGTTTGGCGCCATCATTAAGCTGTCACTGCAGTCAGTACAGGGACTTGATAGGTAGAGTAGCCCTGCAGAAGTGTAGGTTTGGTCTTTTGGGGGTTAATTAATGGTGTTATGACAGCCTAACACTGTCAATTTCCCTGTTGACCTTTAACCCTAAAGGCACGCCGTGACAATCCTAAGCATGGCTGAGGTAGAAATGTTTAAATAAGCGGCACTGGAACAGCAGAACAGGAGTGTCTCAGAAAATGAGGCAGCAAAAATAAAGAGTTTTTAAATCGGTCACACTCCCCTGCACACTAGAGATATATATATTTTTTGTAAATCTACCGACATCTGATGGCATATGTAACATTTGTATTCAGTCTCCTACATTAAAAAGGTAAACATTGGCAGATTTCTTCATGAATGATATTTTGTTGTTCTGCATAATCAGCAAGTTGCCACAAGAGGAAATATTGGCAGATATCTTCATGAATTGTATTTTATTGTACAGCATAGACAGCGTGTGACCACATTTTGATATTGTTTTCCAGCCTGCTTTTGATCACTAAAGAGAGTGTTTTTAAAACGGAACGTTACCAGTGACAACTCCCTTGTTGTTTCTTTATAATGTGCTAGCTAAGTGTTGTACATGGGGAGTGAGGTTGT
>CM060318.1:15059695-15064695 GCA_030674155.1 Stramonita haemastoma
AAAGCGGAACAGGATTTAGCGTGTGCGCAAGATGTTCTGCGTGCGTTCGCACACGGGGCCTCGGTTTAAAGTCTCATCCGAAGGACTTTTGGGGAGAGTAGAGTCAGCGCTGATGTTAACTCCAGGAGAAAAATCTCATCGACCGGACTCGAACTCGGGTCTTCAAATTGCCAACGCAATGTTCTGACCACTAGAGAGAGAGAGAGGGGAGAGAGAGAGAGGAGAGAGAGAGAGAGAGAGAGAGAGAGAGAGAGAGAGAGAGAGAGAGAGAGAGAGAGAGGAGAGAGAGAGAGAGGGGGGGGGGGGGAGGAGAGAGAGAGAGGGAGAGATTTTATTTATTGATTTATTCTTTTATATCGAGGATAATGGAATAAGCACTCTTGTGCTTTTTTACATCCAGTCCCCGTGTGTTTGCAGTTTTGTAAATGTCGTCTGTTCCCACCGGCACACGATGGCCTACTCTTACGAAAAGCGGAACAGGATTTAACGTATGCGCAAGATGTTTTGCGTGCGTACGCACACGGGGCCTTGGTTTAAAGTCTCATCCGAAGGACTGTTTTGGGGAGAGTGGAGTCAGCACTGATGTTAACTCCAGGAGAAAAATCTCCTCGACCGGACTCAAACTCGGGTCGTCAAATTGCCAGCGCAATGTTCTGACCACTAGGCTATCCGAGAGAGAGGAGAGAGAGAGAGAGAGAGAGAGAGAGAGAGAGAGAGAGAGAGAGAGAGAGAGAGAGAGAGAGAGAGCAGACAGAAGACAGACAGACAGACAGACAGACAGACAGACAGACAGACAGACAGACAGACAGACAGACAGACAGACAGACAGACAGACAGAGACAGAGAGAGAGGCAGACAGACAGACAGACAGACAGACAGACAGACAGAGACAGAGAGAGAGGACAGACAGACAGACAGACAGACAGACAGACAGACAGACGTCTATCTCTCGGGCCCGGTTGACGCAGGGATATATTATGACAGTCGGCGCATTGTACAACTTTTTCAAGTAGTCTCAAAGCGGATGCACTTCCACAGCAGCATCATTACATCATCCCCATCACCATTGATCATCATGCAGTAATAAAAATTGCCTCTGATTCGGTGGCTCTGGTTGCTCTGGTCTCATGGTGACCTCAGATTCGGTTTACCCATACGCTTATGAATGAGGACAGGATGTAACAAAGGGACATGAGTGCTTGTTACATTATCCTCCATAAAAAAGAAAAGAAAAGAAGTAAACAACTGCTGGACAGCTGCAATGAAGGAACACATCATTTAGTACATCAACAGTGTGGTGGTGTTAAGCTGCTAGGCTGTTATGGAAAGATATGAACACACAGAACAGATTTCATTCTTTCATGCCATTCCTTATGTGCTTTTCATTCGATATGAATTCATTTTTGACAACTCAAAATCTCAAAAATTCTTGCGTGCTTTTCAGTGTGATTTTCTTTCTGTTGTTATGCTATGCTTCCTTTTCACAGTGTCTTCGTACTATTTTCTGCAACATTTGCCGAGATAAAGTTGGTATAAAGTAGGATGGTAGGGAAAAGCATTTTATAGTTATACAATCCAGGTACTATCAGAAAACCGTTGTTTTCTTATTATTATCTTTCCTGTTTCTTTCTTAACTTTCATTTCCTGGTGTTTTCTAATATTGTTTCTTCTTTGCTTCGGAAGATGTGATGTCATGGCTGAAAACATAACAGACATTTCACTCTTTTATTCTTGTCGTCTGCTTGTACGCAAGCTTCTTTGTCTCTATTTCTTTCTTCCTGTTTGTTGTATGTTGCTATCTGTCTGTCTTTCTGTCTGTCTGTCTGGTTGTTTGTCTGGTTGTCCATCTGTCTCTGTCTGGTTGTCTGTCTGTCTGGTTGTCTGTCTGTCTCCGTCTTGCCCATCTTGTATTTTCTTTCTCTCTGTCTCAGTCTCTGTTTCTCCTTTATTTTTCCAACTCTCCTTCTCCTTGCTTGTGCAACTTACCAGTAGTGTTATCAATTTTCTCTGCACAAATTTGGCAGGATGAAATGTGAAGAAAGGAACTGACAGCAGCCACCAACTCGTTGTTTGTCTGTCTGTCTGTCTGTCTGTCTGGTTGTCTGTCTGTCTGGTTGTCAGTCTGTCTCTGTCTCACCCCCCCCCCCCCTCTCTCTCCCCAGAGAGGGTTGCAGTTGACCCACTCCAGTCTTCCTTCATTACCTTTCATCCTCTCAGCCAGACGCGTTAGGCACAGAATGTCCAGCCTTACAGACCAGTTCAGTCTGGGAATCTTCCATCACTTTCAGCGGGAATACCGGAAGGGGAAGGTGGGGAGATAAGTCTGCCAAGCTCTGTGACTCTCAACAAGTCAACTTCCTTTCTCAAGACAACTTTTGTCTCGCCTGTAATCAAGCTGAACAAAGTGAATGCATGTCGTGACTGAAAAGAAACCCAGAGGATAAAATCTTCCTGTAGGTATCCTAGGAAATGGAATAGTCTGCTGGTTAAAATGAGAGATAAGTGACCTGGTGGCAACCCGCGGTTCTTGTTGGAGTCTTACCTAATATGCCCAGTTGAAGGGTTTGATCCTGGGGCTGATATCCAAATTGACTCCACTTTCGTAAAAACCCCTTTGGATGAGACTATAAACCCATATTGTATGTAAACTCATAGAAGAATATCTTCCACTCACATGAAACTTATGTCAACCATGTTTAGGAGAGTAGACCAGAGAATAGAGGGCAAAGATACATTATGTGAACGTACTCAGCATGCAATGTACAATCCAGACAAGGATAAGTTTCTATACATGCAATTTTCCATCAGCATCCTATCTGAATGATTCATTACAACTACACTACAATTCAGTACAACGTCTTTTCAACAAGTTAAATGAGATTCTAAGCCAAGTCAAAAGAGCCAGAAAGCTTGCAAACTTAAGTCATGCTTGTGTGCTCCATTGCTGGTGATATGCTAGTTTTGATCCTTTAGTTTCATCTTTTGTTTTGTTTTGCTTTTCACTCTTGGTGTGTGTGTGTGTGTGTGTGTGTGTGTGTGTGTGTGTGTGTGTGTGTGTGTGTGTGTGTGTGTGTGTGTGTGTGTGTGTGTGTGTGTGTGTGTGTGTGCGTGTGTGTATGAAAGTGTGTGTGTGAAAGTGTGTGTGTATGTGTATGTGTGTGTGAAAGTGTGTGAAAGTGTATGTGAAAGTGTGTGTGTATGTGAGTGCGGTGTGATTGTGTAGGTGTAAGTGTGTGTATGTGTGTGTGTGTTTTGTTCCTCAGTTAGAGGTCTGAGGTGTACCAGCTGTCATATTTTACACACTCAACCATTCTGCCCACTACTTAGGTAGCTGCATTTCAACTTTGGGTATGTTTTTATCAGATATTTTTGACAGGGTAAAGGGAAACCAGAGATATGACTCTCTCTCTCTCTCTCTCTCTCTCTCTCTCTCTCTCTCTCTCTCTCTCTCTCCTCTCTCTCTCTCTCTCTCTCTCTCTCTCTCTCTCTCTCTCTCTCTCTGCACCAATGAGCAGAAAGTAAAACACAGATAACTTTCTGAGCATAAACGCTCAAAAACGACATTGAGAGACAGAACCAATAACAAACATTCATCAGTAATCATTGACAATATAACATAACACAAAACAAATGCATCTTGTCAAGTGGGTACTGGAGTTGTGCAGAGAGAAATGAGACATTCCTGAAGAAAAATGGGCAGAGAGATTATGACTGCTAGATAGTAAACTTGTTCAGAACCAAATCTTGTCCGGGTCCATGGTAAATTATTTCTTTTGGAAAAAAGGTCCTCAGATTGTTTCCTCTCTACATTGTGTTTATGTAAGAAGTCCAGTTGGTCCCTCCTCCTCCTCCTCCTCCTCCTCCTTTCCCACCTCTTCCCCCAACTACAGTCTGCCATTTACCCCTGAGCTCTTTCTGTCTAAGTAACTTTTTTGTTCCACAGCAGTTCTGTTTTGTTTGTTTTTCTTTGGTCTCCAATTCTTACATCCATTTCACATGTTGCTCTGTCTGGATTTGTATCTCACTGTTTCTTATTCTCTATCTGTGTCTTTTTGTCTCTCTATCTCTTGGTCTTTGTTTTTATCTATCTCTGCCTGTCTCTGTCTTTTTCTGTGTCTCTTTATCTCTGTCTCAAACTGTTTGTCTCTGTGCCTCTGTCTGTTTGTCTCTGCCTCTGTATGTCTGTCTGTCCTTTTTTCTGTCGGTCCGTCTGTCTCTCTCTCTCCAAATCTATCTCTCTACTTTTCTGATATATTGTCTTATATATCTATCTCCTGCTTTAACAACCTGCTTGTGATGTTATGATCCACCATACAGAAACTTTGAATAATAAAATGTGAAGAGTGACACTGACAGGGAACCACCAACAGTCCCCCAGAGAGGGCTGCAGTTGACCCACTCCAGTCTTCCTTCATTACCTTTCATCCTCTCAGCCAGACGCGTTAGGCACAGAATGTCCAGCCTTACAGACCAGTTCAGTCTGGGAATCTTCCATCACTTTCAGCGGGAATACCGGAAGGGGAAGGTGGGGAGATAAGTCTGCCAAGCTCTGTGACTCTCAACAAGTCAACTTCCTTTCTCAAGACAACTTTTGTCTCGCCTGTAATCAAGCTGAACAAAGTGAATGCATGTCGTGACTGAAAAGAAACCCAGAGGATAAAATCTTCCTGTAGGTATCCTAGGAAATGGAATAGTCTGCTGGTTAAAGCATTAGTCATGGGGTCTGTTGTTAACTGAAAGCACAGGTTTGAGCCCCTGCTTTTAAACCCAATTGAAATGGTTTTCCCTTGAGCTAATACCCAATTTGCTTCACTTCTGCCGAAAAAAACTTTGGATGAGACCATAACCTAAACTGAGACGTGAATGCATTCAGAATACATTCCACTCACCTTAAAATCATGTCTATCTCTGAAATTGTAATGGGGATACCTAAATTGAGTGTAAAAATGTTGCATAAAAAACTCACCATTAGTAAATCTCAGAGCAAAACAAAGCACATC
>CM060318.1:15069695-15082195 GCA_030674155.1 Stramonita haemastoma
AGGCAGAGGAGAGGAGACAGACAAAGGAGAGGAGACAGACAGAGGAGAGGAGACAGACAGAGGAGAGGCAAGAGAAAAAGGCAAGTGAAATGTTTCATTCAGGACAGGTTCGCAAAACGAAACATCAGACAAATGACTCAGGAGGAAAAAGTCCTTTATTCCAAGCTGCAGCTGTGGACACTTGCTGACCATGAAAGAATTAAAGACAGAATTAGTGTCGGAGTGGATATCCTACATGTTATGATGGAAGCTATCAGATTTTTCCTGGGTTAGATGCGACTGTGGTAGCCTGTGTGTGTGTGTGTGTGTGTGTGTGTGTGTGTGTGTGTGTGTGTGTGTGTGTGTGTGTGTGTGTGCGCGCGCGCGCGAGCGCAAGCGCGCGTGTGTGTATGTGTGCGTAAATGCGTGCGTGCATGTGGGTGTGTATGTGCGCGCGCGTGCGAGCGCGCGTGTGTATATATGTGCGTACATGCGTGCGTGTGTGCGTGCGTGCGTGTGTGCGTACATGTTTGTGTGTGTGTCAAGTCAAGTCAAGTCAAGTCAAAATGATCTTTATTGAGGGTAAAAGATTAAGTTTACACAACTTTTTTTCATCCTGCCCTCACAAAAAAAATCATGTAAATTGACTTCTAAAACATTCAAAGACAAATATCAACCTTTGTTGAAAAACTAAAATAAATCAGGATTACTTTCCAACAAATCTCTTAAGATAAAAAACAAAACAAAAAACAAACCCAAGACAGTACAACATAAGCTCACATCATACATACAAATGATACAAATACTATATAACATGGGCATGAATAACAACAAGCAGCCAAATGTGAGGTAGTATCAAACATAAATGCGGACTTATAGTTTGTCCATCAAATGTTTCTTCAAAAGTTTCTTAAACATTTGTTTTGAAGGAACTGATTTTAGAAAAGGGGGTAGGCTATTCCACAATGTTTTTCCTGAATAAGCAAGGCTTGATTTATAGAGATTATTATGGGGCCTGGGCAGTAACAGTCTATGGGTAGGCCTGTTTTTATTAACAGCAAATTTTTCCAATTTTCTTTGGGGCTTTTCCGTTTAATATATTGAACATACATAGATACTTGTTGAACTGCAGTCTGTCTTTGAGTGGAAGAATGTCTAGTTCTTTGTAGTTGGTGGTGGTCAGCGTATTAGGATTCAATCGGATTAGTTTAACAGCTCTTTTATGTAGGCGGTTTATATGCTTTAGGTTTGTTTCACTTGCACTGTCCCATAAGGTAGAAACATAGTTTATAAGAGATAGAATATAGGCGTGAAAAAATAGTTTTCGTGACTGTAAATTTAGAAAATTTTTGATTTTTCTAAGTTGATACAATCTTACTGAGATTCGTTTTCCTAATGCGGCTATGTGATCTGACCAAGACAAATCGTTGTCGATTACTGCACCTAGTACTTTGTGTGAGACTACTTCTTCAATTTGTTGTCCATGGATATAAATTGGCGCGAATGGAGAACGCAATTTCTGTCTTTTTTGTCGAGTGGTTATAAACATACATTTTGTTTTATTAGAATTAAGAGACATATGATTGAGTTCTGTCCATTCGATAAGTTTATTGATATCTGCCTGCATATCTTTCACAAGCTGGTTTGAATCATCGTTGTTACATTGAATTGATGTATCATTGGCAAACATTTGACATGAACAATGGATATGCAGAGGTAGGTCATTATATAAATGGAGAAAAGAAGTGGTCCTAGTATTGATCCCTGTGGTATTCCATATTTCACAGGTAATAAGGTTGATCTCCTAGGCCCGATTTCAACAAGTTGATAACGATTACTGAGAAATGAGTCTAAAAATGATAATGCTTGGTCGGAAATTTTATAGTATTTTAATTTTTTGATGAGGAGAGAGTGGCTAATAACGTCAAAGGCTTTAGCAAAGTCTAGAAAAAGGACTCCAGTGATTTCATTGTTATTGATATTCAAAAGACAATGCTCAATTAGTTGTATTAAGGCTGTATGGCAAGAATGGTTTTCACGAAAACCTGACTGGTTTTCATTAATTAGATTATATATTTTAAAATGAGAATGTAAGTGAAATTGTATATGTTTTTCTAATAGTTTAGATAGGACTGATAGTATGGAGATTGGTCTGTAGTTCGACGGATTGGTTGGGTCTCCTGCTTTGTGTAAGGGTATTACTTTTGCTCGTTTGAACTTCATTGGAAAGTAATTCTTGTCAATATACAAGTTAAATATGTAGGTTAGGGTGTCAATTATGGCGTATGCACTGATTTTTTATATTCGATTATCGATTTTGTCAAGGTCTTTTGATCTTGACTGTTTCAATCTGAGTATACTATTAAGCACTTCTGTTACTGTTATTGGGGGTATAACAAAATCAGATGAGATGTTCTTTGATGAACAGTATTGTTTTAATTCTATCAGCTTGTTTGTTTTTGTTTTATCATTAGATATTATAGAGTCAGCAATGTTTGCAAAGTGAGAATTAAGGTTTTCTGCTGATATTTCTTTTATGACTTTTTGGGAGTTATGTCTTGATTTATTAGTTATTAGAAAAGGTTATTGTGTGTGTGTGTGTGTGTGAGAGAGAGAGAGAGAGACAGACAGAGACAGACAGAGAAAGCAAAACAGGAGGGTTACGCATATTGTGAGTTAGCTTTTCCAAGGAATCATTCCAGTGGCGTGGAGAGGGGGGGGGGGTCTGCTGCATGGGTAACAGCTTGCCCTCCATACTTACTTACCCAGGCTTCTAGCTCTAAAGACTAGAGAGCAGCACAACCCCATAGTCTTTCAAGACTGATGGGTGCCTACTACTACTTTTTCACGTGTTTGAAAGTGCGCGAGCCAACGGACCTGACAGAACGTAGTGATATAGAAGCCTTGTTACAGACTTGTTTATACAATGTTTATGTTTGTTGTGCCACTCCCCCCATTTTCCCCAATTTGCAAAGGGCAAAAGTGTTACACAACAGTTCATTGTAATCTGAATGTAAACCACTTCGCCATGTCGTGGAACCCATGCCATGCCGATCATCTGGGTTGTAGAAATGATACGTTTTTTCGTTTCTGAAAATATGTTTTGTGCCCAGTCCCCTTCCCATGGGTGTATGGGGTGCTTAAGGAGAGGTGGTACCTTTGTAAACCTGGCAGTAGCATCCTTCGGGATGGACGGGAGCACTGGTCCTCACTTAGCACTCAACTCTCACTTCTGGGTCCGGGTCCTTAACCCACCCACACCCCGGTAACCGCTTCTACTGGCGGGCGAAACGTTGTGAGGGGCTGGTGCATTCTTATCCACCAGTAGGAGTCTTGGAGAGGAGATGGGCGCCACCAAGCTTCCTCAAGCCCACTGCAAGGACATGATGAGAAAAACAAAACAGAAAGACATGCCGGATCGGTCGAGGCCCGGATCAACAACGACCACGCTACCCACTGCAAGCCTCCAGGGTGGGAGCAACAAGTGTGCTACTGGGGCAGAACCAAGTCTAAAGCTTCCAGCTAAAGGGGCAACCATTGGTACATGGAATGTAAGGACTCTGTACCAAACAGGAAGAGTACAGGAACTTACACATGAATTACAGAGGTATAAATGGGACATCATAGGGCTTGCGGAAGTCAGATGGATTGGCTTCGGAGAAACAACCACGCAAGACGGCCACAAAATATGGTACAGCGGAGAAGAGAAACTACATCAACATGGAGTAGGCTTTATTGTCAGGAAAGAGATTGTGTCAAGCATCATCAGCTGCACACCAGTATCCAGCAGACTCATCTCAATCAGAGTTTCTGCAAAACCCCAGAATCTCACCATCATCCAAGTGTATGCTCCAACATCTGACTATGATGATGATCAGATAGAAGAATTTTATGAAGAACTTGAAAACGTCATCTCCAAAATGCCCCAAAAAGACATCCTTATTGTGGAAGGCGACTGGAATGCTAAGGTGGGACCTGATGCCTATGACACCTGGGCAGGAACCACAGGACGATTTGGACTGGGAGAAACAAATGACAGAGGACAGCGGCTGCTGGAATTCACAAAGAAGCACAAACTGACTTTGGCTAACACACTCCACCCTCACAAGCCATCCAGAACATCAACCTGGCACTCACCAAATGGTCTGATTCATAATCAAATTGATTACATTCTGTCACCCCAAAGATTCAAATCCAGCATAAACAAGGCAAACACAAGAACATTCCCAGGAGCTGACATTGGCAGTGACCACGACCTTGTACTTACCACCATCAGACTGAAACTGAAAGCAAAACAACAGCCAAAAAGCCCACGCATAAGATTTGACCTGGAAAAACTCAAAGACCCAACAGTGGTTGAGATCTTCCAAGCCAACATAGGAGGAAAGTTCGCCGCACTCACAGCCATCGACAATGATGTGGACACATTGGCCAACAACATCAAAGAAGTGCTAACGACAGCAGCAGAAGAAACATTAGGAAGAAGCAGAACAAAGAAACAACCCTGGGTGACAAATGAGGTTCTTGACCTCTGCAACAAAAGAAGAGAACTTAAGAAACAAAAGTTCACAAGTCAAGAAGCTTACAAGAAGTACATGGATAGCCACAGAGAAGTGAGGAAAAAGATGAGAGAAGCCAAAGAAGGGTGGATAGAAGAACAATGCAACAACATCGAAGCTGGAATGACCAAGGGAAACAGCAAAACAGCTTATGACACTTTGAAAGCACTAACGAAAACCACACAGCCTAAAGCTCTGTTATTGAAGACAAAGAAGGAAATCTTTTAACGGAAAACAATGCCATCCTCCAACGCTGGACAGAATACTGTGAGGGATTGTACAACTACCCACTACGCCCAGATACCAACATAGTTTCTGACAAACCCCTGAACACCAAGATAAAGACCCACCAATACTAAGGTGTGAAGTAGATGCAGCTATTAAACAATTGAAGAAGGGGAAGTCCCCTGGATTTGATAACATCCCAGCTGAACTCATAAAAAATGGAGGGAATGAAACAGCAAGGCGATTCACAGAACTTTGTCAGAAGATCCACGACACCAAAGAATGGCCAAAAGAATGGACACAGTCTCTTGTAATACCCCTGCCAAAGAAAGGAAACCTCAAGAAATGCCAGAACTACAGAACCATCAGTCTCATAAGTCATCCTAGCAAGATCATGCTGCAGGTAGTCCTCAACAGACTGAAAAACCAAGCAGAAAAACTCCTGGCAGAAGAACAAGCGGGCTTTAGACCAAAACGCAGCACAGTGGAACAAATTTTCAATCTGAGAATTCTGATAGAGAAGCATCTCCAACACCAAAAAGACTTGTACCACAATTTCATAGATTTCAAAAAGGCCTTTGACAGGGTATGGCATGACGGCCTCTGGCAAGTACTCAGGCACTTCAACATTGACAGCTGCCTAATTGAAGTCATCAAGGCTCTGTACGAGAACGCAAAAAGTGCAGTTTTCATGAACAACCACGTGGGCGAGTTCTTCAAGACCACGGTTGGGGTTCGACAGGGCTGCCTTCTCTCACCTGTACTCTTCAACCTCTTCCTCGAAAACATCATGACAGAGACACTGCAAAACCACCACACTTCCATCTCCATTGGTGGAAGACCCCTTTGCAACCTCAGATTTGCAGATGACATTGACCTCATGGGCAGCAGCAAACAAGAACTGCAAATCCTCACAGACAATTTAACAGATCGAGCGAGCGCATACGGCATGGAGGTCAGTACAGAGAAATCAAAGATCATGGTCAACAGCGCAAGTAATGACACCACGGAAATAAAGATGAATGGAGAAATACTAGAAGAGGTGAGCCAATTCAAATACTTAGGCTCCATCCTAACAAAAGATGCCACATCAAACAATGAAGTGAAAGCTCGCATTGCAACAGCAACATCTGCTCTAGTCAGACTCGAGAAGATCATCAGAAGCAACAACATCAGCTTCGGCACCAAATACCACCTTTACAAATCCCTTGTGATATCTATCCTCCTATATGGCTGTGAATCATGGACTCTGACAGCAGAGTTAGAGAGGAGAATCCAAGCATTCGAGAACAAGTGCCACAGAAGACTTCTCAAAATATCATACAAAGAACACAAGACCAATAACTATGTGAAAGAAGAAATCAAAAAGCGTGTGGGCCCCCAAGAGCCTTTGCTCTCCACCATAAAGAGGAGAAAGCTGATGTGGTTTGGTCACACCACAGGACACAACACCCTAGCAAAAACCATCCTGCAAGGAACAGTTGAGGGCAAGAGAAGAAGAGGCCGCCAAAAGAAATCATGGGTTGACAACATCAAAGACTGGACCGCCCAACCCCTACAACACCTCCTACTAGCCACACAGGATCGTGAAGCATGGAAAAAGATCTCTGTTGCGTCTTCTCTCATGTCCCCCCTACGTCCTTTGGGACATGGGACTGAGTGAGAGTGAGCCCCTTCCCATTGTCCCCTGGTGAATGGGCTTAAAAAGCTTGACACAATAAACTATTGTCATTCTCTCTCTCTCTCTCTCTCTCTCTCTCTCTCTCTCTCTCTCTCTCTCTCTCTCTCTCTCTCTCTCTCTCTCTCTCTGAGAGTAGGGTTCCTTAATATCAATCATTTATACGGTAAATTAGTGGATGTGTCAAGTATTTTATCTAACTCTGGGAAATTTTTCCATCTTTTTGGTTTTGAAAAAACACGCCTTACAGCTCATATTTCAGATGAAGAAATCTCTATTCCAGGATATTCTTGTATTTGTAAGGATCCTAAACATTCTAAAGAAACAGGACTTCTTGTTTATATCCACCAGACAGTGAACTTCAAGCAGATACACCCTATAGATCTGCACAATGTTGAATCCTTATGGATACAAATTGATTTCAAAAAAGCAAAACCTGTACTCTTGGGGTTCATTTACAGAAACCCAGCTGAACATGCAAACTGGATAGACAATTTTACTTCATTAATGGAAGACTTAGCTATGTATTCTGATGAGACAATTTTGTTAGGTGACTTCAACATTGATTTACAGAAACGTCAGTTAACCTGGACACGTGCCTATGAATCATTCCAACTGGTCCAATTGATTGACAAGTCTACAAGAGTTACAGCTACTTCTAAAACCCTGATTGACCATGTTTATGCTACGGCATTAAACAATATGTTAGAGATTTGTTCTCCAACCTATGGGTGTAGTGATCATTTCCCTGTGTGCTTTACCTGGTCCAGAAAGGGAGTTAAAATTCCAAAGAAGTGGCTAAAATACAGAAATCTTAGGCATTTTGACATAAACAGTTTCCTTTGGGATTTAAATAATTCACATTTTCCATTAGTTTACCAATTTACTGATCCTGATAATACATTTGAAATTTGGTATAATAACTTTTTGAATATTTATGACAAACATGCACCTTTAAAAACTAAACGAGTTAAAACTGACCCTAAGCCACCATGGTTGACCAAACATGTTGAAGATGCAATAAAATTACGAGATTCTTTACTGATCAATGGAACAAGGGATGAATTTAAGAAACAAAGAAATCTTGTCATATACTTAAAACAACAGGCTAAAAAGGAGTATTTCAAAAGCTTGTTTCTGACAAAACTAATAATAAATCTATGTGGAATGCCATAAACCGCTTAACTAATAAGGATTTCAGACCTAAATCTTCACTTCCTGTAGATTTATTGCCAGATAATCTCAATGAACATTTTTGTAATATAGCTCAATTAATTTAACTATCAAAACTAACACCTCTCACTTAAATAATCTTGAAGTATTAGATGAGTTCTGTGCTTCTAAAAACATCTCATCAAAACTTAATATTCCGTTCATGTCTGTGAATGAAGTTTATAATGCTCTTCTTACCCATTTAAAACAAACAGGCACATATGGGCTAGATGGTATCAATGGTAAGATTTTAAAACTAGCAGCTCCAACTATCTCAGAAACATTGACATTGAAATCAATTTATAGCAAAAAATTGTTTTCCAAAAGCTTTCAAAGTTGCCAAAGTTTTACCTCTCTACAAAGCTGGTGATCGTACTAATCCTGCAAATTATTGACCTATTTCTATATTATCTAACTTATCTAAACCTTTAGAAAATCACATTAGGCAGCACATTCTTAACCACTTCAATAAGCATGACCTATTTCATCTCAATCAATCTGGATTCCGGAAAAAACATTCGTGTCACACTGCTCTAACGAACTTAGTTGACAAATGGCTAACCAACATGAATAACAATTTAATTACAGGTGTCCTGTTTGTTCATTTTTCAAAAGCATTTGATATGATTGATCACAAGCTTATTCAGAGAAAACTGAAACTTTATGGCCATTCAGGTGATACAAAGAACTCATGTCATCATTTTTAGACAACCGTAAACAACTTGTGTTAATTGAGGAATCCAAATCTTCTATTTTGCCCATTTTGTTTGGTGTTCCTCAGGGTTCCATCCTGGGACCCATACTCTTCTCAGTATATATTAATGATTTACCCCTCTGTTTAAAGGCTAATTCTAAAATGTTTGCAGATGACACAACATTACATACAAGCCACTCTAAATTGGATGACGTAACTACTACCTTACAGACTAATATAGAACAGCTGATGAAATGGTCTGATTCAAATCATATGAGCATCCACCCTCATAAGAGTAAACATATGATTATAACTACCGGACAAAAATGGCAGAACCTTTTCGAAAATACGTAGTTCATTGGACATCAGTGGTAATGTAGTTCAAGAAGTTGATTTTCATAATGTTCTAGGATTAGTAATTGATAACAAATTGTCATGGTCTGAACATGTAAGAATGGTGTGTAAAATCATATCTAAAAGATTTATCAGCTGATGAAGATAAAACATTTCCTAAATTCTCACTCTCGTAAACTGTTTTACCATACTTTTATGGAGCCACACATAAATTATGTATCAACAGTTTGGGATTCGGATTCGGTGAGCGACGCTCGAGCTGTGCGGTCACAGTTTTTTGGCTCTCGTCATTTACGCCGTTTTTCGAACTAAGCCCCTCTATTTTGGGGACTTAGTTTTTTTTCAGCTATGATCAAAGCGAATTTCAACTGCAATCAAAGCAGTGTTTTTTTGTTTTTTTGTATTTTTTTTGTAGTGTCGTTGTAGTATAGGCCACTGTTTTCGCGGTGTTAGCCAACAAGATCATGGCTAGTTTCGCTACCGTGAAACCGGTCTTCCTGAAACAGAAGTCCATCCCTGACTCGGACAGTCAGCGACCATCCGTTCTGGAGATCTGCATTGCTGCAGAGCGTACGTCGGGTCAGGGTTCGATCATCGGGGCGCAGGACATAAGGGGACTATGGAGGATTTACCCAGCTTCGAAAGAAGCACGTACAGAAATCCTTTTGAGGGGAATACCCCTGAGAAATACTGTTACACAGGTATCGGAAACGAACCCTTTTATTCTGCGAGATGGTACGGGAGAAGAAAAGCCCTCCACAAAAGTGTTCATCGACAATCTTCCTCTCTCGGTTGCGGACACAGAAATAGAACACTCTCTGACCAAGATCGGGTGCGAACTCCGATCTGCGGTGAAACAGGAAAGAGCGAGAGACAACGACCACAAGCTTACCAGATTCCTGACAGGTAGGAGATTTGTGTTCATTACTGTCCCCCCAACTCCTCTAGACAAAATCCTGAAAGTAAGTGCACTGACAGCTAGTGTTTACCACAAAGAGCAGAAGCTGATGAAAAAAAAACAGTTATATGTTCACGCTGCTTAGAATCTGGTCACCACATTTCCCAATGCACCAGCGAAGTAGTGTGCAGAGAATGCAGACAGGCAGGACACAAGCGTGGAGATGCGGTGTGCCAGTGCACAGAGTGCCCAAAAGACAGACAGCAACAGGAGACGAAAGACGGCGGCGGAAGCGAGCACACGGACATCCAGGTAGCAGAGCCCACAGCAAGTCCGAAGCAAGCAGCTGGTAGAGGCGGCACCGGCAAGAGAGGCTCGCAGGGGGACAGAAGTCGTCCATTCACCCGCCAGCCCACTCTCCTGTCCTCCTTTGACTCGCAAACCCGCAGCAGATCAGCAACCCCCAACAAACGGCAACGCTCTACGGACCGGATCAGCCCAGGAGCACGAACAGGAAAGCTACGGAGGCAAAGCAGGCAGCGCTCCAGAAGCCCTACAGCTGACGACGCCATGAAGATGCCAGACCGCATGACAGCGGAGGACTGGCGTTGACGGACAAACCATGACGACGCCTGACTTACGGTAACGACTGCTAATGATTTACGACTATGAGACAGGACTGTGGACGAATGGATCATGGTGCGTACGACTATAAATATTATAATTCTTTTTCACCATGAATAAGTTACGCATTTCATCGTTAAATTCAGAGGTCTAAAAAAATAAGTTTAAACGATTGGCAATATTTAGTTATTTAAAGAAACAAAAGTTTGACATAATATGTTTACAAGAAGTGCACATCACAACTGCAGATCTTCCACTGTGGGAAAAACAATGGGGAGGGAAAAATTTTCATATAGAAGGTACAAATCGTAGTGGAGGAGAAGTAATATTAATAGCTAAACATTACACTGGGGAGATTAATCTAGAAACTGCAGAAAACAGAATATTGATGATTTCCATATGTCAAGATAATATGACGTTGACTTTAGCAAATGTCTATGCTCCTAATGATACATCACAAAAAATAGCATTCTTTAAAAAATTACAAGACAGGTTTGCTCATCTTAGTGAGGAACATCTAGTTATCTTAGGTGATTTCAATTGTGTACTTAATAATGAAAGTGACATTATATCTGGTCAACATCATCGTAATACTGAGGTAACAGAATTTAACAACATGATTAAGACACTACAGTTAACTGCCATATGGAGATCCTTTCATAAAGAAGAAAAACAATTCACCTGGAGTAGATCTAACCCATTTATTGCCCGACGATTAGACTATTGTTTAGTTTCGGAATCTGTACTTAACTATTGCACTGCTTGCGACCATCTCACGGTTCCGAATTCCGATCATAAGGCAGTAATAGTGGACATCTGTAACAGCCAGTTCTCCCATGGACCAGGGTACTGGAAGTTCAACAACAGCCTCTTAAAAGATGTCGAGTTTGTTGATAAAATGAATAATCTGTTAGATAAATTACTTGATAATGACAATACTGAGAATCATACTAATGTATATCGATGGGAGTTGTGTAAAATAGAAATTAGGCATTTATGCAGTGAGTACGGAAAAATGATAAAACAGAGGAAGAGAAACAATGAACTAAAACTTAATTTGCAAATTTCGGAAATAGAAAAGCAATTGGTAAGTAGGCCTGATGACAAAGATCTGCAAGTTAAGCTCGCCAACATAAAACACAACCTAGATCTTAATCAAATACATAAAGCGAAGGGTGCACAAATTAGATCAAGGCTTAAATGGATAGAAGAGGGTGAGCGTAACACTAAGTACTTCTTTAACCTAGAAAAGGCTAGAAGCAAGAAAAAAATTATCACTACGTTATGTAACGAATCAGGGGAATACATAACAGATCACAGAAAAATACTTCAAGAACAAGTATCGTACTTTAGAACACTGTATAGTCAGTCCACTGAAGTAGATGACGTAGAAGGAGCAACTGACAGTTTCATTCAAAATGAAAATTTTCCATGTTTAGAAGATACAGAAGCAGCTTTATGCGAGAGCATCATTACATTGGAAGAAACAACAGCAGCCTTAAAAAAGATGAAAAATGGTTCAGCTCCCGGCTCAGATGGAATTACCACCGAATTTTTGAAGTTTTTCTGGAATAAAATAGGTAAAACTTTAACGAAGGCCTTCATGGAGTCCTTTGATGTAGGTGAGCTATCACACACCCAGAAACAAGGTATAATAACTTTAATTCACAAGGGAAAGGAACTGAGCACATACAAGTTAAATAACTGGAGACCAATAACCTTAACAAATACAGACTACAAGATACTAGCAAAAACTCTAGCAGAGAGGCTTGGCAGAGTCATAAATACTTTAGTAAGCAACGACCAAGTAGGCTATATTAAGGGACGAAATATTTCTACAATTATCAGATCAATAGAAGACGTAATAAATTACTTAAATAAGACTAATAAAGCTGGGTATTTACTGGCTGTGGACTACTCTAAAGCCTTCGATTCCATATCAAAGACATTTTTATCACATGCTTTCTCCATATTTGGATTTGGACCTAATTTCCGGAGGTGGGTCTCAGTATTGAATAAAGGTAGTCTTAGCTCAATTAACCATGGTGGTTGGATTTCCGAACCATTCAAAGTATCATGTGGAATTAGACAAGGATGCCCCTTTTCCCCTTTAGCATTCGTTTTAGCAGCTGAAATCTTGGCGATTAAAATTAGGAACAGTCCAATAGTAGGGATTAAAGCTCCATATGGTGACCAAAGACAAAGTATTTATGTAAAAATTAAACAGTTTGCAGACGACACAACCCTATTTCTTAAAGATACGAATGACATTAAAAT
>CM060318.1:15087195-15117195 GCA_030674155.1 Stramonita haemastoma
CACCTCCTACTAGCCACACAGGATCGTGAAGCATGGAAAAAGATCTCTGTTGCGTCTTCTCTCATGTCCCCCTACGTCCTTTGGGACATGGGACTGAGTGAGTGAGTGAGTAATCTTTTTGATTTTGTTCAATCCTTCTGTTCGCTTTGCAGATGACATTGACGGACTAGCAGGATCAGAACAAGAACTTGCCAGCCTAATAGAACACCTGAACAAGGCCTCTAGAACATACGCATAGAAATCAGTGCAGAGAAGACCCAACTGATGACCATTGACGCCAAGTGCATCAGCACTGATATAAAGGTCAATGACCAGAAGCTGGAAACGGTTCAAAGCTTCGACTACTTAGGAGCCGTTGTATCAGACGAGGGGTCCAAGCCAGAAGTAGTTTTCAGGATTGCACAGACAATAACAGCACTGTCAAAACTGAACACCATCTGAATCGTGAACCCTTACTACTGATTTGGAGAGAAGAGTACAGGCGGTGGAAATGAGATGATTCCGGAGACTCCTTGGCATCTCCTACAGAGACCACATAAGCAGCGAAGAGGTGCGTAAAACAGTCCAGCAAACCATAGGTCCCTACGAAAAGCTTCTATTAATCGTAATGAAGCGCAAACTTAAATGGTATGGGCATGTCACAGGATCTAAAGGACTTGCAAAAACAATACTGCAAGGCACTGTCCAGGGAGGAAGAAAAAGAGGCAGACCAAGGAAGAGATGGGAGGACAACATCAGCGAATGGACAGGCCTAGAACTCAACCAAAGTTTGAGAAAGGCAGAACATAGAGAGGAATGGAGGGAACTGGTTGTCAAGTCTTCAGGGGTGCCCCCATGGTCGCCAGACTAAGGGATAATAGATAGATAGATAGATAGATAGATAGATAGATAGATAGATAGATAGATAGATAGATAGTCCATTCTTTAGACGTAAAATCAAAGACACACAGACAGACAGACAGACAGACAGATAGAAGATAGATAGACAGACAGACAGACAGACAGACAGACAGACAGACAGACAGACAGACAGACAGACAGACAGACAGATAGATAGATAGATAGATAGATAGATAGATAGATAGATAGATAGATAGATAGATAGATAGATAGATAGATAGATAGATGATAGAAAGAAAATATACCCCCCTAAAAAAAGGAAATAAACAAAACACGCCACCACCACCACCCACAACATTTAACAACACAAGTCCAGTATTTGATCATATATGACCAACAGTTTGCCAATCCCAAGAAGACCAATCAGTCGTTTAAAATTTTGATACGTGTGTGGTGTAAAAAGAAAGGTGGCATTAGTGGAAAAAATGGGACACAGGGTTTTGTACAGCGCGGACTTATTGAAAACAGGTTTTTGCCTCAAGTTTAAGAAAAGAAGATTTTTGAAGAGTTTAGTTCAAACTGTCCCTCTCCACACAGTTCTTTTTTTTTTTAATCAATCGATACTTTCTTTTACCAAGAAATCCAAATCGTGTCTTGTGCTTCCTGCCGTCTGCTTTTGCTCCCCGGTCATGTAGTCTGACTGTTTCTTTTTTTTTTTTTTGGAGAGGGGGGTGATGGGGGTGGGTTGCAGTGGTTTCTCTTTAACCCACATCTCTACATAAATTTCTTTTATTCCTCTTGCAATGTTTGTCTGTGTGTCTATTTGCTGTCTGTCTATATCTGTCTCTGTCTATCTCTTTGTCTGTCTGTTTGTCTGTCTGTCTGTCTGTCTGTCTGTCTGCCTGCCTGCCTGCCTGCCTGTCCTGTCTGTCTGTCTGTCTGTCTGTCTGTCTGTCTGTCTGTCTGTCTGTCTGTCTGTCTCTCTCTCTCTCTCTCTCTCTCTCTCTCTCTCTCTCCTCTCTCTCTCTCTCTCTCTCTCTCTCCTCATCTCATCTCCTCTCCTTTCCTCTCCTCTCCTCTCCCATTCTCTCTATCTTCCATCAAAACAGGGACAGTGTTGTTCTCTTCCTGACATATGCTGCATTTTTCAGTGTGCGAAGTGACAGCAGCAACAGCAGAAAGCATGTCCCTTCTTATTTTCTCCATCATGTTTATTTTTGCATTCAGCCGAGCCAGGTTGAATAGTCGACCGCTGGATCTGGTGCGTAGGTATACACCTTCTGTTGCAGTTCCAAGAGTGTGCTTTAGGAGCAGGGCAAAGAAGATGCCAAAGAGGGTGGGAGCAAGGACACAGCCTTGCTTGACTCCACTCTTGGTGTCAAATGGGTTGGACATGCTGCCCTCGTACTGGATTGTTGCCTTCCTGTCATCATGAAAGGATCTGATGAGACTATGGAGTTTTGGGGGGCAGCCAATTTTTGGAAGAATGTTGAACAACCCTTCCCTGCTGACTAGGTCAAAGGTTTTGGTCAGGTCTATGAAGGCTATGTAGAGGGGTTTGTGTTGTTCTCTGCATATCTCCTGAAGTTGGCGTAGGGAGAATATCATGTCCACCGTGAAGTGTTCAGCTCGGAAGCCGCATTGTGACTCGGGGTAGACACGCTCAGCAAGTTTCTAGAGGTGCACAAGCATGACACGAGCGAAGAGTTTTCCTACAATACTCAGGTAGATATGCCTCTGTTGTTATTACAATTGCTCCTGTCACCTTTATTCTTGTAGATGATGACAATCTTGGCATCTCTCATGTCTTATGGCATGGCTCCTTCACTCCAACACTGGCATAGGACGTCATAAAGGGGCTATAGTAAGGTGTCTTTACAGCTTTTGATAAGGTCTGGTGGAATGCCATTGGTGCCAGGTGCTTTGCCACTAGCAAAGCTGTCGATTGCTTTGCGGAGTTCAGCAAGGGTTGGTTCAGCATCTAGTTCCTCCATGATGGGCAGAGGCTGAATGGCATCGAGGGCTGAGTCGGAGACTGTGTTCTCTCTAGAGTAGAGCTCAGAGTAATGCTCCACCTACCTATCCATCCGTCTGCTCTTGTTGGTGATCACCTCCCCATTGGAGGTCTTGAGTGGGGCGGATTTGCTCTGTGTTGGCCCTAGAGCTGTCTTGATGCACTCTCTTCTCTGCCCATCATTATTATTATTGCATGATGATCAATGATGATGATGATGATGTAATGATGCACGCTTTTGGAACTGCAACAGAGTATACCTACGCACCAGTTACAGCAGTCAACTATTTAACCTGGTTTGGCTGAAAGCAAAATAAAACATGACGGAAAAAACGATAAGGGACATGCTTTTTGCTGCTGCTGCTGTCACTTCGCACATTGAGCAAGAACTCCACTTTTTTCCCCCTTTATTCTTTTACATCGAGGATAATGGGATAAGCACTCATGTGCTTTTATCATCCAGTCCCTGTGTGTATGCAGTTGTGTAAATATTGTCATCTGTTCCCACCGGCTCACAATGACCTACTCTTACGAAAAGCGGAACAAGATTTAATTGTGCGCAAAATGTTCTGTGTGCGTTTGCACACAGGGCCTCGGTTTACAGTCATGGACAGGTTTTTCTCAGGCCTGCAAAGACTGACAATCAGCCTGAAAAATACCAATGTGCTGAGCCAGGACGTGGTTACTGCACCAGCCATCTGCATCAATAACTACCAGCTCGAAGGCATACACCAGTTCACATACCTGGGATCCACCATCAGTGACAACACGTCCCTTGATGCTGAGATCAACAAGCGCATTGGCAAGGCTGCTACGACCTTAGGACGCTTCACCACCCGCATCTGGAAGAACCCAAAGCTGACAATTTCCACCAAGATGGCAGTGTACAACGCCTGCATCGTCAGCACTCTCCTTTATAGCAGTGAAACATGGACAACATACTCCAAACAGGAGCGCAAACTGAACAGCTTCCACCTGCGCTCTCTATGTCGCATCCTCGGCATCCACGGGAGTAACAAAGTTACCAATGCTCAGGTCCTCGGGGTTGCAGGTCTTCTCACTATGTACACACTCCTCAGACAACGCAAACTCTGATGGCTCGGTCACGTGTGAAGGATGGAGGATGGACGCATTCCTAAAGATCTCCTCTATGGTGAACTTGCCTCCGGCAAGAGAAGCATTGGCCGCCCCCTACTGTGCTACAAAATGTCTGCAAGCGAGACATGAAAGCCCTGGACATCAACACAGAGAGCAGGGAGGAGGTAGCGGCTGACCGCAACAAATGGCGCAGTGTTCTCCACAAACAGCTAAAGTATGGTGAAGGAAAGATCCACACCGCAGCAAATGAAAAGAGAGCCAAGCGGAAGGCATGCACTCCAGCCACCTTAACAAGCTACATCTGCATCAGATGCAACAGAGACTGCCACTCCCGCATTGGACTGACCAGCCACAGCCGGCGTTGTCGCTGAACAAATGACCTTCTTCTGGCGCAAATTCCATAGTAGACACCAACTGACGGAGGCCCACTACTTTGTGTGTGTGTTATTATTTATTTATTTTATTTTTTTATTTTTTTATTCTTTTATATCGAGGATAACAAAATAAGCAATCATGTGCTTTTTTTCATCTGGTCCCCGTGTGTATGCAGTTTTGTAAATATTGTCATCTGTTCCCACCGGCACACGATGGCCTACTCTTACGAAAAGCGGAACAGGATTTAACGTGTGCGCAAGATGTTCTGCGTGCGTTCGCACACGGGCCTCGGTTTAAAGTCTCATCCGAAGGACTTTATGGGAGAATGGAGTCAGCACTGATGTTAACTCCAGGAAACAAAATTTCCTCGACCGGACTCGAACCTGGGTCGTCAAATTGCCAGCGCAATGTTCTGACCACTAGGCTATCCGTCCCCTATGTGTGAGCGAGGGAGTGAGTGAGTGAGTGAGTGAGTGAGTGAGTGAGTGAGTGAGTAGTGAGTGTGTGTGTGTGTGTGTGTGTGTGTGGTGTGTTTGTGTGTGTGTGTGTGTTTGTGTGCGTGTTTATGTGTATGTTTTTTGTGTGCGCGTTTGCTTGTGTGTATTTATGTATTTGTGTGTGTATGTGTTTGTGTTTGTGCGTGTGCACGTGTGTTTATGTCTTTGTGTATGTATGTATGTATGTATGTATGTATGTATGTATGTATGTATGTATGTATGTATGTATGTATGTATGTATGTATGTATGTATGTATGTATGTATGTATGTATGTATGTGTTTGTGTGTGTGTGAGTGAGTTTGTGTGCCTGTGTATGTGTGTATATGTGGCTGTATGTTTGCGTACTTATATGCAGACAGGTGTACTGATAGAAGCCTTGACTACTTTCTAATTTTCCCGAACTCAAATACAGTCCACAAAAGTTCTCAGCAGACAGAAACCTTTCCAACAAATCAAAAGTTCATTTTGAAGCAAAAATAAAAAACGTTTCTTGCTAGGACATACACATACACTACATACGGCCGGTGACATTAGAAAGAAACCAAATAAACGCAGCTGTTATTCGGTTCTGCACGTGGCTCTTAAGTGTCAAACGGTCAAACAGAATAACAATGAAAGCAATTTTTGATGAACCCTCAGTGTAAAGACAAATGTTGGCGGAAATCGGTAAACACAGACTGAGCTACAGAAACTCACAGACAGATCTGATGACGACAGTTCTCCAAGTAAGGTTGAAAGCAGAAAGAAACGAGTCCGATAACCCAAACCCTACATCACTCAGATCAGCGGTCTGGGAGGGCTACAGGAGATCGCAGAACTCAGCAAAGACAGGGAAAGATAGAGAACCCTGGTGGCATTGCGTAAAGCTCCTACCGACAACAACGGCGATACAGACAGTGGAGTTGAGTTGAGATGGGAGACAAAAAACGATGCTCAGCCATGAATTACGGACCCCGACTGTGCCTCCCTTGTTGTTCAATGGCCGCTGGTATTCAGTTTCCTTTTTCATCGGCTTCCTGCACCAGACTTCTCCTTACGAGGAGACAGGGGATGCAGGAAGGAGAGGAGGACAGCCGAACACAAACCAGACTCCTGTCTGTTGACGTGCACTAAACTGTTGACCTCTTATGTAGACAGACACGTCTGTTGTGTGGCAAAGTGGTTACTGTCCTAAAGTGGACAGGCTCAACGGAGGTAGAGAGATTCTCCCTGGCTCTGGAAACACCCAGCCGGGAAGAAAAAATACACAAAATTCTAACCCTTTCTTTAGTAATATGTTTATAACGCATGTCACACGCCCACCCTATTTGCCCAAAAATTCTATTGTAATTTGGCCTAAGGCCAGTGTACAGTAAAAGTCTGAACTCTCTCTCTCTCTCTCTCTCTCTCTCTCTCTCCTCTCTCTCTCTCTCTCTCTCTCTCTCTCTCTCTCTCTCTCTCTCTCTCTCTCTCTCTGTCTGTCTGTCTGTCTGTCTGTCTGTCTGTCTGTCTGTCTGTCTGTCTTTGGCAACAGAGAAACGAATAGACTGATAGATATAACATAGACAAGTAAGTAAACGTAAACTTTCTGTAGACATTTTCTGAGATGGCTAAAGACAAACAATCCACACAAATCTATGCTAACAAAACACTAGACATATTGATCTTCGAAAGCATTGGTATGAGGTGTGGAGGGGGCATACTAGTGTGGGGCATGGCACAAAGAGAAGAAAGGACGTTACTGACGAAGTGGGGAAATACACTAGGTCACTTTTTCCATATTCACTTCAGCAAAACATGATTTCTCCTCAAGTTTTAGGAGTATATTTTAAAGCAGTACCAACACCTTTCCCTTCTTTACAGCAAATCTTTTTTCTTCTTCGTCTCTCTTCTCTGTCGAACGCTCAGACAGCAATATTTGTTATCTGTCTTATCAGCGGAGGGTGTTGCGCTGCAGTTAAGCGCCTGGCAAGTCAGGCCATGCACATGTGTCTTGGTTGTGGAGGAGAATCACTACAATTTTTTGTCTTTCTAAAAAAAAAAGGCTAAAAGCAGACAATAGACAAGAAGAGAGTGAAAGAACGAAAGGAAGCTAGGCATAAACCAATAGAGGGATTGAAAAGAGGGAATTCATTGCTCCAGAGGGTGGGAAAGCCGTTATACTGACAAGGCCACGGCATTCCCACGTGGGAATCATCTATTCCTTTGAGAACAAAAATTAATAAGAGATCCGGTTAATTTGCCCTCCAAACTCCTACTACTCCCATATTTATAGATTTTGCCATTTGACTGACGTTTCTCTTTGTAAAATAACTTTTTCTCCAACTGGCATCCGTTGTTGCTTCTCTCTCTTCTCTCTCTCTGTCTCTGTCTTTTTCTCTGTGTGCCTGTCTGTCTGTCTGTCTGTCTGTCTGTCTCTCTCCCTCTCTCTATCTCTCTCTCTGTCTATCTGTCTCTGTCTCTGTCTCTGTCTCTGTCTCTCTCTCTCTCTCTCTCTCTCTCTCTCTCTCTCTCATCTCTCTCTCTCTCTCTCTCTCGTCTCTCTGCACATTTCCTGTCTGCGTAGGACCCCACGTGTGGGAATGTACGTATGTATGCACATGTTCACATGTGTGTGCGATGAATGTATTCATGAACAACTGTAAATTAGCCTCTGTGTGTGTATGTGTGTGTGTGTATGTATGTATGTATGTATGTATGTATGTATGTATGTATGTATGTATGTATGTATGTATGTATGTATGTATGTATGTATGTATGTGTGTGTGTGTGTATGTATGTATGTATGCATGTGTGTATGTGTGTGTATGTGTGTGTGTATGTGTGTACATGGACGACTTTGTACTTGCGTGCATGGAGATGCATCAGGACAGACAGGGATAAACTTCATCAAATGCAAAATTAATTTACATACCTGCATATTCTAAATAAAAAAGTCCTTTGTTTTAAACAAAAGTTAATTGCAAGGTCAAGAATGAGGAATGTTTTCTTAAATTTCCGATTTTTGCTCACACACACACACACACACACACACACACACACACACACACACACACACACACAACACACATAACACATAAACACACACACACACAACAAACATACATACACACAAAAACAACACTCACAAAAACATACATATATCCATATATTATACATTCATACATACAGACAGAAATACAGACAGAAATACATACATATATATATACATACATATAAACATACATACATACAACTACATACATACATACATACATACATACATACATACATACATACATACATACATACACACACATACACACACATACACACACATACCATGCATACATACATACATACATACATACATACATACATACATACATACATACATACATACATACATACATACATACATACATACATACATACATACATACATACATACATACATGCGTACGTAGGTACGTAGGTACGTATGTACCTACGTATGTACGTAAGTAGATATATACGTCTGTACGTATGTACGTACGTACGTACGGATGTACGTACATGCATACATACATACATACATACATACATACATACATACATACATGCATACATACATACATACATACATACATACATACATACATACATACATACATACATACATACATACATACATACATACATACATACATACATACAAACACAGACGCATGGGCGCACACACACATGCGTGTTTTTCTCTCTCTCTCTCTCTCTCTCTCTCTCTCTCTCTCTCTCTCCTCTCTCTCTCTCTCTCTCTCTCTCTCTCTCTCTCTCTCTCTCTCTCTCTCTCTCTCTCTCTCTCTCCTCTCTCTTCCATATGGGCGCACACACACATGCATGCTCACTCTCTCTGTGTGTGTCTCTGTCTGTGTCTCTCTCTATTTCACACACAAACAAACACACACACACACACACAAACACACTTGTACTCCCCTGTACCATCACACACATACACATACGTGTACAAATACATACACACGCACACACATAATATATACATCTCACACCTCAAACATAAACGTTGGCGCGCACTCACACACAGACACACACAGACACACAGACACACTCACTCCCATCCCCACCCCCAACCCGCACCACACACACACACACAAACGCACGCACACACACACACACACACACACACACACACACACACACACGCACGCACGCACGCACGCACGCACGCAGAGACACATAGACACACACAGACACACAGACAGACAGACAGACACATACACATACAATGCACACACACACGCACACACTCATCACTAGTTCGGGCGCGTTCGTCCAAGTAAAGGAGATTTTATCCAGGGCACAGCCCAGCAATCCATTACAGAGCCTGTCTGTTCCTCCTTGTTGTTCAATAGCTGCTGGGGCTCTGTGTCATTGCCCTACTTTCCTCACCCTGGCCTCTGCCGAGACCAGACACCCACTGACAACGAGACAGACAGACAGACATACAGAGAGAGAGAGAGAGAGAGAGAGAGAGAGAGAGAGAGAGAGAGAGAGAGAGAGAGAGAGAGAGAGAGAGAGAGAGAGAGAGAGAGACAATGACAATGACAATCGTTTATTGTGATTTAAGCTTTTTTCAGCCCATTCGCAAGGGGACACTGGGAAGGGGATTGGGAACAATACAAAATAATCATATTGCACAAAAACAAGAAACAAAATACGATTGCAGCCCAAATGATCTTCATGGCATGGATTCCACGTCATGGAACAAAGATAGAGATCCAGAGTCAGGTACATGGATGCAACATAAGTGTTCAGTCCCGTTGGGCCTCTGGCTTTTTTTTTTTTTTTTTTTTTTTGCTACAGTCCATGATTCACTATTCACAAACTGCAATGCGTAAAGCTTACGCCCATTGTAATGGGACGGGGCTGGCGAGGGTGGAGATACAACAAACATACAATCCACTGACAACACAGCACAAACGATGAAGTCCGTGGTAAGGTTTCCATGTCACTCTGCCTTCTGTCCTTTATACCCACTGGCTCGTGCTATCACATCACAGACGTGTCACAGATATGCATGCAAAAACGTTCTCTCTCTCTCTCTCTCTCTCTCTCTCTCCTCTCTCTCTCTCTCTCTCTCTCTCTCTCTCCTCCTCTCTCTCTCTCTCTGGGGACAGATAGCCTAGTGGTCAGAACGTTGCGCTGGCAATTTGACGACCCAGGTTCAATTCCGGTCGGGGAGATGTTTCCCCTGGAGTTAACATCAGTGCTGACTCCACTCTCCCCAAAAGTCCTTCTGATAAGACTTTAAACCGAGGCCCCGTGTGCGAACACACGCAGAACATCTTGCGCACACGTTTAAATCCTGTTCCGCTTTTCGTAAGAGAAGGCCATCGTGTACCGGTGGGAACAGATGACATTTACAAAACTGCATACACACGGGGACTGGATGTAAAAAGCACAAGAGTGCTTATTCCATTATCCTCGATATAAAAGAATAAATCAAATCAAATCAAATCTCTCTCTCTCTCTCCTCTCTCTTCTCTCTCTCTCTCTCTCTCTCTCTCTCTCTCTCTCTCTCTCTCTCTCTCTCTCTCTCCTCTCTCTCTCTCTTCTCTCTCCTCTCTCCTCTCTCTCTCTCTCTCTCTCTCTCTCTCTCTCTCTCTCTCTCTCTCTCTCTCTCTTTTCTCTCTCTCTCTCTCACTCTCTCTCCCCCTCTCTCTCTCTCTCCTCTCTCTCTCTCTCTCTCTCTCTCTCTCTCTCTCTCTCTCTCTCTCTCTCTCTCTCTCTCTCTCTCTCTCTCTCTCTCTCTCTCTCTCTGTAAAGCTGTCATTTGACTGATTAAACTGAAAGAAGACGACATACAGACAGACAACAGTGAGAGAGATAGAGACAAGTGGAAAGAAAGAACAAACAAAACGAATCTCAACAGAGGGGGATAAGAAAAACCATGATCACAGAAGAAACCAGATTAAAGAGGCATACAAACTGTATTTACCTGCTTTACAGTGAAGTGAATGCCACCTATTACAGGACGATGGAGAAAGGGAGAATCAGAGTAAGACTCTATGTACAAAAGACTACTAGATACGAATGAAGAGGCTTGCAATAGACTCTCGTTGCTGTATACACTACAGAATGTGTAGCAATCTAGCGACAGAAAGACAGACAGCTAAGTGGAGAAGAAAAGAAAGACATGTAGGGAGCGACAATAATGTGATCATATAGATTAAGAGAGTTTAGGTTGCCCTAATTACAGATAACAACAGGCACATTAACAGAGAGAGAGAGAATGAGAGAGAGAGAGAGACAGAGAGAAGAGAAAGAGAGAACGAGAGTTAGATGAGAGAGAGAGAATACAGAGATGTATAATATTACTGAAAATAGACTTACAAGATAAGAAATAGATACAGAGTGCACGGTGAAGCATGAGAGACATCCATAGAAAAAAACAAAGTAGATGATGGGAATAGGAACAAAGACATTGTTGCCGTAGAACTACAGATGTGTAGGCACATCTAGCCGACAGAAAGACAGACAGCTAAGTGGGACAGAAGAAAAGAAAGACATGTAGGAGCGACCAAATAAAATTAGTGATCATATAGATTTACAGAGAGTTTAGGTTGACCTGAATTACAGTGTACACATGCTGGCACATTAACAGAGAGAGAGAGAGAGAGAGAGAGAGAGAGAGAGAAGAGAGAGAGAGAGAGAGAGAGAGAGAGAAGAGAGAGAGAGAGAGAGAGAGAAAAATTACTGATCAAATAGACTTACAAAGATAAAACATAGATTTACAGAGTCCACCGTGCACGCATGCAGGTACATCCATAGAAAAAAACAGAAAGTAGAGGATGGGAATAGGAAACAAAGACATGTGCGTAGAGACAGACAAGATTACGAATTGAAGAGACTGACAGAGACTCTCAATTTTGACCTACATTACAGTGCACACGTGTAGTGTAGGCACACCAACTGACAAAAAGACAGAGGGGGAGTGGGGAGGGGGAAGGGCTAGAGAGAAAGACATGTGCACAGGACAGACAAGATTATTGATCAGACACTTACAGAGTCTGTCAGCTAACCTGTATTACAGTGCACACAAGTAGGGGCATCCAGTGACAAAAAGACAGAGGGGGGAGGAGGGGAAGGGGAGGAAGAAACAGGCACAAGATTACCAGTGGAGGAGACACACACCTGTATTAAGGTGTAATGTGTGGGTACTCCACCAACAGGAAGACAGAGGGGCTTTGGGGGAGGGGGGGGGGGGGCAGAGAGAAAAAAGACAGACAGGGTGCACGGAAAGACAAACAAGATTACTGATCAAATAGACTTACAAAGACTGTCAGGTGACTAGCATCACAGTGTACATGTGTAGGCACATCCGCTGAGAGAAAGACATCGTGGCAGATTGGAAGGACATGTGCACACACAGACAAACAAGATTACTGATCCAAGAGACCTGAAGAGACAATCTGTCTTGACCTGCTTTTATGGGCACAGGTGTAGGCATGTTCTCTCTCTGTCTGTCTCTGTGTCACTCTTTCTCTGTGTCTCTGTCTTGTCTTTTTCTGTCTCTTTTTCTCTGTCTCTCTGTCTTTTTCTCTCTCTTTCTCTTTTACATTTATTCATGCTTTCTCTATATGTCTCTTTCTCAAAGGGCTGAGTGTAAAGATTTGCTGGACAAAAGTTGTAAAATCAGATTATGAGAAATGCATCAATGAAGTGGCAGTCATTTTTGCTTTGTCTTTTAAGGTTAAGTTATAAAGAGCTCCAATCCAATCCAGTCCAATCCAATCTTCTTGTTTATAGCCCTGCCGACCAGAGGCTATATTGAAGCTGTCACCTCGTAAAATTTTAAATCTCAGAATAAAAATAGCTGTAGACAGACTAAAACAGTGTATACAACCAACTCTACTCTCGTTCCTTGTATCAGCGCTCCAGCCAACCACAAGGGTCAACCCCGGATTCGCTAGATAGTTGTACACATTTGCACACAAAAAAATGTTTGGTGGTAAAGAGGAAGTGACATTAGCTGGTGTGTTGATTGGTTGCTGTGTTGCTTACAAGAATCTGCAAATCAGGTCAACTTTGCAACTTAATGAATTTAGATAACCTGAATAGCTTGTTAACTTTTCTTTACATCAAAATTCTGTTAATGAGTGGAGGAAAACTGATATCGTAGATTGTGTTCATGATAATGGTATTAAAGAAGGATGAAGCTGGTGACAGTGATGATGATGATCATTATCTTTGTCTTTGTCGTCGTTGTCATCATCATCATCTTCATTATCATCATTTCCATTATCATCACTGCCTTTTTAATTGCTAGTTTTCTTTACTTTTCAGAAGGTGTGCTGTTTATCTCTCAATGTCTGTTGTTGTACTGTCTCTAAATAATTCGGATCAATTTAAACGAACACTGGAACACGCTATCTCTCTCTCTTTTCTCTCCTTGGCCCTGCCTCCTGTAGTTCTCTCACCTCATCCTCTCTGCTTCCAGGGTAGGATGGTATCAGGAGAAAGTCGACAACGTTTCAGACCAGGGAAAGGGGCATAGAGGAGGTTATGGTGGGGGAGGGGGAAATAGGATAGGGGGTAAGGGAAGTAGAGTTAAGCGGGGAGACACAAAAAAGGAACATAATTAGAAATGGAGGGCATTTGGGGAAAGGGGAGGAATAAAGCATGAGAAAAGAGGGCATTACATGTGAATGGGGATCATAGCAAGAAGGAAGAGAGCATGGAAATGAAATAAAGAAATTGGAAGGAAAGACGTTTTAGGCATTGAAAGAAAGCAAGAAATCCTGTGATAGTTAGAGAAATAAGAAGAAGCATAGGAATTAGTGGAAGGGAGTGTAGATTCGGCGGTATAATTATGTAGGGGGTTGGCTGCAGAGAGAATTAGATGGTATAGGTTTAGAAGACAGGGCCTAAAAGAGGAGAGAGAGGAAGCGTAAGGTTCAGGGGGAAATGGTTAGAAAAGGACAGGAAGCGGGGAAGGAAACCATGGGATGATATCCAGAGAAAGATGGCCACGCTGAAGAACCGGAAAAAACGGGGAACAGGGAAGATAGGGAGGGGTTCATGGTACCACAGTTTATGGTGGGAAAATAGTAGGATGGAGGGACTTTCTTCTTCTTCTTCTTCTTCTTCTTCTTCTTCTTCTTCTTCTTCTTCTTCTTCTTCTTCTTCTTCTTTGTCAAACGCTCAGACAGCAACTATTGTTGCCTGTCATATCAGCGAAAATGCGTTGTGCTGTCGTTAAGCGTCTGACAAGTCAGGCCTCGTGCATCCGACTTTGGCATGGGAGAAAAGTATCTCGTACGAATTTCTGGGAAAAGGCAGGAAAATGGTCAAAGAAGGTATGATACGGGGACAGAAAGAAAAGAAACAAGGTAGAAAAAAGAGAGGGACAGAAAAAAGGGAATTGCTAGAGCAGGCTTTCCAAAGTGTGGAGATGCTATTAATACTGACAGGCCCCTGGCATCCCCGATGGGGAGGATGGAAAGATGTGACTCTTTTGTTCTTTCTTCTTTTTCCTTAGTTTGGTGTGATCTGTTTTCCATTGGGTTTTGTTTTATTTTCTCCTCAGTTAGAACTCCCAAGTTCACCAATGGTGAGACGTTTTGCATATGTGACCGGGGGATTTTTGGAAGGGAAGGTGAGAGGAGGGACATAGTTAAAGTTAAGCATAATGAGAAAAAGGAGAAGGCTTAGGGTTTAGACAGGGAGGTAGAGTTTTCAGTGTATGGTCGCTCAATGTTTGGGGGAGAGAGTGGAGCTTAAGAAGCATAATATATAGAAAAAAAAAGGTCAGCACACGTATCGTAATACCAAGTGACAAAAGAAAAGGGGGCAATTTAATCTTTCGAATAGAATGCTTTATGTAAACAGAAGTTTGAAAGGTCGCCTGCTATGAAAAAGTAGGCCATGCCTATGCCGCTGACCACCCTCACAGAGGGAGAGAGGGTTCTGTTAATGTTCCAGGAGTAGCTCGGGGCTCCTTTTTCAAAGAACGCTCTTTCCAGCTCCTTAGAAAAAAATCTCTATGGAAAAGCATCGCACGATTTCTTTCCCCACCCCCTCTCTATTGACTTTATTCCGGGGTAGCTCAGTTTCTGCCCTTTCTGCTTACGTCTTCTCTTCTTCGTACTTTCTCCTTCTTTCTGTTTTGTTTTTCTAAAGTTTTTTCTTATCGTGGTCATGTTTCTCTCCTCCTCTTTCTTTTTCTTCTTTATCATCATCATCATCATCATCATCATCATCATCATCATCATCATCATCATCATCATCTTCTTCTTCTTCTTCTTCTTCTTCTTCTTCTTCTTCTTCTTCTTTTTCTTCTTCTTTTTCCTCTTCTTCTTCTTCTTCCTCCTCTTTTTCTTTTTCTCCTCCTCCTCCTCCTTCTCCTCCTTCTTCTTTGCAATTCTTCGCAATTCTTTTTCTTTGCAATCTCCACAATTCTTCTTCGCAATTCTTCTTCTTCTTCTTCCTCTTCTTCGCAATTCTTATTCTTCTTCTTCGCAATTCTTCTTCTTCTTCTTCGCAATTCTTATTCTTCTTCTTCGAAATTCTTCTTCTTCTTCTTCTTCTTCTTCTTCTTCTTCTTCTTCTTCTTCTTCTTCGCAATTCTTGTTCTTCTTCGCAATTCTTCTTCTTCTTCTTCTTCTTCTTCTTCTTCTTCTTCTTCTTCTTCTTCTTCTTCTTCGTATACAAACAAGTACTTGATCACGTAAATATCTAATATCTTTCTGGAAATAAGTTCGACCACTTGACTTGAAGTTGAACTGAGGATTTTCTCTCTGAAGGTAACACTACAACTGAGGATTTTCCCTCTGGAACAGAGGATTTTCCCTTTAGAGATAACATTGCGATTGATGATTTTCCCTTTGGAGATAACACTGGAACTGAGGATTTTCCAAGCCTCGTTTCTTTTGAAATAGTTCGTATAACTGAGATATGAATCTCCCATGCCATTCGGTGATCTTTAACTTCTTATGTAGTGAGAAAGCTGCCTACTTCAGTTGAAAGCTGAAATGTTCACTGATAAACGAATGTCATGCAAGCAAATAAAAATAACAGCGCTGTTTCCTTTTCTTCTGGAGATCTCTGTTCTATGAGATTTTCCCTCTGAAGATAACACTGGAACTGAGGATTTTTCCTCTGAAGATAACACTGGAACTGAGGATTTTTCCCTCTGGAACTGATGATTTTCCTTGGAGATAACACTGGAACTGAGGATTTTTCCTCTGAAGATAACACTGGAACTGAGGATTTTCCCTTTGGAGATAACACTGCAACTGAGGATTTTCCCTTTGGAGATAACACTGGAACTGAGGATTTTCCCTCTGGAGGTAACACTGCAACTGAGGATTTTCCCTCTGGAACTGAGGATTTTCCTCTAGAGATAACACTGCAACTGAGGATTTTCCTCTAGAGATAACACTGCAACTGAGGATTTTCCCTCTGGAGGTAGCACTGGAACTAAGGATATTCCCTCTGGAACTGAGGATGTTGGAACTGGCCATCCTCCCTCCACAGCGCACATATCCAACATCACTCAGTCAAGAGTGCTAAATTTAATGCTCCTTTCCTTTCACCTAGTCCAAGTGTTGTCAGTTCCTGCTATAAATAGCACCAGCTAGCCCCACCTAGACTGGGATAGGAAGGATTGATGAACAGCTAAGAGGAGCTGAAAGTAGGGTAAACTGACAGCTGTGCCTCCTATCAATGGAACTATGTCATGACTATGCAAACACAAACAGTAGATTCTGAGTTCACGCTCAGATGTCATCTCTGTTGGTAAAACAGTAGGCCAGGTGTGGCCATTGGCCACTGATGTCACCATCAGGCCAAGCAGGCCCTCCGCTACATCCGGAGAGAGCTGACTTCACCATGCTCCACTTGTCCACAACACTCGACCTGACAAATTCAAGGAGGCACTCCAACGACTCTTCAATCAGTTAAAGGGCAAGTCAAGTCTCCACCTTCACCTTAACCTGTCCTGTGGTCTTGAAGACCGTTGGGAGACCACTGACAGTTTTGGCAACCAGCTTCCTCCGCTCTTCTCAGTCCTGATGATTGTAGTATATCGTTATATTTAAGGCCGGTCCACTCTCTGATGTCGTCTCCCTGTCATTTTCTCTGTCTGCCTCTTCGGCTCCCTTCGTGTACAGTTTCCATGTGGACAGTCTTGGCCAGTCTAGATGTTCGTGTTACGTGCCTGTACTACTTCAGTTTGCTTTGCTTTTTTCACTGAAATAAGGAGCTCCCCATGTGAACAGTAAAATCTGAATAGTAAAGGTAAAAAAGTAAAGGTGTCCCATAACCTAAGCGGTCGTAGGGGAGCGAGGTGTCAGAGACCTCAACTTCTCCAGGGGCCAGCATATTGAGGGCTGCGCCCATCTCCTCTCACTCACTGCTTTACCTTCCCTGACCCTAAAGAGGGCAGGTACCCATTTACAACTGGGTGAACTGGGGGGACTGTACTGAAGCCAAGGCATGCAAACGGTGACCCATCCAACTGGTAACCACGCTCGACGCTGCTTAACTTGACTGGAGGAAAGCGAGCGCTCTGACCACTGAGCTATCCTGCCCTCCCCCCCTCCACAAGTCTATCTACAAAATCAAACCTAAAAGATGTTGGTAAGCCTGAGTAGGTGATAGTTTACCCCCACAATTCTGTCTTTGTCCCAGATATTTTGATAATAAGGTCTCCATGCTTCTCTGGACTAAGGACAGGCCTGAAGGGTGTTACCATAAACAGAAGTGGCTTTATCTCAAATCGGCACAGGCAATGACATTTATCAGGGTCCTTGGTTTTTTGGACAAAAGAACCAAACAATATCATGACAAACATGACGTCATTTTTCCAAATTAAGAAAAAAGATGGACTTCATGGAAAAAAGACACATAAAATTTTCAACAAGGATCAGATTATCTGATCTTTCAACAGCAGTGATGCTAGGAAATATGAGCAGATTTGTTTTGGAAAGAAAGGATCTTAAGAGGAAAAATCAAAAAGGAAATGCAAACATACGTGTTTTCCTATCGGATTTAGCAACGACAAAACAGTTGAGAGCAAACACCGCTTTGCAGGTTCTGACCACAAAAAAAATTGCGACAAAAGATGATCTGAAACCTCACAAAAAAGGTGTTCTGAGGCAGAAATTGTGCCAAAGTATCATAACTCAAAATATCTACATTGAAAAGTTTGTAATAATGAAACAGTGGCTTTTGATTTTATACCAGTGCTTCCCCGTGGGTATGCCACATGCTCTTAAAGTATGAATAGCATACCTACCTCCTAAAAGTTCTGGGCTAGGAATTCCTTCTTTTCTATCACTCTCTTTGTGTCTGTCGTTTTTCGTACGTTTTTATCATTTTTTTTAACAGATTATTTGCCTTTCCAGTCCATTTGTCTGCCTTTTAACGAGCAAATCTTATAGATTGTCTCTCCTTCCCAAAGTCCGAATACGGCTACCTTAATGGTAGGTAAACAGTTGCGCGCAAAACCTCACCATTAGTGAGCCTCAGAGCAATAGACTAGGACCTAAAATAAAGAGCACACACACACACACACACACACACACACACACACACACACACACACACACTCACAAATGCACACATAATTTATTTGCCTCTCGTCTGTTTGCTACTCTCTTCCTTTCACTTGTTTATTTGGCACTTTAACGATGTTAAGCATATTCTGAATGAAAAGAAAAGTGACTAACGAAAATCATTGTTCTTAATGGCGAACACTGGGATGGTGAACCATTACCAGTTATTCATTGTGTTGACTTTTTGTCCAGATATCTACACAGGATCATACTTTATCAGGGCTAAGACAAAAAGAAACTAAACGAAGAGCACATGACAAATTAGGGATTTCTGATTTGATAATAAAATAACCTCATAAACACTGATTTATGATGGCTAGTTTTCCCCATAGAAACCTTGGAAAATATTTCCGGGGGGCTTGACGCCAAACACTTTTTCCAGTCCCCTTTGAACTAAGAAACCATCCACCATCACCTATATTTCTGGAGAAAACCAGCAACTCTCACTGACAAGACAATGGGCAGCTCCTATTATCTGCTTTAGGTAGGAACACTTCACCAGGCGACAACAGAAAATGCTATTATCCTCTAAAGGGAAATATGTTGATGAAGGATTGAATGAGGACACCGTCCTATCAAGAGGTCTCTGCTTGTTGCCTCAAGGCAGTCACGCCAGTCTGTTATTTTCCTCTTAACAGAAGCCCCTTCCATGTTTTTTCTTTTGTGTGTGTTACATGAGTAATTGTGTGTAAAATAAGTAGTCTTGCTGCTGCTTGGTAGATACCACTGCTGTTTAGGTGAGTGGCTGTTGTCGTAAAGTAAACAGGTTTAACAAAACAGGAACTCCCCCGGAGACTGCAAACTTCCCTGGGGAAATGGCAAACCTCCTCCTTTCCTTCTCCAGCTTGGCTGGCCGTGTATAGACTGCAAATGTCAACAAAAAAAATCCAAATCTGACCATCCCTGTTGTCTTTTTGAGCGTGTGAATCGGAAAAGCAACTGATTTTGACAAGAAAGTTATAGAGTAGGCCTACTCATTTGATATTTGCTGTCTCCACTGAGTCTCTGATTACGTAATAGATCTTTTTTGCCATCAGTTTGGGTCGTTTTCTCATGTGTGCCGATAAAAAATGGCGTGCTAAGCAGTTTAATGTCATTTGAATTCCTGTAATTATTAACCTGTTTCGCACAGTTGAAGGCGTCAATCCAGCTAGAGACAAGGAATCTATCTAACGACACCACACCGTTTGTTGGAGACACTGCAGCTGAAAGGTGTCTGAAGTCCAAAGTGATAGAGCGTGTCCCCATGTTTGGTGTTTTCTTTGTTCTCAGGTACAGCAGTCAAAGGAACACTAACATGAGCAGGCACTTAAGTTTTGATGAAATCAATGGTGTAGTAGAAGTGGCTCATTGATGTTAACAACCTCTCCAGCTTTGTATAAGAAATCAGTTGGAATATTAACCTAAGACAGCTAATGTAATGAGAGTAAGCAGTTAAACAAAAAAAAACCAACAAATTTAAAAATGTGTGAGTCTGTGCTCGCATATGTTTATCTTTTCGATTATTTATTAATTCTTTTATATCGAGGATAATGGAATAAGCAGTCATGTGCTTTTTTATATTCAGTCCCCGTGTCTATGCAGTTTTGTAAATTTTGTCATCAGTTCCAACCGGCACACGATGGCCTACTCTTACGAAAAGCGGAACAGGATTTAACGTGTGCGCAAGATGTTCTGCGTACACTCACACACGGGGCCTCGGTCTATAGTGTGTATAAATATATATATATATATATATATATATATATATATATATATATAATATATATATATATATATATATATATATATATATATATATAATGTATGTATATATACATACATACATACATACATACATACATACATACATACATACATACATACATACATACATACATATCTGTGTGTGTGTGCGTGTGTGCGTGCGTGCGTGTACGTGTGTTGTGTATGTGTGTGTGTGCGTGTGTATGTGTGTGTACGCGCGCCCACGTGTGTGTGTGTGTGTTGTGTGTGTGTGTGTGTGTGTGTGTGTGTGTGTGTGTGTATGTCTGTCTGTGTGTGTGTGCGAGTGTATGTGTGTGCGCGTGTGTGTGTGTTTACATACATAAACGTGCACAGTACTGCGTTCTCTGTCTGTCTGTCTGTCCTGTCTGTCTGTCTCTCTCTCTCTCTCTCTCTCCTCTCTCTCTCTCTCTCTGACTCTCTCTCTCTCTGTATTATTTTCGACTGATCTTTAAAGTATTTGTAAAGCAAAAAAGAGATATGTCATGCTTTTGTTTGAAACTTACATTCACAACTCCTTTTAGGAAGACAGCTTGGTGAATGTGATTTGATTCAACGATGTTTTTTTAAAAATTAATTCCTCTCTTTTACACCCAGAATTCCCTCGTCTTCCTGCCTGCATCGTCGCTTTCTTTGCAGCCCCGTGCTATCGCAGACACTTAAAACCAAACAGGTAGTAAATAAACACATTACCTAATAATATCCTGCTTCAAATCGTCATTATTTTTTTTATTGTCTTTGAGATTTGAATTTGGACGAGAAGACATCGTTGAAACTCCAAATGAATGTATCAAGAATGAGATTTAAAAATCACAAAGCACGTTTTTTTGTAACTCAGCACTTTTGGTCCACCTACGCTGTCTGTGATCTTAATTGGGAAAACAGCGCCTCGTTCTAGATTCCTGTTCCCAATAAAGTGGCTATTTCTGGCAGTGAGACTGCAAGATAGGCTAGCATTTTAACTGTTTTTGGCTTTAAACTGTTTATTCTGACACACACGCATGCTCACACAAACACGCACAAACAAATACACGTACACACACTTACACACATATACACATACACGCAATCATGCACACCGGGACTGTATGTAAAAAAGCACACGAGTGCTTATTCCATTATCCTCGATATAAAGGAATAAATAAAGAAATACACACACACACACACACACACACACACACACACACACACACACACACACACACACACACACACACAGCAAAAACACCCCCAGCACCACCAATGACAAAAGCAGTAAACACGCTTTCACAATTACCTCCACTACTACAACCCACACCGCCAGTCCCTCCAGCCACCCGCTTCTCACAAAACCAACTGCTCCACCACACAACAAGACTCGAGAAAACGCTCAACGCCTACGTGCATGCCAAACTAAAAGGACTCCGTCTGTTTCTGACCCTGCTTTGGCAGAGTAGATGTACCAGACAGGTTCGAGGGGGCAGCATGGCCCAGTGGTTAGAGCATCATGCTCGAGATCTGAAGAAAACAGACAGGGTGTGAGGTCAAGCCTCCGCTAAAATATCACAATGACGATCTTAGTGAGAAAGAGACCAGACTTACACAGTGAATGTTGATCAATCAAATATCTTTTTCCATATGTAGCTTTTGAAATCTTTTTCCTTTAATGCTGCCTTTTTTATTTTTACAAAAAATACATTTCTTTTTAAATTACATTATTGTATTATTTCCAAAAAGCAAACAAATCAGCATCAACAGCAAAAATGAGAGGTGATAAAAACCTACGATAAAAAAGATAAGATAAAAAAGCAAAATATCAAAAACAACCAACAACAAATATGTATATATAAATAATACATATATAGATAGATAGATAGATAGATAGATAGATAGATAGATAGATAGATAGATAGATAGATAGATAGATAGATAGATAGATAGATATACATATATACATATATACATATATATATAATATATATATATCAATAAGAAAAATTGGGTTCACTTAATCATGCTATACAACGCTCTTTGAATTAAAAAAAATCACAAAAATGAAGTGTCGAATAAATAACAACTTGACAATTCAAAATACTTTAGATCTGATTTTGTTTCCCTGCCAAATAGCTGTACTAGATTTTCCAAAGGAAAAGTGATAAGAGCAAAAGGTAAAACAGAAAAAGTGCTTGTACCACTGTAAAGATCTCATTGCTATTCAGCAGTTCACTTTTTAGCCGGCTGAGCTTGCAGCTGGTGCTGACTGCCATGTGAAGCAAAGCTATAGGGACACAGACAGAACAACAGAGAAGAGAGAGAGAGAGAGAGAGAGAGAGAGAGAGAGAGAGAGAGAGAGAGAGAGAGAGAGAGAAGCAGACAGGCAGACACACAGACAGAGACACATGACAAACAGCCAATAGGTGAACACACAAACATATCCACTCGTATACAAACACACACACATGCACATCGCACACGCGCACGCACACACACACACACACACACACACACACACACACACACACACACACACACACACACACACACATGAATTCTAAATCAGTGACAATACGGACATCTACAAATAGCAATGATGATGATGATGATGATGATGATGTCGACGACGATGATGAAGATGAAGACAAAGAGAACAACAACGCCAAAATAATAGAAAAACGTAAAAAGACGCTGAATAACAACAACGAGAAAAAAGAAGAACAAGACAGAACAAGAAAATGGCGAATGACGATGAGCATAACGTCAATGATATAAAAAAAAAACTACAATGACTAGTAGAACAACAACAAAAGTCACAAATAACAGTAGCAACAATATGATGATTATGATGATGATGAAACGATGATGTTGAGTGTTGATGTTACTTGCTACTGCTGCTGCCGCTGCTGCTGCTGCTGACGATAATGATGACGCTGGTGATGATGATGATGATGATGATGATGATGATGATGATGATGATGATGATGATCATCATCATCATCATCATCATCATCATCATCATCATCATCATCATCATTATGAAGACGACAACGACGATGACAAAATTAACTTTTTTTTTAAAAAGAAAAGGCTGAATAGCGAAGTGGAAAGAAAAAGAAAAAACAGGAAAGAGACCACAGAAAGAGCGGATGACAAACAAACATAAAACCAATGACATTAATAACAACAATAACAAGTAGAACAGCAAACATCAGCCAGTATTCCCAACACAGCGAAACAAATCAAACCAAACCACACCACCTGCGGGCGGGGACAGCATAACAGAGAGAGCGTTGAGCTCAAAATCTGACGGCACAGGCACAAACAAGCCACCACTAGACGCTGGTTGGAGGAGAGTTTTCCTTTAGAGCTAGCGTTAGTACCGACTCCACCACCGCGAAAGTCCTGGGGAGACTATACACCGAGGACCCGCGTGAGAATGCATAAAGAACATCTTGCGCACACGTTTAAATCCGTTCGACTTTTCGGAAGAGTAGGCCATTTCGTGCCAGAAGGTACGGATTTTTTTTAAGAAAAAGAAACGTATGCACACTAGTGTCGTATTAAAAACATCATCCGCAAAGTGAAAATGTGTCTGGATAGGCAAACGGTTTCTGTCACTATTTATAAACCTCATAGCTTTAGCTGGAAACGAAAAAGAAAAAAAAGAAAAAAAAATCAAAGGAATGAAACGAGAAGAAAACAAAATCAAAAACAAATCAACAGGAAACAAAGAAGATCCGGTGCCTCTGGAGCATCAACAACAATAACAATAAAACCAGACGGACAAAGCCAGGTTCATTCCAGTGCTTTGTTTTAAGAGCACAGGAAAATGTTCTTCTAGCGAAAAAAAACAAACTGAAACATGAAAAAGAAAACAGCACATTATGTAGCAGATAAACTTCTTTCGGGTCAGCGATGTTTTCTACACATTTGCAACACTATAACTGTTCTCTCTCTCTCTCTCTCTCTCTCTCTCTCTCTCTCTCTCTCTCTCTCTCTCTCTCTCTCTCTCTCTCTCTCTCTCTCTCTCTCTTTAAACCGAGGCCCCGTGTGCGAACGCACGCAGAACATCTTGTGCACACGTTAAATCCTGTTCCGCATTTCGTAAGAGAAGGCCATCGTGTGCCGGTGGGAACAGATGACATTTACAAAGCTGCATATACACGGGGACTGGATGTAAAAAAGCACAAGGGTGCTTATCCCATTATCCTCGATATAAAAGAATAAATCAAATCAAATCAAATCAAATCAAATCAAATCAAATTCTCTCTCCTCTCTCTCTCTCTCTCTCTCTCCTCTCTCTCTCTCTCTCTCTCTCTCTCTCTCTCTCTCTCTCTTATTCTTTTTTATATCGAAGATAGTCGAATAAGCACTCATGTGCATTTTACATCCAGTCCCCGTGTTTACGTGGCTTTGTAAATTGTTGTCATCTGTTCCCACTGGCACAAAATGGCCTACTCTTTCGAAAAGCGGTGTAGGATTTAACGTGTGAGCTAGATGTTCTGCGTGCGTTTCTCATCCTAAGGACTTTTGGGGTGCGTGGAGTCTGCACTGACGTTAATTCCAGAGAAAAAATCTCCTTGAACTGGATTTGAACCCAGGTTGTCAGATTGCGAGTGTAATATTCTAATCAATAGACTATCCTGTCCCCTGTGACTATGTGAATGTGTGTGTGTGTGTGTGTGTGTGTGTGTGTGTGTGTGTGTGGTGTGTGTGTGTGTGTGTGTGTGTGTGTGTGAATCTGTCATCTGTGAGTGCAAGTTTGTGTTTGTATACACAAACACAAACTTGCACTCACAGATGACAGATTCACACAGTCTGTGTGTCATTGAGGGCTTGTGTGCATGAAAGCAGGTGGGCTTGTTCGCCGCTATACCTTTTTGTTCGAAATGTCTGCATTGTTTGTTGATGAAAAGGTACAGAGAAATGCTTATACTTTTGTATCATTCTTAGCACGCTCTTGAAAAAATGTTTAGATGTGTTCTTTTTCAATTTTAAAACCATCACTATTGAACAGCTCTCTCTGTCTCTGTCTCTCTCTCTCTCCACCCATCTCCCTCTATCTATCTTTTTTTTCCTGTTGTCTTTAATGGCTTTTTGTTTGCTTACAAGCTGTAGTTTTTAGTCTTAAGGGACAAGATGAAAATGCACAAGCCTTTGAATCCTTTGTGCTATACTTTGCCGCGTTGCTTATCTGAAACACCTTGTGTTATGGGGTTTTATTGTCTTCTCTCTTGACGTCTCTGCTTGATTACTTTATGGCTAAGGGACAAAACAAACAAAAGGAAACAAAGAAACAGAAAAAAAAAAAACTTACAGGGTTTAAAAGCAAAAAAGTAAACAAAAAAAGAAAGATAGAAAGATCAACTCTGACACAACTTCCCATCTTAATTCACACGCATCGGTTCAAGTTAAAAAGAAAGGGGGGGAAGGAGAGAAAAAAAACTAACCCTTTTTTCCGTTATTGATGCAAAGTCAGTTCTGAGCACTACTCTCCTATAAAAAGTGAAAAACCCTCCAAAATCGGTGTGTGGCTGCCGATATGGCGATGTCCTGCACAAAAGGAAGGGGCGGGATAGCTGAGTGGTGAGAGCACTCGTTTTCCCCAAGCTAAGATTAAGCAGCGTTTAGCATGGTCACCAAATAGATGGGTGACCGTTTGCGCGCCTTGGCTTCAACATAGTTCCCCGGTTCACCCAGCTGTAAATAGGCACCTGCCCTCATTGGGGACAGGCAGTTAAAGCAGCCAAGGAGAGGAGATGGGCGCCGCCCTCAATATGCTGGCCCCTAGAGAAGCTGAGGTCTCTTGACAACTCTCTCTACAACGACAGCATAGGTTATGGGAACTTGTACCATTATAACCTTTTGTGCTGTGTACATGTGTATACCACCAACCAAATACACTCTGTAACGGTTTTCCTTAGGGTAAGCAACTGTGAACGCTGTGTCTAGTGACAATACTAGAGCAAAAGATTCAATGAATAATTACTTATCGTTTCATTGCTCTGTCTTCTGAACAGCTCTCCTAGATGGTATGGTGGCTACCCCATTAGAGGTATTAGGGAGGGGGGGGGGTCGTTCTTCAGCTAGAGCTCCGAGTTTCACCAAAGGTGAAATGTTGCCTATCCAATCAATTACCCAATATCAAGGTAGCTGCTTCTCGACTTAGGGGATGATATCTAAACACGACACCAATGTGCATGCAGATTTTCCTTTGATTCTATTGTCAGTTCTTAAGTATTGGCACGCAATGACCTACTCTTCCGAGAGGTGATTGGGTTTTAACATGTTTGCAAGATGTTCTGCGTGCATTCATTCACAATTCCTCGGTATATAGTCTCATCCGAGGGGCTTTCGGGGAAATGGAATCAGTACTGATGTTAACTAGAGGGGAAGAAATCATAACTCCCAGAGGAGAAATTCTCTTGATAGAGTGTCCCTGTGGTGGGACGAACCCGAACTGTCAGATGGCGAGCTCAAGGCTCTAACCACCAGATTATCCTGCACCTGCACATCCCCCTCCCCGCTATCAGGATTAAAAGGGTGTACAGTACTACGTTTCAATGCTAAAGAACCACGTAGCTCTTGTTAAAGAAGAGGAGGAGGAGGATAATGATGATGATGATGATGATGATGATGGTGATGGTGATGATGATGATGATGATGATTAAGAAGAAAAAGAGGAACAACAACAATAACAATAACAGCAATGATAAGAATGAAGGAGAAGAAGATTTACTAGAAACACGTCCAAAGATGAATGAGAATTCAGGAAGGGGGGTCATATTGTATAGCATTGCTACGTCCGGTGACAGACCCTGCACAGCTGTCATTTCCGGTTTTTGTTCAATGTAATCAATCACCTCTGTTTTTGATCATTATTTTATTATTCTCTTTCCTGGCTTCCATTGTCCATTTCAATAAGGAATAATTTCGATAATCGGCACACACTGTATAAAACATCATTGTCGTTTTGGTCCACATTTTTGTGCTTAATCGTAGTCAGTATTTGTCACATACTGTGAAGAAACCCTTGAGCATTATATCATGACAAATTTTACATAGAATTAGATGTTGTCCAGTCACGTTTATGTACATATTTTTTTTATTACGCTTACAAATACCTTTTTATGCTAACCCAGTCTTGACCTCTTTAAATGCAATTGATATTTTCAACAGTTATCAGTTGTTGTTTTTATAAATCCACTCACTTTGCTGTGTTTAAGAAACGTTCTTATACTTACTGATATCTTTCTTCAGTACACTAATGAAAACAATAAAACTTCCCGTTCAGTTACAGTATAGCTACTAACACTTTTGTGTAATTTGTCTTCAGGATTCACTGTGACTTTGAAGAATTAGGATACCACGGGATTTTTCTTCTTCTTCTTTCAGTACACCGTAGCTGGGGGTATAGAGGTATCGCATCTGCCTAAAATGCGAGAAATCTGGGTAAATCCTTGTTCTTGCCCGGGATTTTCCATTGTCTACTAGACTTTAAGAGATGGTCTGGGTTCTCTAGTCTTTAGGATGAGACAATAAGCCGAACTCCCATGCTTAACGCGCATTCAGCGCACGTAAAAGAACCCACAGTAACAAGAGAGTTTTCCACAGCAAACAGGTGTAGAAGAAAGAAGAAAGGACTATATATGCAGACAGATTTTTTTTAATAGGTGGTGCTGGTCACGTGGCGACATTTTTTTTCTCTGGAGGAGATCAACCCGCGTTTCACGCAGAGAAATCTGCCGTGACTGACTGCAGTATGCAATATTTATTCTTCACTGACTGCAGTATGCAATACTCATTCTTCACTGACTGCAGTATGCAATATTTATTCTTCACTGACTGCAGTATGCAATATTCATTCTTCACTGACTGCAGTATGCAATACTCATTCTTCACTGACTGCAGTATGCAATACTCATTCTTCACTGACTGCAGTATGCAATATTTATTCTTCACTGACTGCAGTATGCAATACTCATTCTTCACTGACTGCAGTATGCAATATTTATTCTTCACTGACTGCAGTATGCAATACTCATTCTTCACTGACTGCAGTATGCAATATTTATTCTTCACTGAATGCAGTATGCAATACCCATTCTTCACTGACTGCAGTATGCAATATTTATTCTTCACTGAATGCAGTATGCAATATCTATTCTTCACTGACTGCAGTATGCGATATTTATTCTTCACTGACTGCAGTATGCAATACCCATTCTTCACTGACTGCAGTATGCAATACTCATTCTTCACTGACTGCAGTATGCAATACCCATTCTTCACTCCTCCGCACTCAGGACAAAGAAGTATTGCCCACACAACGGAATTAGGAATTTGAGCTTTTTTTAGGAATGCTTCTGGCCAAAACAAACACTAATGCCACACCAGGGTGTTTATTTCGTTAACTGAAAACACAAAAATAATTATTGTCAAATGGAAATGAATGATCAGTTTAACCTGAAATAAATCAGCCTACAAAAAAGCAGATCGTGGTTATGTTATTCTAATCGTTCTATCTCTGAAAGAAAGTAATACTAAGCCGTGCTGAGAACGTCTGCCATTTTGTTCCATTCATCACTCCCAGATTGCATGCATGTGGAAAGGGTAATTTTAAAAGAATAAACCACGGTTTATTTTGAAATGGCATTTTTTTAAAAGGCATCAAGCAAACTATCCGACGCAAAATCAGAAACTGGAAATGGATATTCTCTGCCCACTCGTGTGTTATAAAGATTAGACCGGTCCATAATAACGTGTTACAGCCAAAGCCTGAATTCAGATCATCCTGGAGAGAACTGTTGACCAACATGTCCCTCCTGTTGATCACACACAACACACACACACACACACACACACACACACACAACACACATACACGCGCGCGCGCGTATCTATCTATCTATCTATCTATCTATCTATCTATCTATCTATCTATACTATCTATCTATCTATCTATCTAATATATAATATATAATATACACATACATACATACATACACACACACTCACTCAAACACAACACATACTACATCTCAACAACCTAACAACACACCACATCTACACCCACCCCCCCCCCCCCCCCCCCCCCCCCACACACCACACATAACCCGAGGACCACCTTGGTGATGGGACAGACTGGTTGATTTTGATTGATTGGCATCTAGTGCAAGACGTGCAACATCCTGTAGACTATGTCAAAAAGAAAAATAGAACAAGTTAAAATTCATCTAGAGAAGACCGAGTGTTGTTGCTAGTAAAGATTATTTCTTGCCCATGCCACGCTAATTTGGGGGGATAAATCGAGTAGCCTGTTTGTCCACAGCCAAGTGTTGGTATTGTCGGTTTTTATCTGCCACTTTGAAGATCTACCTGCAAAGAACGTGCCAAAGTTGTGTGTGTGTATCAGTCACTATCAACAATGACAGTCAGGTATGTGTTACATTGTGTTTCAAACCTGCACATAACCAGTATATGATGACTAGTTCGCTACGATTTCCAGGGTGTATGTATGCCTATGGCCTTTCCATATTAAATCATTTCATATCCTGACCATATCTTTTACAAATTCTTCTTCAATTCAAATTCTTTTTCTTCAAATTCTTCACCTTCAATTGTTTCTTCTTTGAATTCTTTTTTGCATTCTCTCTCTCTCTCTCTCCTCTCTCTCTCTCTCTCTCTCTCTCCTCTCTCTCCTCTCTCTCTCTCTCTCCTCTCTCTCTCTCTCTCTCTCTCTTTTTCTTTTTGATTTTACTTCGATTTCACGATCCCCATTTATATATTTCCACTTAATCTCTTTTCTTCTGCTTTGAACTTTTCTTCTCTCAAAATATCCTCGAAATAAAAGATTGAAA
>CM060318.1:15127195-15137195 GCA_030674155.1 Stramonita haemastoma
CATTTCAAGGATAATGGAATGAGCATTCATGCATTTTTTGTTACATCTAGTCCCCATGTGCATGCGATTTGTAAAATTATTTCATCCCTTCGCAATGGTCCACTTTTCCCAAAGGCAAAAATGATTTTAACGTATGTGTAAGACGTTCTGGGTGCGTTCACACATGTTACCTGGATTTACAGCTTTGTCTGAAAGACTTTTCTGGTTGTGACAAGTCCCTTTCAAAATCTCTAGACCTACAGCAAACTGTCAGCAGATGTTGTGAATACCATACCCTAACTTTGGCCTAGGCCGAAAGCTCTATCAGTATTTGGCATACATAGGGAGAGTGATGGTGGGTGACTGTGTCCAAGGCGCAGGTCATTCTCATGTCTGCCATATCTTGCTGCAGATCATCAGTAGGGCGTTGAGCATGGCTTCCCTCCAGCTTGAACCAAATCAGCTGGAATGTTGCCAGCCCCTGCTGATTTCCCCTTTTTCAGTGATCTGACTGCTGTTTCCCCTTTTTCAGTGATCTAACTGCTGATTTCCCCTTTTTCAGTGATCTAACTGCTGATTTCCCCTTTTTCAGTGATCTAACTGCTGCTTCCCCTTTTTCAGTGATCTAACTGCTGATTTCCCCTTTTTCAGTGATCTAACTGCTGATTTCCCCCTTTTTCAGTGATCTAACTGCTGATTTCCCCTTTTTCAGTGATCTGACTGCTGTTTCCCCTTTTTCAGTGATCTGACTGCTGTTTCCCCTTTTTCAGTGATCTGACTGCTGTTTCCCCTTTTTCAGTGATCTGACTGCTGTTTCCCCTTTTTCAGTGATCTGACTGCTGTTTCCCCTTTTTCAGTGATCTGACTGCTGTTTCCCTTTTTCAGCGATCTAACTGCTGTTTCCCCTTCTTCTCAGAGGATAGGTTACTGTCTATATCTGTGCTTGTGGGAATATTGATGGATTCTGGATCTCCTGTGGTTCTGTAGTTGTACAGGTTGGAGCAGTATTCTGTCCATCTGTTCAGAATACCCTGGTCATCAGTGAGGCACTTCCCATTTTTGTCCTGGATTGGTAAGCTTTTTCCCTGTTTTGTGCCAGTCAGGTCTTTCACCAGCTGCTATGCTCTCTTGCTATTGTTTTTCTTGATGTTTTCTTCAATATCCTAGCACTGTTCACCATTCTATTTCTCTTTTTCCTCTGTCATGGACTTCCTGATTCTTTTGCTGAATGCCCAATATTGTTCTGCTATCTCTTCTGTTTTAACTTTTTTCCCCTTCAACTCTCTAGGTTTGTCATATAGTTGTAGGATATTAGGTGTGACCCAAGGTTTTTTGAATGGTTCAAATTTGCCATCTGTGCAGATGATATTGGCAGACTCAACTCCAAGATCAGACTAATGCGCTCCGTTGTCATATCCATATTCCTGTATGTCTGTGAATCATGGACCCTGATTGCTGATTTGGAAAGAAGAGTACAGGTGGTAGAGATGAGATGCTTCAGGAGACTCCTTGGCATCTCCTATAGAGACCACATAAGCAACAAAAAGTGCATAAAAGAATCCAGCAAACCAATGGGTCCCTACGAAAACCTTCTATCAATAGTAAAGAAGCGTCGATTTAAATGGTAGGGGCATGTAACAAGATCAAATGGACTTGCAAAAACAATACTGCAAGGCACTGTCCAAGGAGGAAGAAAAAGAGGCAGACCAAGGAAGAGATGGAAGGACATCAGCGAATGGACAGGCCTAGAACTCAGCAAAACCCTGAGAAAGGCAGAACAGAGAGAGGAGTGGAGGGAACTGGTTGTCAAAGTCTTCAGGGGTGCCCCCACGATCGCCAGACTAAGGGAAAGATAGATAGATAGATAGATAGATAGATAGTGATAGATAGGATAGATAGATGATAGATAGATAGATAGATAGATAAATTTTTGCCAAGAAGTTTGCTTGCTATTTTAGTCACTGCTGTGTTGAAACTATCCATCAATGAATCTATCTGTATCATCTGAGCCCATCAGAGTGCTGCGAACTTCCCACCTATCTTTGCTTGAAAAATGTCTGCTACCTCTGGGTACTTCAGCTTATCGAGGTTATATTTGATCCTGATGTTGTTCTGCTTGTGAATCTTTTTGACACAGTCAGAGTGTCATCATCACAAGGTCATGGTCACTCCCTATGTCCGCTCCTGGAAAGCTTTGTGTCTATGCAATGTTTACGCTAGATTAAAACTGTTTCTTCATCATGATGCACTCTATCTGGTTGTGGTGTTTTCCATTAGGACTATTCAAAGTCCATGTGCTGGACTTTTTATGTGGCCAAGCTATTCACTAGCTGGAGATTGTTGTTACTGGCAAACTCCAGGAGTCCCAAGCCTCTGTCATTTATTTTTTTGTTGCAGTGTGGTCCCCAAATGGCCTCCAAGTCTTTGTGGTCATCTAATCATATCTCAGTGTTCCAATTACCTTGTACAACAACGATGTCCTTCTTGGGAGTTTGATTTAGAGCCCCGTTTTTTCATACAAATTTAACCCCTTGTAGTTGGTCATAGAATTCTTCTATGGCTTCATCCGTGCAGCCTGATGTAGGGGCGTATGCTAGTTCTACTGTGAAGTTGAAGGAAGTTGCTCTCAAACGGAGGATAATAAGTCTGATGGACACTGGCTGATCGCTTATGGCGGTGTTCACAATGTTCTTGTGAATGAGCAACCCCACGCCCTGTTCATGCTTATCTTGTTTTCCACTGAAGTACACTTTGTGGTCTTCCTGGGTCCATGGTTCTCCCATATTTTTCCACCCTACCTTGCAGAGCCCAAGGATGAGCCGTTGGTATCTGGCCATCTCATGTGTCAGTTCTTCCACTTTGCCTGGAGCTCTTAGTATTCGTACATTCCAAGTGCCAAAGGAGATGCAGCTTCTTGCACGACCTTGGTGCGTTGTACACCAATAGCATACTTTCCACCTCTGTCCAGATGTGCAACAGAAGGCAGGTTCTTGGTAACCAGGGCGAAGTGTGATCCAGTATGGAGATTCTGTTTGTCTTCTTCTTGGGTGTTTTGTGGGCAAATTGAACCTGGCGGAGCTGATCTCTATCCAGGTCGATTTTTTTCGGTTGGCTATGCTCCCCACATGTGGCAGGTAGAACTGGGTTACTGGGTTACCAGTAGCGGGGGAAGCCTCTGACCTGGAGGCAACCCTTTTCTTGAAATGAGAAAAAAAAATCTAAAACCAGAGTACCATTGACTAAATATTTAAAGATTAATGCATGTCAAACTTATCATTCAGTGTGTACTTACAATCCCACACAATGAGTAACTAAAAGTGCATTTTCTGGGTGACTACACTCCCAGGCTTTACACCCAGCTTGAGAAACATGGAACACCAACCACTCTAGCTAGGAACCTTAATCAGTCTAGCCACCAGACTGTGTGAATATTGTCAGGAAGGGGGGCTTGGTTGGCGGTGGTACCCAGCAATAATTATGTTAGCTCGGAACAAGGCAACAGCCAGTACCACCAAAAGAAAACGACGACAATAGTACAAAGCTTCTTCTGACTAACGTGTTGTAGTTGTCTAAAATTAACTCCGAAAACCTGTGGATTTTTTCTAAGGCAAACGGCAGAGGATACAATAGCTCGTTGGTCACAGTACCTGCTTTTTCCAAGCTAAGGTTAAACAGCATCAAGCGTGGTAACTAATTGGATGGGTGACCATTTGCACGCCTTGGCTTTCAGTACAGTCCCCCAGTTCACCCAGCTGTAAATGGGTACCTTGCCCTCTTTAGGGTCAGGGAAGGTCAAGCAGCAAGGGAGAGGAGATGGATGCCGCCCTCAATGTGCTGGCTCCTGGAGAAGCTGAGGTCTTTGATGTCTTGCTTAACTATGACCACATAGGTTATGGAACACTTACTTTTTACGATATCACAGAACAGGCCCTGTGTGGTTGTAGTGGTCGTGATTTCAGATTGGAGTTAGTGGTGGTGTGGATACAGCGGGATGATTGGGTGTATCATAAAAATAGAGAAGACAGCAATATCAAAGATAGGCACAACTTTGGTTATGTGCTGCTTGGAAGAAATTAAGCTATCTGTTTCTGTCTCTCTGTGCCTTTCTTTATCTCTCTCTTTTTCTTTTTCTTTGTCTCTGTCTGTCTGTCTGTCTGAATGTCGGTCGGTGTGTCTATCTGTCTGTCTCTGTCTCTGTCTGTCTGTCTCTCTGTATATGTCTCTATATCTGTCTCTGTCTCTCTGTCTGTCTATCTCTCTGTCTCTATCTCTCTCTCACACACACACACACATACACACAAGCATAGACGTAAAATTGAAGAACACACACACACACACACACACACACACACACACACACACACACACACACACACACACACACACACACTTGAGAGGTCGCTCTTATTGTCTGTCCGTCTGTGTTCCTCCTCCTTTCTCTCTGTCTGTCTGTCTGTCTGTCTGTCTGTCTGTCTGTCTGTCTGTCTGTCTGTCTTCTTCTCTCTCTCTCTCTCTCTCTCTCTCTCTCTCTCTCTCTCTCTCTCTCTCTCTCTCTCTCTCTCTCTCTCTCTCTCTGTGTGTGTGTGTGTGTGTGTGTGTGTGTGTGTGTGTGTGTGTGTATGTGTGTGTGTGTGTGTGTATGTTCCCCCCTCTCTCTGTCTTTCTCAGTCTTTCTGTCTCTCTCTGTCTCTGTCTGTCCTCTCTCTGTCTCCTCCCCCTCTCTCCTCTCTCTCTCTCTCTCTCTCTCTCTCTCTCTCTCTCTCTCTCTCTCTCTCTCGTGGTGTGACTGCCAATGTATCAATCTTGTTAATCTGATAATTACATGTGCTTTCATCCCTTCTGCCCTCAAGCGCAATAAGCAAAAAAAAAAAGGCGCTTTAATTATCTCACACAACCAGCGACAGTCTCTCTCTCTCCTCTCTCTCTCTCTCTCTCTCTCTCTCTCTCTCTCTCTCTCTCTCTCTCTCTCTCTCTCTCTCTTCTCTCTCTCGCTCGCTCGCTCGCTCGCTCGCTCGCTACAAATGACTGGCTTTAAAGCTAGATTTTATAAAGACCATTACTGACCTGTTCACGTATTTCTTTATATCATATCTGATCTCGGATTTAGACTATTCATCGCTGAAAAGGTACATTCCTAACTTAATGATTGTGTTGATCTCTTTTGTGGGTTCTTGGCTATTGCTCCAAGATTCACCACTGGTGTGATTTTACATATGCGACTGTTCTCAGCCCTCATTAAGGCAGCTGTAGTCCGATTTCGGAGATGATGTCTAAACTGCACCAGTATGGATGCCCCCCCCCCCCCCCCCCCTCAAATGTTTTTGTAATTCAATTTGACCGGCACAAAATTAATGGCCTTCTCTTCCAAAAAGCATAACAGGTTTTAACATACGCACAAGATGTTCTGTGTGCCTGTGCACTCAGAGCCTCCGTTTAGATTTTGGGGGAGTGGAGTCCTTCTGATGGAAATTTTGAAAGAAAAATCCCCTTGAACAGGTTGATGTTAATTGTGAAAGAAAAATCCCCTTGAACAGGTTGATGTTAATTGTGAAAGAAAAATCCCCTTGAATGGGTTGATGATAATTGTGAAAGAAAAATCCCCTTGAATGGGTGTCTTGGTGGTAGCTGGATTCCGGGCTTGATCTTGGGCCGTCAGACTGCAAACTCTATGTTTTATCCACTAGATGTTTGGTGGGTGTTTTTTATTTTGGCTGCCTCATCTTCTGTGACGTTCCTGTCCTCCTGTTCCCACGCCGCTTGCATCAATCTCCCCGCCACAGCCCTAGCCTGATTCGTTACGTGTCATCCTCAGGGTCGGAAGTCCACCGGAAGCCCATCAATATCAGGTCGCCTTGGGGCCACCAGCTAGAGGGGCCCAGCACTTCTACTGTGTCACTTTGGTGGTGTTCAGTGGTGCCTGTTCTGAGCTACCATACGCAGGACACCACCTACTAGGCCCCCTTCTAACGACAGTATTAGCTCAACCGCGGTGCCTGACTGAGTGAGTCAATCACCCCAGGTGGCCACCACCACAAGGTCCCTCCAACAACCATACTCCCTGACCTCCAACCCCAAATGCTTTGATACACACTCACCACAGGCACAGAAGTGTATAGGAAAACCGAATCTGAGGTCACCAGAAAACCAAAGCTTAATGGGATCACCAAATTAGAGGAACTTTTTTCTATAGCTTGACGATCAATGATAATGAGGATGACGTAATGCTGCTGCTGTGGAAGTGCATATGCTTTGAGACTTTTTGATAGGGCTGTACTCTACACTTACTATAATTAGATATCCCGGCGTCAACCAGACCCGAGAGATACAGACACTTACAGTGTTGGTCAGGTAATTTGAGCAACAAATTTTCTCAAACTCGCATCCGTAAATTGGATGAAGCTCGACCGTGTGGTCCCAGTCTTCCCACTGAGCCCACAGCACACTCACTCTGGGTAGGAGCCGGCCGGATTCCGAAAAATCCCTATGAATCTTATGGGATTTGAAGCCACGACTTTCCAGTCCGAAATCCAAGGCGCTCACCATGGTGGCTGGTTAACCACTAAACTTGTCCTGCTTTGAGGGTGATTTCTGAAACAGACCTAGAATACGATAGTGTTGATGTTATCGCCCACGTGGTTTGTTTGATTCTAAGTTGCTCCTTTGCTTGAAAAAGGCTGCTTGGTTTGGTTTCAAGAGGATGGTTTCCCAGCCATTAAAGAATTACATGGATGAAAGGAAGAAGGCGAAGAGCAGTTGGCTGAGAAACGTGGATCATTTTCCACGATAACTGAACACATCTTTGGCAGCGTGTGCCTGATGGTTATGACGAAACATCGATCAACAAAATCAACTTGTTTGTTTGATACCAGTCAGTGCTGGTAGTGGTTTTTCATTCATTCATACATACACCTTATATTTTAAAGTCCAAGGTTACTTGTGTGTGTGTGTGTGTGTGTGTGTGTGTGGTGTGTGTGTGTGTGTGTGTGTGTGTGGGGAATTCATCTATACACAAATATATAATACATGTATTTTCTTTATTTCCTGGCGATGGGTGAAAACCAAACATGATTTCGGGCATTCAATTTTCTTGTTATTATTATTCTTTAATATGCTTTTATATATAACTCCACACCCCCAACCCATTGAATTTCAGCCCCCAGGCTGATGTACTTTGATAATCTGAGTTCCAATCTCTCTCTCTCTCTCTCTCTCTCTCTCTCTCTCTCTCTCTCTCTCTCTCTCTCTCTCTCTCTCTCTCTCTCTCTCACTCTCTCACTTCTCTCTGTCTGTCTGTCTGTCTGTCTGTCTGTCTGTCTGTCTCTCTCTCTCTCTCTCTCTCTCTCTCTCTCTCTCTCTCTCTCTCTCTCTCTCTCTCTCTCTCTCTCTCTCTGGGGGACGGATAGCCTAGTGGTCACAACATTGCGCTGGCAATTTGACGACCCGGGTTCGAGTCCGGTCGAGGAAATTTTTCTCCTGGAGTTAACATCAGTGCCGACTCCACTCTCCCCAAAAGTCCTTCGGATGAGACTTTAAACCGAGGCCCCGTGTGCGAACGCACGCAGAACATCTTGCGCACACGTTAAATCCTGTTCCGCTTTTCGTAAGAGTAGGCCATCGTGTGCCGGTGAGAACAGATGACAATATTTACAAAAACTGCATGCACACGGGGACCGGATGAAAAAAAGCACATGATTGCTTATTCTGTTATCCTCGATGTAAAGGAATAAATAAAAATAAATCTCTCTCTCTGACTGTGGCACAGTTAGTCATCAAGATCAAGGCAGGTATGTGCAAGAAACTGATATACACACAGTGTGTGAAGTTGATGGGGAGAGTTACAGCAGTCATGATGACCGACTAACCGACTAACAGACCGACTAACACTGTAGACCAAAGTGACAGAGTGAAGGGTGCGGAAAAGCAGGGTGACAATGAGGTTTCACTGTTTGTGAGCAACAGAAGTAAAGAGGTGACTGTGTGTGTTTATGTGTATTTGTGCGCGCGCATACTTGCACGTGCTCACATGCACGTACACATTCACATCAACGCTAATGTATGGGTGTAGGTGTGTCTATGTCTGAGCTGTGTCCTTCAGCCTTATTGGTTTGTCTGTCTCACCCCGCCCTCTCTCCTTATCCCCTTTTCCATCTGCCTAAGACGATGTTTTGCTGCTGAGCCAAAGAAGGGTGTCAATAGCAGCTGCAGCAGAGTATGGAAGTGACCAGTCAGATAATGGAGCACATCCAAACCAACACGATGTGCAGAACGGAGACTGGATGTAAAAAAAATCACTTGCGTGTTTATTCATTATCCTTGAAATAAAAGAATTTGATTTGATTTGATTTGACTTGAACTGATTTTTAATTTTTAAAAAAACGTATTGTACAGAAGAAAAAGAAAACGACAAAAAACCCACAACCTTGCAGACAGAAAGAAAAACACATAGGAATGCAATGTTCAATACAGTATTTGTGTTTGTGGTACTATGAAATCGTGATCACGGCTGTCAGTTTCCCCCACTTTCAGCTCCTCTCAGCTGCTATCCATTCCATCCCAGCTGGTGCTAATTATAGCGGTAAACTAATCACACTTCAACTTGGTAAAGGGAAGGGGCTAATTTTAGCATTTGGCTGAGTTGCGCTGGATTTGTGCACTGTGAGATGGAATGCTATGGTTCAGAAAAAAGAAAAATAAGAAATACAGTGAGTAGCGGCTTGCTGGAGTAGCCCTGGTGCTAAATAATAATGATAAAAAAACACTGGAAAAGTAGCATTTTCTGACTGTAAGAAGAGTTTGCTTTTTTAACAGAAATATTGAAATTAAGGTGGAGAAGAAGAAGAAGAAGAAGAAGACGGTTTATTTATGCCTTAATCGAAAGTTAAAGCAATGCCCAACTTTTTTATATGTATTTTATACTTTATTTTTCACTGTATCTGTACAACGCATACATATCTAGAACATTTGGATTTTGTATCGGTGGGGTTTATTCAATGTTACCTTCTATGTAGCAGTTACTTCGTAATTTGCTCAATTGTGTTGATGCTGAATTCATCTCATGATTTGATATCATTGTATTATACAGATACCTTTTCTTTAGAAGCTGAGGCCTGCATATAGAGACCTCTCTCTCTCTCTCTCTCTCTCTCTCTCTCTCTCTCTCTCTCTCTCTCTCTCTCTCTCTCTCTCTCTCTGTAGCAGTGGGTACACTGAGAAAGAGAGATAGAGAGAGGGTATCTATATGCAGGCATCAGCTTCTTTTCTCGCTGACATGATGTTATTTAGATTTAGGAAAGAAAGTTCGTTAACAGCAACTTTGATCGGCCATATCATTTGCACAGAGTCATGGATAGAACTGTTGTTGCAAGCCTTATCTTTACTGGGTTTACCTGAAATGACAGTGACTGGCCTTTATTCCTTTTAATTAATATTTTACCCATTGCAGCACGACAGCTTATAACCCTTAATCTCTTGATCAGTAAAACATTCTCACATCCTGTTAGTGTAACATTTTGCAGTAAATCGTTTTATGCTATTTACAATAATACAGAATAAACTTCATTTTGATGAGGATATGACGATATGACGGTAAACTCACGTTGTTGTTGCTTACAAGTTCAAATGAAGAGAACTGAACGTGCAGCAGTTTAGCATAGATCTGTATGCTTTTGCAAAGCTGTTTAGAAATAGTTACCTCCTATCATAGACATCTTTGGTTAATGATACGAATATTTATAAAACTTTGGAACACATTCATACTTTCTCAGTCATAAGGTACTTTGTCTTGTTGAGTTTTTCAGTGGTTTGTCATTGTAAGATGTCGCTTGATGCTGTTAAAAGTAGGTCTTTTTAGAGGCTTCGTTTGCCCTTAGCTGGCAGCAAGGCAGTTGCTGGTGAAAGTGCAATAGTGCAGCTCAAAGCATTTCATTTATGTTTATTTTGATGTATAATATGTTTAGTTTGAATACATGGACGAAAAGATAATCACCATTGAAGCTGCATGAGAAAACACAAAATGGCCTCC
>CM060318.1:15142195-15144695 GCA_030674155.1 Stramonita haemastoma
TTCTCCCCTGGAGTTAACATCAGTGCTGACTCCACTCCCCACAAAAGTCTTTCGGGTGAGACTATAAACCGAGGCCCCGTGCGCGAACGCACGCAGAACATCTTACGCACATGTTAAATCCTGTTCTGCTTTTCGTAAGAGTAGGCCATCGTGTGCCGGTGGGAACAGATGACATTTACAAAACTGCATACACACAGGAACTGGATGTAAAAAGCATATGAATGCTTAGTCCATTATCATCGATATAAAAGAACAAATAAAAGAATAAATGAATAAACACACACACAAACACACACACACACACACACACACACACACACACACACACACACACACACACACACACACACACACACACACACACACTAACCCCTTTTCATTCTACATTCCCAACACAGACTGTGCCAGCCTTCCAGACCTTGGAATGGGATCACTATAGACACTATAGACAGAAGCGAAGCCAGAGGTTATGAGGTAACCATGTAAGCTTAGCAATACCAGCAAGGGAACATAACCCTTTTTTACATCTGACTATCGAATTATGACATTTGGACAGTAAGAACCACCATAGGACAAACTTTTCACTTGAAACTTCTGTAAGGGGAGTATAATCAGCTTTAGGAAAACTTGAGTAGAACCGTGGTGTTGCATGATGCATCGTTGGCCAATATGAATTGATCGCCTTGTCGTCGTCTTGTTCTTTTATCTTGTTCTTGTTCTTTTATCTTGTTCTTGTTCTTTTATCTTGTTCTTGTTCTTTTATCTTGTTCTTTTATCTTGTTCTTGTTCTTTTATCTTGTTCTTGTTCTCTTTCTTCAGATTCTTTTCCATCTTCTCCTTCTTTTCTTTCTCCTCCTATTCCTTCTTCTCCTCTTTCTCTTTCTTCTTCTTCTTCTTCTTCTTCTTCTTCTTCTTCTTCTTCTTCTTCTTCTTCTTCTTCTTCTTCTTCTTCTTCATAAGTCCTCTTCGCAATTCTTCTTCGCAATTCTTCTTCTTCTTCTGTGCAATTCTTTTTCTTCTTCTTTGCAATTCTTCTTTTTCTTCTTCGCAATTCTTCTTCTTCGCCATTCTTCTTCGCAATTCTTCATTGTTGTCCTTCTTCATCATCTTCTTTTTCTTCTTTGCAGTTCTTCTTCCTCTCCTTCCTCTTCCTTCCGCGCGATTCTTCTTCTTCTTCTTCTTCTTCTTCTTCTTCTTCTTCTTCTTCTTCTTCTTCTTTGCAATTCTTCTTCTTCTTCTTCCTCCTCCTCCTCCTCTTCGCAATTCTTCTTCGCACTTCTTCTTCTTCTTCTCTTTGTCACACTTTCAGTGGGTGCTCTGGCGTATACATCGAACTCGTCATTGATTTCGACATTTTCTGTGCAAAACTAAGTGGCTGTGATGGTGGTGGCTGGTGTGTGTGTGTGTGCATGTATGTGTGTGTACATACATGTGTGTGTGTTGGTGTATCTGTGTATTGGTGCGTCCGTGTGCACGTGCATGGGCACGTGCAGCTCGGGAAGCCAGTATTCTTTACAATGAGCAGGAAAGGGGCCGTTGACAACAACGAAATTCCGCGCGCTGCATGTCAAAAGAGAAAGACGAAAAACATTTCTCAAATTCCACTCTGTTTAAAGCGAAAAGAAGCTTTTATAGTTTGCTGATGTCTGATAGCTGTAGTAAACTAGAGTTTATAGAAAGCTAGTTGAATAGATCAAATACCTTTCAAAACATTGTTTTAACATTTAATTTGATTGTAGAAATGATTTCATTAAAATGAGAGAGTGTTTTTGTCAGTAAAGGGGTGGGGCACAGACAGAAGATGAAAGAAGGAGTGGGGGAGCGGTACAGAGAGAGAGAGAGAGAGAGAGACAGACAGACAATAAGACAGTCACACAAAGTCCAGACACGGAAATCAAACACAAAAAGACAGAGAAATAGTGTGTGTGTGCGTGCGTGTGAGTGTGCATGTGTGCGTGCGTGCGGTTGTGTGTGTGTGTGTGTGTGTGTGTGTGTGTGTGTGTGTGTGTGTGTGTGTGTGTGTGTGTGGTGTGTGTGTGTGTGTGTGTGTGTGTGTAACAGACAGACCGAAAGACGCAGAGAGAGACATCGAGTGACATACATACAGACAGGCAGAATGACAATTACAAAAGCAAAAAGACAGAGGAAAAGGAGATGCTATTAATCTAAATGTATGAGACGTGACGAGTAAAACAATTTTTTTTAACTTACCTTAAAAATGCTCCATCTTTTTTTTCTCCTCAAAGTTAACGTACTACTCGGTTGTTTGCACTTCCAACATCCAACCTGTCATTTCGTATGTGCACCGAAGGTTTTCAACACTGATTTTTATGTCAAAATATTAAACTTTTCTATAGACAGTTTTTTTGGGTTTTTTAGAGTTCAGGTATGTATTGATATCTTCTCTGATGCTTCCAAAGTGTTGTATGAAAGAGACTTTTTTGTCCATGAACTCACAAGTCACTATGCTGTCTGCATTGACTAACATGCCGGTCTGCAG
>CM060318.1:15147195-15149695 GCA_030674155.1 Stramonita haemastoma
TTGAGTAAAGCATGAAAAGGACGCTTGGCTGATTCTTTCAGAAATTTAATACGTAGATTCTCATAGGCAGCGCATTTAAATAGGAAATGTTGTTCATTTTCGATTTTTTCTGTGCAACATGGACACATTTTATTTTGTGCGATTTCACTATAGCGATGCACATTGTTATTTAGAGGAAGAACATTAAACCTTACTTGTGTTATAGCAACTCGGAAACATCACTGTTCATTTCCAAAATGTATCTTTCCCTCTCAAAAACAGCTTTAAATGATCTATATGTTATGTACCTATCACGATCTCTAAAAGCCCCATATTCCATCCCATTCTTGCCTGAACATATCAACAAGCCTCTGTTTGAATATATGTAAAAATGCTTTCATATCCCCAACACCTTGTTGCACCCAAACTACATTAAAGCCAGTGATACACAATATCTCTCTACCTTTTGAAGCCCAACACAGCTTACCTGATTTATCAAGTTCAAGTAACATTTCATAAGCTTTGTGTTGTAACCTTTCTTTACCCATTTGTAATAGTTTAAACCAAAATCTTAAGTATGCTACATATGTATCTTCCCAGTTCCCCATATGCCATTTTGTTCGGGGTTCTGACTGGGACACCAACAAACCTCTTACAAGCAGCCATATGAACCGTCTCTACATGTTCTAATCTACTTAGCCCCCAGATTTCAGCAGAATACATTAATATCAGTTGGATCTTAGTATCAAAAAATCTTTAAGAATGTGCTTGCTGCTATTTCCTTACATTTTTGAAAAATCTTATTAAGCTGTACTACAGCCTTTTTCCCCTTAGAAGCTAAATGAAGAGTTCCTCTTTTTGCATTTATTATAGGTGTAAAGTTAAATCCTAGATAGCAATAGCTGTTTACCTCTTCTAATCTGTTATCACCAAAGGACTATTTTTCACGTTTCCCTAAAAAAAAACCCTTTCCAAACATCATTACCTTAGTTTTTTCAATATTTACGCATAGATTCATATTGTCAGAACGACGCTTTAAAACATTCAATTGGTTTTGAAGTCCACTTGGAGAGACTGACATCAATACTACATCATTTGCAAACAATAATATAAATAACTCCATGGCATCAGGTACCATCCCAACCCCATGTTTTCCTTCATTATTCATCTGATTTGCTAACTAGTTTATGAAAATTGAAAACAAGGTAGGGCTCAAAACACATCCCTGTCTGACTCCAAAACTGGTGTTTCAACCATGCCTGTTTATTCAGAGTTTACACGGACCCATGACAACAGAGAGAGAGAGAGAGGGGGGGGGGAGACCAACAGACAGAAAAACAAGTAGACACTAAGAGATAGAGGGAGAGGCAGTGAGAGAGAGACAGAGACAGAAAGAACTAGAGAGAGGAGAAGGAAAAGGAGGAAAAATCGGGGAAGGAAGAAGGGAGAGAAATGAAGAGAGAGAGAGAGAGGAAGGAAGGGAGGGAGACAGAGTGAGGGTGAAGGGGAGAGAGAGAGAGAGAGAGAGAGAGAGAGAGAGAGAGAGGAGAGAGAGAGAGAGGAGAGAGAAGGAGATTCACAAAAAATTATTGCTTAATAAAGCTTTCGCCCATTGCAAAGGTGAAGGGGTGGGTGGGGGTGGAGACACACTAAACATACAATCATTGACAACACAACACAAACGATGAAGTCGTGGTAAGGTTTCCGTGTCACTCTGCCTTCTGTCCTTTAAGCCCACTGGCTCGTGGTATTACGTCACAGGTAAGCGTGTCATAGATGTGGGTGCAAAAGTTCACGTGGCTTCGACATACCCCCCTCTCTCTCTCTTTCTCTAAATAGATACAAACACACACACACACACACACACTCTCTCTCTCTCTCTCTCCTCCTCTCTCTCTCTCTCTCTCTCTCTCTCTCTCTCTCTCTCTCTCTCTCTCTCTCTCTCTCTCTCTTCTCTCTCTCTCTCTCTTGTGAGAGAGAGAGAGGACTCCGGATTTTAATTGCAAGGTCACCGGCCTGTATACAAAGGGATATTTATTTTGACAAAAGAAACTTCAGACAAAACAGTACAACAAACATAAACAATGTTGGTATTATCAAGAGGGATTTTTCAAAGAACCACGAACTACTTCAACCAATTTTACTTCACAAAGTTATCGGGATTTCAGAACATAATACATACATATATATATATATATATATATATATATATATATATATATATATATATATATATATATATATATATATATATATATATATATATATATACACGTATCCAAATGGCTTAGCTGGTAGACATTTTAACTATTCAGAACTGTTTGAAGGAATTATTCATTTGGATTAGTTAGGTATTTTGCCAGATATTTATCTGTAAAGTCTGTCAATTTGTGCATTCAAATAGAAAATGGATTCTCGTTTCAATTTTGTCACAGAATGGGCACTTTTTAGGTTTATCATTATATGTTATCTATATTGAAATTACCAATTTCGAGTCGAAATTTAGCCAGAACATACCTAA
>CM060318.1:15157195-15172195 GCA_030674155.1 Stramonita haemastoma
ACAAATGCATAATGTGAGTTAACAGGTGTCTGAGTTTGCCTTGTACGTGTGTGTGTGTGTGTGTGTGTGTGTGTGTGTGTGTGTGTGTGTGTGTGTGTGTGTGTGTGTACGTGTGTATACGTATGTGTGTGTGTGTGTGTGTGTGTGTGTGTGTGTGTGTGTGTGTGTGTGTGTGTGTGTGCGTATTCGCACGCGTAAGTGTATATGTGTGTGTATTTGTGTGTGTGTGTGTGTGTGTGTGTGTGTGTGTGTGTGTGTGTGTGTGTGTGTGTGTGTGTGTTGCGTGCGTGCGTGTGTATTTTTATTTTAATCATTGTTAATCTTTTATATCGAAGATAATGGAATAAGTACTCATGTGCTTTTTTACATTCAGTCCCCATGTGTATGTAGTTTTGTAAATCTTGTCATCTGTTCCCGCCGGCACAGGATGGCCTACTCCTACAAAAAGTGGAACAGGATTTAACGTGTGGGCAAGATGTTCTGCGTGCGTTCGCACACAGGGCCTTGGTTTATAGTCTCATCCGAAAGACTTTTGGGGAGAGTGGAGTCAGCTCTGATGTTCACTCCAGGGGAAAAATCCCCTCGAACAGGAATCAAACCTGGGTCGTCGTGTGCATGTGTGTGTGCACGTGCCTGCGTGAGCGTGTGTTTTGATTTTTAGGCCCATATTTTGTGTGTCAATAATGAATATCAACCTCCAAAAGACCCCACTATACCCTTCCCTTGGTGGAGAGTGGTTTTGGGGGACGCTGCATCGTCAGAGCGCCAACACACCTAGATGCTTCATTGGCGAGGGTGAGGGTCTACCTGTGAACACTACGCTGTCACACTGGCAGTGTCTCTCTCTTTCTTTCTCTGTGTGGTGTTGCTTGTTTCCTTCCTCAGCTTGGGCTCCCTGGGTTACCAATGGTAACATTTTGCGTTTGCTAGGGATGTTCGTGTTTCCGAAACCCATCGTATGCTGACATGATGTACGGGATCTTTAATGTGCGTATGTGGTCTTCTCCGTGTGTATATACACCAAGGGAATTCAGGCACTGGCAGGTCTGCACTTCAAATTGACCTGGGAGATCGTAAAAAATCCCAACCCTTCATCCATCAGACGCCACCAAGATTCGAACCCAGGACTGTATGGGTTCAATGGATTGAAGTTGGACTTTTCCACTGGGCTATACCGTCCGTTGTCACATTGTTTAATACTGGAATGGACAGAGGCTGGCCATTCTTCTTCATTTGCCACACTCACTTTAGTTTTGCTGGCCGTCATTTCCAACAGTGGGTCTTTCCCCCTACATATTTTTGGTGGCTCTGTATACACCTGCAACCCAAAATGAAGGGTTTTGCACTTTTTTGATGATGAAGATGAGGTTAAAGATGATGAAGTTGATGATGATGAAAATGATTATAATGATGACAATGATCATTATGATATTGATGATTATGATTATGATAATCCGCGCCAATGTACCGTACCATTATACAAAAGAAACCTGAACAGAAGTCTGCATACATCGCTCAAAATAAATACTATGGAAGTGTAGCCAGGTGCGGTAGATCTAGTACCGGGTGCGGTAGATCTAGCGTGTGAGACAGCGCGACAGGGATTATCTCCCATGTGTGTATGCATGTGTGTGTGCGTGCGTGCGTGCGTGTGTGTGTGTGTGTGTGTGTGTGTGTGTGTGTGTGTGTGTGTGTGTGTGTGTGTGTGTGTGTGTGTGTTGTGTGTAAGAGATTGTGTAAATAACATTGTTTGTATGCTAGATGTAGTGTGCTAGATTTAGCGCGACAGGAGACTTGATTAGATAATATTCCATGCAATCTTATCGCTGCATAGTATTACTATTTTCGGACTCACCTGTCAATTGTGAGACACTTTGTATTTTTAAATAAGTATTATTAAATTAGAGATTTCGCCTTCATACCGTCCTGTGCCTGAATGCGGAGTAACGAATAAAGAATGACCAGCCAGCTACCGCCTTCCCCCGAGTCTTCTGTTACCCAGTTGTTGAATTGTTGCTTGAGAATTGTCGTTCCACTCTTTCCCTAACCCGTCTTTTCCTTACCTCTCGGTACCATCACAGAAGAATTTACCACTGTCTAATAACACTAAACATTACGAATACGAACTCTTTACTGTCTCAGAAAGGGCAAGAAATTTTTGTGGGTTACAAGCAAACATAGCGGAAAAACAGTCAACATGTGTTATTGTATTTTTATTTTATTTTATTATATTGAATCTTTGATGTCATTTTCAAACTGATGTACGTGCATTTGTTTTTCCTCCGCTACCTTTTCCTCAATAATTTTTTTGTTTCTTCTTTTATATCAAGGATAATGGAATAAGCACTCGTGTGCTTTTTACATGCAGTCCCCGTGTGTATGCAGTTTTGTAAATCTTTTCATCTGATCCCTCCGGCACAGAATGGCCTACTACTCTTACAAAAAGCAGAACAGTATTTAACGCGTGCGCAAGATGTTCTGCGTGCGTTCGCACACGGGGCCTCGGTTTATAGTCTCATCCGAAGGACTTTTGGGGAGAGTGGAGTCAGCACTGATGTTAACTCCAGGGGAAAAATCCCCTCGAACAGGAATCGAACTCGAGTCGTCAAATTACGAGCACAATGGTCTGACCACTACGCTATCCCGTCACCCTGTAAAGAAAGTAGATTAAATCGATATCGTTAAACTTTTTTTTAATTAATCAGAATTAAATAATTATCTCAACTCAATCTGGACGAATAAAGAAAATGACATCAAATCTTACATCAAAATAGAAATAACATAAAACCATGTTTACCTTCTAATCATAGATTGTGGTCAGATTAAGAATAGAAACTTAGAATCAGATTAAAACCCACAATAAAGATCGAACCAAGATTAAAGCCGAGAATATCTCTGACGACGAAACTGGCCTAAGAATAGAGGACAGTGATTATAAATAATGCCGGTATTGGTGGGCGTTCTGCCCCTGATCTCTCTGTCGCCCAGAAATGCATTCTGTCTCACTCTCCATATTTGGAAACGACAGTCAGACCAAAATTGGGTCACGCTGAATAACACCTCACCTCAATGTCTGGAACTTTACACGAACTTCAGAGGGGTTTTGTCTTTTTAATGTATGTAAAGGTTTTTATGCTGAAAAAAAACACATATTATTATTACTACTACAGAAAAGAAAAGCGCATGCCGAATCACTAAGTCCTAATCAAGAAGCAGCTTAGCGATGGCATCACTGACTGCTTCACTGAATCTGTAGGAATGCCTTGGTGAAAACATGGAGCATGGATACCAAATCTTCATATTTCCACAACTGACAAAGATTAGCATAAATTAACAGCCGCTTTGGCACATTGATTAGCTGCATTGGGTTAGGGACTGGGAGGTCACGGATTAAAATCCCATAAGTGACATAGGGATTTTTTGTTTTACTCTGGCTGGCTCCTACTCAAAAGTGAGTGTGTGTTGGGCTCCGTTGGAAGGCTGGGACCACACAGTCAAGCTTTATCCACCTTCCGAATGCAAATTTGAGAGTGTTGCTCAAATTACCTGACCAACACTGCAGGTGTCTATCTCTTTCGAGCCCGGTTGACGCCGGGATATATTATGAAAGGAAGAGTAAAGAAAAGCCCTGTCAAGAGGTCTGAAACCAAAATGATGCACTGCAATGGCAGCATCATCACCTCATCATCCTCATGGTTGTCGGTTATCATGCAATTAAAGAAAGTTGTCTCCACGGTGGCTCGCAGAAGATCAGGAAGCAAAAAAAAAGAAAAAAGCATTAACATGAATTGTTTGATCTGCAAGCATATATATATATTATGTTTACATACAAACACACACATAATATATATGTATATGTATATATTTTATATATTGAGGGAAAAGTAGAGGTGAAAAACAAGTGCAGGTACCTACTTACAACTTCTTAATTATTTTGAAAATGATATATCAAAGATTCAATCAAAAAATAAATTCAGGGGAGTAATGTTTTTCAACGGCAGCATTGTAGGCATTTGTGAGTAGGAACCATGCCTTTGGCCTGACCTGACTCGAGTTTCGGCTCCTGGATGAGCCCTCATCAGAGGTCCCGGCGGTGATTGAAGCTTCACCTGCTGTGGTACCTTACAGCAAGACACTTTTCAGAAAGTTAAAGTGTCAATTGCATTCACAAGAATATTTTGTATCCCTGTGGCCTTTTGAAGCTGCCATAAAAAGTCCACGATGAATAGAGAAAGAAAATATGCTTAGAATATGCTACATGAAAACTAAAATGAATAGGAGAAAATAAAAGCCTAGTGAACCTTTGTGCCTTATGTCTCGGGATCCTATTGAAAGAATGCAAGGGAGGTCATAAGCTTTATATCCAGCCAAGGGGTCAGTCTTAGCAAGATATAACCCAAACATTGCCATACACTTAAAGTGCAAGCAAAGCAAGAGAAATTGGGGAAATATATAAATGGCCTACACTTGGATCTACTAGAGATACGATGCCCCACTTGACCACAAAGAGTTACTGAGGAAACAGTAGTGGAGGAAAACCAGTGCAGGTAACCACTGACAACTTCTCCATCATTTTGAGAATGACTTATCAAAGATTGATTTTTTTTAAATCTAGGAAATAATTTCTTTCAATAACAGCATATTAGGTATTTTTGAGTAAGAACCACGCCTTTGGCCTGACCTGACTCGAGTTTCGGCTCATGGATGAGCCTTCATCAGAGATTCCAGCGGTGATTGAAGTCCACCTGCTGTGACACACACACACACACACACACACACACACACACACACACACACACACACACACACACACACACACACACACACACACACGCACACACACATACACTAATATATATATATATATATATATATATATATATATATATATATATATATATATATAATGTGTGTGCGTGTGTGTGTGTAAATAAGATACATATATATATGTATATACACATAATTCATATATGTATTATATATGTGTGTGTTTGTGCGCGCGCGCGCGGGGGTGTGTGTGTGTGTGTGTGTGTGTGTTGTGTGTGTGTGTGTGTGTGTGTGTGTGTTGTGTGTGTGTTATCGTGTGTGTGTGCGCGCGCGCGTATGTGTGTGTGTGTGTCGGATAAAGGCTGTGGTGGCTCTGTATATACACTCGCCTGTGTAATGTGTTCCTCTCTTCACATGTTCCCATGTTAACTCAAATGCTATAGTTTATGTAAACAAAATTTGTTTTTTTGGTTTCTTTGTTTTTTGTTTGTTTTGTTGTTGTTATTGGTTTTGTCTATAAACAATGTTCTGTCAGTTTTGCATTTGGAGGTTAGGTATATGTAGGCATATGTATGCTTCAGTATGTCTATATGCCTGGGTACTTATGTTTGTATGCATGCATGTACATGGGTATATAAGGATGTATGACCATTTGAGTTCATACATTATCTAAAACATATGCTAGTAGGTTGTGTTTCAGTTTGTAATCTTATCCGTCTTAATTTTTTTTTCTATATAAACTTTGATATGAATCATTTGTGGATTGATGCTTACATTATACTGGTCTGTGTACATTATTTGAAAATTGAAATTTAAAAAAAAAAGATAACCCCGCCGTGTGATCCAAAAATTCTAGATCTATATCTTGTGGAGAAAAAAATAAGGAAAGAAAAACACATACACAAGGAAACATAAAAATAAAAAAACAAAAAACAAAGGCACAAGGAAACAAACACAACTTTGAAACACACACACACACACACACACACACACACACACACACACACACACACATACACGCGCACGCACGCACGCACGCACGCACACACACACACACACAGCTCGACACCACACAAAGAATAAACTAAACAAACCCTGTACTGCCCTGCGGGTGGTGACACTCTATATGTACTATAATTATCTCAAATTCTTCGTCCATCCCTGGGGGGGCATCAGCGGAAGTTGGGGGTGGAGAGGATGGAGGAAATAAAATCCAAAGCATCAACGTTGTTTGTTTACCTCACTGTACATATATATATATATATATATATATATATATATATATATATATATATATATATATATATATATATATATATATATATATATATATATATATATGTATATATAGATAGATAGATAATGATAGATAGATAGATAGATAGATAGATAGATAATAGATAGATAGATAGATAGATAGATAGATAGATAGATAGATAGATAGATAATAGATAGATAGATAGATAGATATGTATATATATATAATTATGTGTGTGTGTATCTATACATAAATATATATATATATATATATATATTATATTATATATATATATATATGTGTGTGTATCTATACATATATATATATTGTATATATATATATATATATATATATATATATATATATCTGTGTGTGTGTGTGTGTGTGTGAGTGAGTGTGTGTGAGTGTGTGTGTGTGTGTGTGTGTGTGTGTGTGTGTGTGTGTGTGTGTGTGTGTGTGTGTGTGTGTGTGTGTGTGTGTGAGAGAGAGTGTGTGTTTGTGTGCGTGTATGTGTGTGGTGTGTGTGTGTGTGTGTGTGGTGTGTGTGTGTGTGTGTGTGTGTGTGTGTGTGTGTGTGTGTGTGTGTGTGTGTGTGTGTGTGTGTGTGCTTGTGACAGGTAGTCAGTCACGAAGTGTAGCATCACACTTGCTATGTGGGTGGTGTACAGCTTCCCGGAAGTCAGTGGTGTACACTTACTCCAACACCAAGGTTGCTTTGGCCAAGTGTTGACAACTCTTTCCCCTCCATACCTCCCTCAGGGCAGTCACTGAGGCTTGGCACTGATCACATCTTCAGGCAGTGTTTCTAAGGTTGTGTGTCTACCCTGGCGAAGCCCATTTCTCTCCAGGCAGTAGTTTGCATGCTGGGTATGTTGGTGTCATCAATGAGGACTGCCATCTCCGGTCTACCCTTGTACGATAATTATGTGACTGATCTTTTATTACCCACGTGTATGTGTGTAAGCCGTTATGCGTGCGTTATGCCAATGCGAGACATTGGTTTAGTCAAGGGACAGGCAGGGGAATTATAGCGTGAAATTTTGGGGTAAAAAAACCCCACCTGAAGTGGACAATGCAATGGGATTTGAACCAAAGGACTATGATTACTTCAGATCATGAGCCCCTTTTCCTAGCCACTTGTCTATGATGGCCTGGGTGCTTGGTTAAAAAAATAATAATACAACCATAGAAAATACGCAAACAAATGAACATAGAAAAAACCCAGACAAACAAAACAAGCTTGAATAATGAGTCCCCCAACAAACATGACTTTATTCTTTCAGGCTTTAGACTAAAAATGCACCGCGAAAAAATTCAGTTTCAATCAGTGATTCACAAGCTTAAAAACAGAGAACTGAGGAAGATGACAAAACGGTGAAAATAAGAAAACTGGAGACAACAGTGAAACTATATAGTTACAACGCCAAAAAGAACATTGAAAAAGAGAAAGCTGTACATTTTATGTACCAGGAGAAGTATACTATTTTATGTACCAGGAGAAGTATTCTTTTGATTCTTTCCTTTACAGACAACAAAACCTCGAATTTTTTCAATGTAAAAACGGTACATTCATTCAAAAGACAATCATTTGCATGCACGAGAACTGACTGTGGTTGAGACAGACTAGCAGAGGGAAGTAAAAAATAAAAGGTGATCAAAAGTACTCTAAGCATGTGGAAAGAAACCAGAGTTTATAAAACAGCTTGGCTTGATCCAGAAAAAGAAAGTCCTTTTGCTGAGAAACCCACAGCTAAGAGTACACAGCGTGCAAAGTTCAACGCAGAAAGTATGGCTGGGAATGGGATAGCTGGACTGGAAGTTAATTATCTTCTCTGCGCGTCTTTTATCATTCCTGTTCTGTAGCACAGTCAAATACTAGTGGTAACTGGATCCCTCATTGTGTAACCCACACTGTCTGTGCACGTTTGAAATTGATTTCACCTGTGGGTGGGGAGCCATCCTTAAAGCTAATAGGTTTTCACGGGAACTCTTTTGCGTAGAAAATTTGACACTGATAGCTTCGATGGATTTTTGTTGTTGTTATTTTCTGTGAAGCTGTTTTGTGTTGTTCTATAGTTACTGAAAACAGGAAATAGGTTGCCAAAGCTGTACCTCACTTGTCTCTTTTTCCTGGCTATAAAAATTGATGGTACTCTACTATAGAATGACATGTAAACAAGCAACAACAATGATGTATTTTCTGAGCAGTGACATTTTCTCTTCGAAACTTCCACAAGTAGCAACATGTACATAAAAGTACACACATACACACACACGTGTTAAATCCTGTTCCGCTTTTCGAAAGCGTAGGCCATCGTGTGCTGGTGGGAACAGATGACAATATTTACAAAACTGCATACACACGGGGACCGGATGAAAAAAAGCACATGATTGCTTATTCTGTTATCCTCGATATAAAAGAATTTTAAAAAATTAAATAAAAAAATAAAACACACACACACACTCACACTCACACACACACACACACACACACACACACACACACACACACACACACACACACACCACACACACACACACACACACACACACACACACACACACACACACACACACCACACACACACACACAGATAGAAAGATAGATAGATAGATAGATAGACAGACAGATAATAGATAGATAGATAGATAGATAGATAGATAGATAGATAGAGAGATAGAGAGATAGAGAGATAGAGAGATAGAGAGAGAAGAATATAGAGAGAGAGAATATATATATGTACATATATATATAGAGAGAGAGAGAGAGAGGAGAGAGAGAGAGAGAGAGAGAGAGAGAGAGAGAGAGAGAGAGAGAGGAGAGAGAGAGAGAGAGAGAGAGAGAGAGAGAGAGAACACTGAACACTGAACACTGAACACTGAACACTGAAATGATTTAATGTACATTGGTCTTGGGACACAATACACTTGTTAGGCTTGAAATTTAGCAATAGATTCATTCATATCATTGGCAAAGTAAATGCATAAACAAGTAACGATTATGACTGATTAAAGAGAAAAAAAAACACAATTATTCCATTTCATGATTAACTCAGTCACAGAAAGAAAATGATGTCTCAGAAAAGTCGTGCATATCAAGTACGTATCAAATCATAACATTTATTCAAGAAAGTGCTTAGGTCAACATTGCTTTTTTTGTTAATAAAATAAAAAATATGTCTAGACAAACTATTTATGTACTCATCATTCGTTACTTTGACATAGAGAGAGAAGTGTTTAAAATCACTTTCTTCGCACAGCATAGTTAAGATTTTAAAAAAAGAAGTGCACTATAATGTACCGCGTCACTTACCTTTAACCACCTGCCAGCACGTTATTCGCAAACAAGAAAGGGTTAAAAGGGGACAGGGGGGAACCAAGAAGCTACATGGAGAAGAGAAAAAGGGTGATAAAAGGGGGAGGGAGAGAAGGTGAAGGAGAAGAATGGACTGAGAGCAAAGTGCTTCTCTTCTCTCTCTCTCTCTCTCTCTCTCTCTCTCTCTCTCTCTCTCTCTCTCTCTCCTCTCTCTCTCTCTCTCTCTCTCTCTCCTCTCTCTCTCTCTCTCTCTTCTGTCTGTCTGTCTGTCTGTCTGTCTCTCTCTCTCTCTCTCTCTCTCTCTCTCTCTCTCTTCTCTCTCTCTCTCTCTCTCTCTCTCTCTCTCTCTCTCTCTCTCTCTCTCTCTCTCTCTCTCTTCTCTCTCTCTCTCTCTCTCTCTCTCTCTCTTTTTTCATTTCTCTTTATATAAAGCTCTTCAATGTTTTGTTTGACAATGGCTTATTTTCATAAGCGCGGACAGAATCAATTGTGTTGCCACTTTATAAAAAGGGAGATAATGATGATCCTAATAATTATAGAAGTATTTCTTTGAACAATCTTAGTTGTAAACTTTTCAGCACACTTATCAAAGGTAGAATATCAGAGTGGGTAAAAGAAAATGAAACTACAGGCGACATTCGAGCTGCATTTAAAACAGCACACTCATTAAAAGATCATATAGTTACATTGTAAGCCTTAGTGCAGAAACAATTTTCCAATAACCTAAAATTATATGTGGCTCTTCATGATTTCGAGAAAGCCCTTCATTATATAAGTAGGGAGTTTGCTTTGGCTTATCTACAAATGGTTTAAGTGGTACATTATATCCATTTATCAAAGCCATGTATGAATATGTTAAATGTAGAGTTAGGTGTGGTGCTGCTTTGGCAGATGTTATTAACTGCACGGCAGGGATGGAACAAGATGAGGTATGAAGTCCAATGCTGTTTTCTTTTTTTTTCTTTTTTTTTTTTATAGTAGATGCTAATACAGCTTCGAGGTTCACCAATGGTGCAATTCTGTTTATGCAACCCTTTTTGCCCACCATTAAAGTAGCCGTATTCCGACTTCAGGGATGTATGCTGGATATATTCGTGTTTCCGTAGCCCATCGAGAGTTCGCATGAATTACGGGATCTTTAACGTGCATATTCGATCTTCTGCATGTGTATTCACGCAAAAGGCATTTAAATCACTGGAAGTTCTGCACTTGCAGTTGACCTGGGAGATGGTAAAAATCCTCATTCTTAATGTACCAGACGTCGCCGAGATTTAAACCCTCGACTTCATGGACCCAAGGGATTCAAGCGAGCAATCTTGACCACTCGGCTAGAGCAGCATTTGTAGCATGACTTGAGAGTCACAAATGATAACAAAACGGTAACAACCAAATATTTCTAGATCAACAAGGAAACAAAACACTAGGCTCAAATCAGCAGGTGGGTGTTTACACACTACCTTCAAGAGCCAACACATGATCAGAGTGTTTTCGTCAAGACATAAATCACTACACCCTATACAATAGAAAATAATAATAAGAGTTCAGGTCCAAAGCTCCTTTTCTTTGACGCACGCAGATCGATGCTGTTATTCCATAACTGACTCGTTAACTGAGTGGTGGACAAAGGACATAACTATCTTGACCTCAACATTTTTCAATAGAAGTTCATTATGTCAGTACCATACAGGGGTTATTATGACGGAGTGAGAAAAGAGCCATGGTCCCTGACCTAGACAAAAGAAACAACAACACTACTACTACTACTACTACTACTACTACTACTACTACTACTACTACTACTACTACTACTACTACTACTACTACTACGACGACGACGACGACGACGACGACGACGACGACGACGACGACGACGACGACGACGACGACTACTACGACTACTACTACTACCATAAACCGTTATTTAGATATCAACACGATGTTATATCACTGAAATACATATCCAGAAAACATGTTTACACCTCGGTAAAAGCACCAGAAGTGCATAGCACTGTGTGCTTCGTTTTATTTAATACTACTGCAAAAATGGGACGGGATGGCACAGTGGTCAGAGTACTCACTTTCCGCAGCTTTGAGCATCGTTACCATTTGGATGGGTGACCGTTTAAACACCTTGGCTTTCGCATAGTTCCCCAGTTCACCCAGCTGTAGATACCTGCCCTCTTTAAGGACCGGGAATTTCAAGCAGCGAAGAGAGAGAGAGAGAGAGAGAGAGAGAGAGAGAGAGAGAGAGAGAGAGAGAGAGAGGAGAGAGAGAGAGAGAGAGAGAGAGAGAAGACAGACAGACAGACAGACAGACAGACAGACAGACAGACAGACAGACAGACAGACAGACAGACAGACAGACAGACAGACAGACAGACAGAAATAGACAAACAGAGAGACAGACAGACAGACATAGACATAGACAGACAAGAGAGAGAGAGAGAGAGAGAGAGAGAGAGAGGAGAGAGAGAGAGAGAGAGAGAGAGAGAGAGAGAGAGAGAGAGAGAGAGAGAGAGAGAGAGAGAGAGAGAGAGATGGACGCTGCCCTCAAAACGATGGTCCTTAGAAACGCCGAGGCCTCTGACGCCTCGCTCCCTGACAACTGCATAGGTAACGGGGAACACCGTTACCTTTTTGCTATAAAACTATTGATGTACATAAATTAATTTTTAGTTGGGTAAAGCAATCTACTGTGCTTTTTCTTTTTAGTCACAGTGTGAGCCTCCAAACCTGCGATGGCAGATCTTTATTCTAGTGTTATCTTTCTTTTTAATAGAACAAAAACGCAACACTATGTGTCTAGAACTTTCCCTTTCTGTAATTTTAATCAGCCAAGAATATCTGGAGGCTCCAAAGGCACAACAGGATAACGTCTCTATCCTAAGTAGCTACTGCCTTTAGTCAGCTTCTCAGCAGCCTTCAGTCTCGGAGGACGATGGCGCTGCGCTCTTGCAGAGCTTGATAGAACCTTTCACCCCGTTCTTGTCTGTTTTCAACCTTCTAGGTCCATTCTCCTGCTGTTTTTTTCTTAAAAGACAATAACTCTCTCTCCCGCACCGAAGTTGATGCGCTAGGTCTAACTTGTCAGGCGCCTAACAGCAGCGCAACGCATTTTCGCTCATGAAAGACAACAATAGTTGCTGGCTGAGCGTTCGACGAAGGAGGAGAAGAACACTGTACAGCCGTCCATCTTATTGAATACTAAGGAATGTTCTTTTTAAAAAGTCAACTTTGAAACCTCACCATCACATTCTTAATTCTTTATTCTCAAGTCCTTCGGATGAGAGAGTATAAACCGAAGCCCCGTGTGCGAATGCACGCAGAACATCTTGCGCACACGTTAAATCCTGTTCCGCTTTTCGTAAGAGTAGGCCATCGTGTGCCGGTAGGAACAGATGACACTTACAAAACTGCATACACACGGGGACTGGATGTATAAAAGCACAAGAGTGCGTATTCCATTATCCTCGATTTAAAAGAATAAAATAAAAATAATGAAATAAAAATAAAAAATAAAACAAGCAAAACGCAACTTGGGGTATGCAGTTTGTGGGAATAATGACAGACAGCAAAAGAACAGGTTTCTATTTCTGATTAACACACTCTGTACTTCTCCCCCTAAAAACGAGACTGACAGACAGACAGACGGATAGACAGACGGACAGACAGACGGATAGACAGACGGACAGACAGACGGACGAGCGGATAGATAGATAGATAGATAGATAGATAGATAGATAGATAGATAGATAGATAGATAGATAGATAGATAGATAGATAGATAGATAGATAGATAGATAGATGGATGGATGGATGGATGGATGGATGGATGGATGGATGGATGGATGGATGGATGGATGGATGGATAGATAGATAGATAGATAGATAGATAGATAGATAGATAGATAGATAGATAGATAGATAGATAGATAGATAGATAGATAGATAGATAGATAGATAAACACACAATAACAGACGTAACCAGATACATACATAGATACATATATAAACAGAAACAGGCAGACAGACAGACAGACAGACAGACAGACAGACAGATAGATAAGATAGATAGATAGATAGATAGATAGATAGATAGATAGATAGATAGATAGATAGATAGATAGATAGATAGATAGATAGATAGATAGATAGATAGGCAGTGAGCTTAGCTAACCATGTCCAGGAAAAAACACCTAAAACTCTGACGTCAGTCATAATCATTGTCAGGACAAACACTGACTGTGCTTCATTAAGCCAGCTGTACAAGCAATAGTCTTTGGAGGGAGGAAACAAGCAAAAGGTCAGTCATTAACCAACGTCATCAAACTGGTGACGAACCGTCTGAGTTTGCAGGTGGTAGTACTCCGGAAAATGTTGAAGGTTGGAGGAATGATTATTTTTGCCGCACAGCTATACAAAAACAAAACAAAACAAAAACCAACAAATTATGAATGCAGACTTTAACCTAAACACGAATTTATTTTTCAAAGTTGATTGACTTATCTGTCGACATTATGCAGTTACGGGTTTTGAATTATTTTTTCTTTATTTGGTTTAAACAGATTTTGTTCACGAAAAGAGTCACAAAAATTTTAAAAACATATCTGTACAGGTCAACAAGTAAACGTATGAGAGTCCTGTCATTGTTATGTAATTCATAATCTATATTCTGACGGATGACTTTACATCACAACAGATGACATACATAGTGTACTAACATTAACAGTTGCATATTTGATATTTAAAAAGTCGAGCAGAAAAGAAAATCGTTTCCATTGCATATATGTGACATACCAACGAGTCATCTGAAACTTTTCAAAACATTTATTTCTCCATGTCAGTGTTGTCAGCGAAGTGTCATAATTCTATATAAAAATGGTGTTGTGCTTTAATTAAAATCTTGTTGCCTATTATTTGTCAATAAGTACTGAACATAAAACATATACTCTCCATAATCCACTTAAAGGAGAAAAAATTATCTGAATTTGGAGCATGGCTGCTTCTATGATAAACTACTTCAAATAAAGAAACCATAGATGGCAAAACCTGTCACCTCTTGTGGGCTTACTGTCTCAAGGTGATTCCTGCGTATGATGAATGAAACAGAATGCATGTTATGGAGGATACCTGAGAAGATAATTTGCCCAATGCTCAACAACAACTACAACAACAACAACAACAGCTGACTTACTTATTCAAAATATTTGTATATTTGTTTGTACTTGAAGTAGTAGATAGCTGTCTATACCAACCGTCAAGAAGTAGAAGAAGATAGATAGTAGATAGATAGATAGATAGATAGATAGATAGATAGATAGATAGATAGATAGTAGATAGATAGATAGATAGATAGATAGATAGATAGTACGTACGTACGTACGTACGTACGTACGTACCTACCTACACCTACACTACTACTACATACATACAACTACACTACATACTAATACATACATACATACATACATACATACATACATACATACATACATACATACATAGATAGATAGATAGATAGATTAGATAGATAGATAGATAGATAGATAGATAGATAGATAGATAGATAGATAGATAGATAGATAGATATAGATAGATAGATAGATAGAATAGAGATAGTAATGTAGATAGATAGATAGATTCTAGGAATGTATTCTTG
>CM060318.1:15177195-15184695 GCA_030674155.1 Stramonita haemastoma
GTCTGTCTGTCTGTCTGTCTGTCTGTCTGTCTGTCTGTCTGTCTGTCTCTCTCTCTCTCTCTCTCTCTCTCTCTCTCTCTCTCTCTCTCTCTCTCTCTCTCTCTCTCTCTCTCTCTCTCTCTCTCTCTCTCTCTCTGTGTGTGTGTGTGTGTGTGTGTGTGTGTGTTGTGTGTGTGTGTGTGTGTGTGTGTGTGTGTGTGTGTGTGTGTGTGTGTGTGTGCGTGTGTGTGTATATGTCTCTCTGTCTCTCTCTGCCTCTGTCTGTCTGTCAGCCTGTCTCTATCTGTCTTTCTCCTCCCTCCCTCCCTCCCTCCCTCTCCTCTCTCTCTCTCTCTCTCTCTCTCTCTCTCTCTCTCTCTCTCTCTCTCTCTCTCCTCTCTCTTTCTCTCTCTGTTTTGAATATCTCAAAGGAAAAAGAACACATTCACAATATTGACATAAAAAACAAAAGAAACAAACAAATAAACTGTTGAAAGTCAGTTGCCTGGCAGACGGTCTTCACATCAGCCTTGTCTCATAAAATACTAGAGAATGGGTGGAGGGACAGGAGGGAAGCAGCCAGCATCGGTACATGTTTGCCTTGATGCCCACTGAAGGTCACACACCTCTACGACTTCATTAGCGGCAAGAACTCAGACATTAAGAGGAAATAGCAACACAAATGAGAGAAGAGAGGAGAGAGAGAGAGAGAGAGGAGAGAGAGAGAGAGAGAGAGAGAGAGAGAGAGAGAGAGAGAGAGAGAGAGAGTGAAGAGAGAGAGGAGGGATGCTGCAATTTCAGTGTTGATGTACTTTTGGTGTTTTCTATCCAACGGATTTGCAGAGGCCAACCCCATCTGCACTACCCTCACACCTTTCGGTGCGTATTTGCTTACCTAAGTGACAAGTGACACGTTATTTTTGCATAGAAATTTGCCAAGGAATATTTTGAAATTGTTACCAAGATGATTTGCCATAACTTCCTGTGGTCGGAATTCGGCTATCGTCATTGTGGAGAGGTCCCATACGCACAAATTCTCACCTTTTTTGAACCTCAGAGCTAGCTCAAGGCAGGGAACGAAAGTACACAGTTCTAACAATTAGTTTGCTACGATGCCCCGAGGGTCAGCTCAGAGCAAAGGTACCTTGAGGGAGAGAAAGTACAAAAAACCACGGAAAGCACTAGAGAGAGTCGTGGCACGGCACTTAGACTCTCGTGTTCGGTAATGTGTGGTGTTTTCTTTCGGGCAGATTGATGGGAAGGGTCGTTCATACCAGCCTTTGGGTGTGTAGTTTGTTCTTCATCGGCACTTGCGAAATCCCTCTGATAGAGAACTGTAGCAGAGTAGCAGGAAGAAAGGAGAGAAGAAGAAAGAGGGGCAGGAAGGATGACATTAGAGAAAGGAAAATATGGCACTGTTTGAACTAGAAAGAAAGACAATGGTGAAGGAGGGCCAGGGCCTGTGTTATTATTGGGTAGACTGTGGAGTGCTTGGTTTGCTCCTGCCCTTGTCTTTCTGCTGCACAAGATCTGCCACCTGGCTTCAGCTAACACATTTCCACTTCGGGGCTGCTCATCAGAAGGTTCATTAAAAAAAATCAACTTTGCTTGAAAAAAGCCAGGATGCTTGGCTGGCTGGGGAAAAAGTAAGCAAGACAGAGAAGCAGGGTTAGAGAAGTAAGAGAAAAAGGCACAAAACCAGGAGAGTAATAGAAAAGGGAAATTTCTAGCACAGAATTTCCAGAAAAATGGAAATACTATTTACACTGAAAGAACCCACGGCATCCCCACGGGGAAGATATAGGATGAAAAAGCAGGTTGCCAGATGTGACTGCAGGATAGGTGTTAGGTGATGATGACAGAGGATGTTTCATAATCACAGATACCAGTGTATCGAATTTCTCACCTGAGTAATACTTTGGCACCTATATACTGTCTATATCAGCAGGAAGAGAATTAGCAAATGGTTGTTTTGATCATTGTTATTACTTTAAAATATTGTCGTGTGAATTTGATATAAATTAATGCAAAGCTTTTTTCTTCTTCTTCTTGGCATTTTTTGCATTCTTCTTTTTCTTTTTCTTCTTCTTCTTTTTCTTTGCATTGGTCTTTTTTTCTTCTTCTAATTTTGCATTCTTCTTCTTCTTTGCAGTTTTCTTCTTCTTTGCATTCTTTTTTGCATTCTTCTTTTTTATTTTTTCAGAAACATGAATAAACAGCTGTATTACTGATAGTTCAATTTCAATTCCTGGGTATGATATTCGAAAGACCCTATGAAAGCCCAGCAAACTGGTGTTGTCGTATATATCCAAAATAGTATCTCTTATAAAATGTGTAGCAATTTGTCTCATTTCAACACTGAATCAGTATCGATGGAAATTTATTCTTCTAAAAAATCAAATAATTCAGTTTTTGTGGGTTTCATTTCTAGACACCCCAAGAGCACACCAGCTGGTTCCATGATGTTTGTGAAATGATGGACAATGTTTGGCTCTCAGGAAAAGAAATATTATTACTGGGTGATTTTAATATAGATCTATTTCAACCCCACCCCCAGTGGCTCAGCATCTTTACGTCTTTTAATCTTTTACTTGTAGTGTATTATGTGTCCCACAAGAGTGACGTCAAAATCAAGTACTCTTCTAGCCCACAGTTCTTTATCTGACGTCACATCTCTTAAAAAAATTGCGTGCCTACAATATAGTTCAGTAAATCTACGACGAAAAGTACCGTAACCTCAAAACAATTGCAAGAGTTTGTTTTTCTTCACAGATATGTAATACTATGGTAAACAAACAACATTGCAAAAATCGAAGTGAATCTAACGAGAATTATGCAATTTATCAGGGTTTTTATTATGTAATGTATATTCATGTGCTATGCATATGCATGTAGTTGAAACAAAAAGCATTTTGCTTACCTTCTCTGCAGTTTTGTTATTCAGTTTAGTCCAAGTGTTTATAAAAATCAATGGCACATATGTGCGAACTTATGAAGGTCAAGGTCACACCAAGGTCAAGGTCACATGGACCTAACAGTGTTTTTTCTGGGCCGAAACACTGATCTTTTAATGTCATTCACCTTAAGATATGTCAGTTTTTGTAAGAATCAATTATGTCCTAAACCTTTTAGTCAAAGTCATGTCAAGGTCAAGGTCACCACACAGTTTTTTTCCTTTGGTAGCCCGTAACAATCACCACAAGCAGGGGAGCAGTCAAGTCCATGCTTCCTGCATGTGCGCCTCCTTGTATGACAGTCAGCTTTACAGTTACAGCAGATGACTCGGAGAAGCTTTGTGGGGGCAGGTGGCAAGTTTGTGGTGATGGGAACAAGTTGGTTGTCTATGCTCTTCCAACCCCAGTCTTCAGGCCGCAGGTTATTATTTTCAATCCACTGCTGGACCTGCAAATACACTCGCTGACTGTGATACCTGGCAGCAGCAGAAGTTGGCGGTAGGGCATGAACTTGAAGAAACGTTGTTCCCACTGCCACTTTCGAGCAAAAGCATTGGTATCTGATACTGTCAAGAGTAGACCCAGACTTTCCATCGTAGAGACACATCAGAATCTGTTGACCAGCATCAGCAACTTCATGGTCTTCTTTGTCTTCCATGAACACCTCGGCCAGCTTGCACAAATGTTCTGAATTCTGAAATTTCCGCAGGCCTGTTCGTTTCCCAATACCAAAAGCATGAGAGGTTGTGTCACATCCTGTCACTGCATGGATGACTGGCAGAATGTGGCACAATTTGCCAAGAGACAGTTGCATATGCTTGATGTTCCAGCATTTGCTGGGTTTTTCTCTGACCTTTTTACTTTGTTGCAGAAATATATCCTTAGCATCTCTACTGGCATGGTGAATCAAGAGAATCAAGAGATCAGTGTCATCCCCAACAACAACAGTGACCTTGCTTTTTGCGCATTCCAAGGCTTCAGCAACTATCATGCAATCAGCATCACCTTCACAACATGTGGCCATGCACATATTGTTCTGCAGTTCACAGCTGAGCAGATCAATAAAGCGTTGCTTGTTTCGGGGATTGGCAAGAAACAAGTCTTTCATAATCTGAAGAGTCATGTCAGGTGTAAAATGGATGTCAGTGGATGATTTCCCCTTTGATCTTCGCAGATGTGTGACATCTTTGGTTGAGGGTCCAGAAGAATATCCATCGAACACTACAGTTGGATTCCCATATCTCTGTTTTACGTGTCGGACGTACGTTTCGATGATGGATGCGTATGTGGACCCACGTGACCAAGGTATCTTTTGTAAGAGTGCTCCACCATCCAGGACAATATGCACCTCGTCAGTAGGCATCAGCTCTGGCATATTTTCCAATGTCAATTTCCATAGTTCATCTGCAAGGATTGCTTTGTTCCCTTGCCGAAGAAAAGTGGGTGACTCAAAGAGAGATGATGGGTAGCTTGACAGCTCCTATTTGAAGACTTCACTTTTATCTTCATACATGTTGCCTGCTGCAGAAACAAGTCGTTGGAACGTCAGTTGGGGATCCACACTGACCACGTCATCATCAATCTTAATCATATTTTTGGATGCCATTGCAATAACTTGATCTGATCTTTTGAAACTGTACTCTGTCACTTTCCGACCTTCCATCTTTTCCAAGATGGTGCTCCCAATCTCCTGTGCTCTGTGTGCATTTACAGATGGATCAGCAATGGCACCTGTGCAGATATTTTTCAGATCAGGTCCTTCAGCAAATAGGTCCCTTTCTTGCAAAAATGTGAGCATAGTCATCAAATCTTGCTCATCTTTCTTCTTTCTGGCAGTAGTCGTATCTTTGTGTTGTTCACTTGTCACGAATGACACACCAGTGAAAGTCTGCATAGCTTCATTCATGTCAGCACACGCTGGCATTGATAGTAGCCATGACAAGCGCTGGGATTCAGAAGATTTGCATCTCTCTCTCTCTCTCTCTCTCTCTCTCTCTCTCTCTCTCTCTCTCTCTCTCTCTCTCTCTCTCTCTCTCTCTCTCTCTCTCTCTCTCTCTCTCTCTCCTCTCTCTCTCTCTCTCTCTCTCTCTCTCGGCTGCCTGCCTACCTGTCTGCCTCCCCCACACCCACTCCCTTGCTTCTCTGTCTCCCTCTCTCTTTTTTTTCTTTCTTCTTTTTCTTTTTATTTATTTACTTTTTTGTTTTGTTTTTATTCTTCTCTTTCTCCATACCCAATACAAATTCTCCTTCAATTTTTCTCTCTGATTTTTTTTCTTTTCCTATGTGCTCATTTCCTTCATATTTTTTTTAATACAAGATCTCCATTTTGACATGCATTTCTATTATGTTACAACCATTGTTCCTGTTATTTTGCTGTTTTTGTGTGTGTGTGTTTTCATAAATTTGCTGTTAATTTGTTTTCATTGCTATAAATTTCTTTGATTGAGGGCTGGATGTAAAAAAAAGCCATTATGGGTGCTTATTCTTTTCCCTTAAGCAAAGTTTCAAAGTTTCAAGTTTCAATTTTCAAGTTTTTTCTTCAGTCTTTCTCTCTCTCTCCCCCTCTCTCTCTCTCTCTCTCTCTCTCTCTCTCTTCTCTCTCTCCTCTCTCTCTCTCTCTGCATACCTGTGTTGCTCTCGCTCATTCTATCTCAGTTCTCTCCGTCGAGAGATATGTCCTAGTGGTTAACATTCGCTGGCATTTGATGACCCAGTTTCGAGTCCGTCGAGGAAGTTTTTTCGCTGGAGTTAAACATCCGTGCGACTCACTCTCCCAAAAATCCTACGGATGACACTTTAAACCGTGGCCCCGTATTCGAATGAGCAGACATCTTAGCCAGACACGTTAAATCTGTTCCCGCTTTCGTAAAGTAGGCCAATGTGTCCCATGGGAACAGATGACATTTCCAAAATGCATACACACGGGAATCGGATAAAAAAGCACAAATGCTTATTCCTTATCCTCAATATAAAAGATAATCAATCAATAAATATCTCATCTCTCTCCTCTCTCCTCTCTCTCTCTCCTTCTCTCCTCTCTCTCTCTCTCTCTCTCTCTCTCTCTCTCTCTCTCTCTCTCCTCCTCTCTCCTCTCTCTCTCTCTCTGAAGACCATCAAAGCAATCTTTTTTTTCTGTTTGTCACTATTAGCCAACAGCAATATCAAAAGTTAAATTTGAATTGAACTCACCTTTCACCCCTTTAACAGTTTAAGTGAAGAATGCAGTATCAGCATTGCATTGTTGTTTGCAAATCACACACAAGTGTATGTCGCTCTCCATTGCAATCCTTTTGGAAAGCCTGCAAAATGGTTAGATTTTCTGTAAACTTTTGGAACCCTTGTTTTGACTCAAACAGGCTGCCATAGTTTCCCCTACACACGGAATATAGTGTTGGTGGAACCTGTCTCTAATAACATCATGGATGCATCTTCTAATTTTTAAATCTTGTCTGTCAGTATTGGTATCATTGTTTTGCATTCTTTCATATCATTAAACTACACTTTCTGATTACTTATGTTAACAAAGGGTCGTTCTTAAGAAATACACTTTAAAATCCACCCTGCTAACACAGAACGAACGTGTACACATCTGTGAAAGCGCTGTACTGAAACAACGTGTAGCCTAGTGTGAGAATATAGCAGAGTAAGCAGGCGAGTGCAACAGGTTCCATTCTGTTCTGGAACTAGAGGGGGGGCCAGCTGTTTAATTGTTTATTCCAGGCGATGATAGCCGCCGGGCAGCGGTATGCGGCGAGGATTTTGTATGGTGCCACAGTCGTGCTATTTTGAGTTTAATTATTTTATTTTTTATTTTCTTGTTCAGCCATTTGACGGTAGATTTTTCTCGATTCTTGGTCAATAATAGTTAACACATGTCTGAACACACTGGTGAAAAAAAAATTCTCTTGCAAATTTTGTCAGGTCATATCACAGTTTTCCTGCACTAATAGGGATTAGTCACAATGCCATCTGTGTCACCTGGAGCAAAGTTGGCTTCAGAATTCCTAAAATTAACCATGTAAGAATCCCTTTCTTTCATTAAAAGATTGAATTTGCATGCATTTTACTCTGATCCTGCTTCTGGGCCGTTTTCCAATATTTTTAGCTACACTGATGTAGATGATGCCCTTACCTTTTGGACATCACTTTTCTTAAGCATTGTCAACAAGCATTTTCCTCTACTTCAAAGACGCCTAAAATAAAATTTTAAAAATGCCTGGCTGGCTCACCCAAGAAATTTTTACAAGCAATCAATCACAGAGATGACTTAAAGAAACGTGGTCTTCATGAGGAATACAAGAAAAAACGCAATTAAGTATATCATATATGATGTGAAAATCTAAAACTTGTTTCTACCAAAAGTAAGTTCAAGATGAAAGTAATGGATGCTTAATCTGGTCTGCTTTTCGTCAATTCTCTAAATCTGGCACTTCACGTGAAAAATGTCACATCCCAGTAAATGTTTTTAAACAATCATTTTGCCATGTTGGAAGTAAACTCTTTGACAACAATATCACAACTTTTGATTCAAATATTTTAAAAGACTCTTGCAAAGGAAAAGGAAACA
>CM060318.1:15207195-15212195 GCA_030674155.1 Stramonita haemastoma
AAGGCAGGTCCAGTGCGTCCGACCTCTGCACGAGGGAGAATTGTTATTTCTAAGTCTTCCGGGGAAAACAGGTAAGAAAATGAACCAAGAATGAAGAAAATGAACAAGAAGGAGATGACAGGACGAAAAAGAGCCAGGAAGAATCACAGAGATGGATAGAGAAGATGGAAATCCTAGAGCAATTTTTTTAGAAGATGGGGATACTTTTACACTGACAGGCTCCCCCCTCACCCCGCTCCACCCCCCACCCCCACCCCCACGTGAGAGTGCACTTCAATACACTACCCTACACTATAACACACTCCAATACACTACCCTACACTACAACACACTCCAATACACTACCCTACACTACAACAAACTACAATGCACTACCCTACACTACAACATACTAGAATATACTACCCAACACTACAACACACTACAATACAATACACTACCCTACACTACAACACACTACCCTACACTACCCTACACTACAACACACCACAATATACTACCCTACACTACAACACACTACAATACACTACCCCACACTACAACACACTACAATACACTACCCTACACTACAACGCACATCAATACACTACCCTACACTACAACACACTACAATACACTACCCTACACTACAACACACTACAATACACTACCCTACACTACAACACACTACAATACACTACCCTACACCTCAACACATTACACTACACTACACTACCCTACACTACGACACACTACCTACACACTACACTTCAACACACTACACTACCCTACACTTCAACACACTACACTACCCTACACTACCCTACACTACAACACAATTCAATACACTACCCTTCACTGGAATACAATTCAATACGCTACCTTACACTACAACACACTACAATACACTACCCTACACTACAACACACTACAATACACTACCCTACACTACAACACACTACAATACACTACCCCACACTACAACACACTACAATACACTACCCTACACTACAACACACTACAATACACTACCCTACACTACAACACACTACAATACACTACAATACACTACAATATACTACCCTACACTACAACACACTGCAATACACTACCCTACACTACAACACACTACAATACACTACCCTACACTACAACACACTACAATACACTACCCTATACTACAACACAATTCAATACACTACCCTACACTACACCATTTAATACACTACCCTACACTACAACACAATCCAATACAATTCATAATTCATTTTAAAATGATACAACACAATAAATGCAATATAATACAATACAATGCCATGCAATACAAGTGCTTTGGTCCCTCTTAGTTCTCACTAACGCTGTCTGCAACCCCTTCACACTGATTTCCCCTGCTTTAATTGACCACTTGCCTCTGCTTTGGTTATCGATAACACATTTCGTAAAAATATTTATAAAATGTCTAAACAGAAGTACAATGCTTCAGTAATAAAGAATTGTACTTGATGTGCTAAGCAGTGCTGTGGCGAAACAATTCACTTTTACTTCTGATAGGCAGTTAACAAAGCATATAGATTTGTGGCACGGTCTTGTAAGACTGGTGCGTATTGTATGACGTGCTAGCGCGGGCTGTATATATATATATATATATATATATATATATATATATATATATATATATATATATATATATATATATATATATATATATAATATATATCTGTGTGTGTGAGTGTGTGTGTGTGTGAGTGGGGTGTGTGTGTGTGTGTGTGTGTGTGTGTGTGTGTGTGTGTGTGTGTGTGTGTGTGGTGTGTGTGTGTGTGTGTGTGTGTGTGTGCACAGACGCGAGTAAAATGGGGGGCATTTTTTCCTACTTATCTTTATTTTTGTTCCAGCTATTCAAGCATTTCCTCCAGAAGACAGCAGTAAAGTGTGTCAGGGATAGAGACGGCAGAGAAAAGCAGACAAACAGACAGACATAAACACAGAGAGAGAGAATACAGACATACAGACATACAGACAGACAGACAGACAGAGATAGCGAGACAGAGAGAGCGAGAGAGACAGAGAGAGAGAGAGACAGAGAGAGAGAGAGAGACAGAGAGAGAGAGAGAGACAGAGAGAACAAAATAAACTATGCACAGTTTGTTAGAAAAATGCAGAGGCAGGAACTCAAATGCACGCTCTACTATTTCAGCTAATAGTCTTAATGGTAGAGTCAACATTTTCCCCCGAAACGTGTTTATTGTAGCTACTCAAACGTGATATCACAGCAGCCAAGAGTTAGATTCTGACATGAAGAGTGCCAGCAAACCGGTTTGCATACACATACTTGCTATCATTATGAACAATAGCAGCGTGGCAAACAGTGAAACTGTGCCCCCTGCTGGACATGGTAAATAATAAAGTTATGCAAGACTCACGGATCTGAGCATTTTTGACACTTTTGGTTTTCCATAGACATGGGGGCACCAGCCAAAGGAAACAAACCCTTCCCCCTTTTGCAAACAATGCTCCCCCCCCCCCCTTTTTTTTTTCTTTTATTCTTTTTCTTATCAAGGATAATGGAGTAAGCACTGGTGTGCAGTTTTACATCAAGTCCTCGTGTGTGTGCAGTTTTGTGCATCTTTTCATCTGTTCCTACCGGCACACAATGGCCTACTCTTACGAAAAGCGGAACAGGATTTAATGTGTGCACAAGATGTTTTGCGTTGGTTCGTACACAGGATCTCGGTTTATAGTCTCATACAAGGACTTTGGGGGGAGTGGAGTCAGCACTGATGGAGAAAAATCCCCTCGAAGGGGAATCAGACCTCTTCCACCCCTTTAACCTTCCCTGTGCCCGGTAACTTACCATCCCTCCTCCCCATCCCCTAGAGGTATTATGGCCCTAAAATAGAATGAAGGTATTATCACGCACATCAACGTGTTGAAAAATTATATATATAAATATACATATATATGTATATCTTTGTGGTGTGTGTGTGTGTGTGTGTGTGTGTGTGTGTGTGTGTGTGTGTGTGTGTGTGTGTGTGTGTGTGCGTGCGTGGTGTGTGTGTGTGTGTGTGTGTGTGTGTGTGTGTGTGTGTGTGTGTGTGTGTGTGTGTGTGTGTGTGTGTGTGTGCTAATGTTTGTGAGATGCACATGTATGATCTGTGTATGCCTCATGTGCGCAGTAATTGTTCACAAATGGCCTAGCTTATTACTAAGCTACTACCCATATTTTCTTGAGTAGAGATTCAGGCCTTTCCCTAATTATGCAGTAGGGTCGCTTTTGTATACAGAGGTGATTGGACTACCACCGACCAGATTGATCTCATCACTGCGTGGTGATGGATATAATCGTTGACAGACTTGAATTACCTTCTCATGGAGCTAGGCTGTTTGGACAGAGAGGGAATGACTATATAATTCCACATTTGACTATGTACTGAAACATTCAGAGCAACTACATAGTTTTACACCATAATTAACACACTATTTTTTATGCAATATAGACTTTAATGCACACATACACACACACACAAAACACACACACACACCCAGGCTGTCATTTGCCTACACAGTGCCATAATTTCATAAGAAATGGGCTTCAAACAAAAAATATACGGTGATTTTACTATGATGACCCAGTGCACACTGCACTCAGCTGCTGCAGGGCTGGTCCACAGAGACTGCAGTGCAGCTGCACCCTTGGAGTACAAAGTGTTAAAGTGACTTGTCACAATCACATTTTGTTTTCTGGGTGAAGTAAATCAAGAGCCCCCTCAGCATGGCCTGGTTTTATTGGCCTTAGGGAATGAAAGAATCACTGTGACTGTTTTTCAGGCTGATGGTCTTGTATGCTTGAAGGGACTAGGAGGTTTGGGTCTTAAATTGGAAGTGAAAGTTGTTATAGGTAATAAAACTGAACGAACTGACCATTCTGGCCTGACTGGTCAGTGGGGCAAGAAACAACATGAAATAAAATAAAATAAAATTCTGCTTCTGATTTTTGATTGAAAGCTAAGACAGCAACCAATGTCTGTCTTGATGAGCAAATAATGGTGCTTTCTCCGGCTGATATGAGTTAATGTCGCAGTAATTATTTACAATGTACAAGAGTGCTCTTGAGTACAAAGGCATTGGTTGTGTCTCATTCTGTGTGTTGTTTATGTGGTTCTTTGGGGGGTTTCCTTTACTTAGCTACAGCTCCAATGTTCATTGTTGGTGACATTTTTGCATATGCCACTGATTTTGCTCCACCATTAAGGCAGCTGTAATTCAACTTCAGAGATGGTATCTAAACACGACACCTGTCTGCATGAGTCTTTTTAATCTTGTGATCTGTTTCTGCCAGCACAAAACGGCCTACTTTTTCAAAAGGCGGAACTGGTTTTAACGTGTGTGCAAGACGTTCTGCATAAGTGCTTACAGAGGACCTTGGCTTATAGTCTCATCCGAAAGCAAGTAGGCACTAATATTATATCCAGAAAGAAAATATCCTCGAACAGGTGCATTAGCGGTGGCTGAAATCTAGGCCGTATGGGAGCTTTATTTCAAAACGCTCTAACCACTAGCCAATACTCCCCTTCCACCCTTAATCTATTCAAATCCATAGGTAGTATCTCCTCAAAAGGGTGCCTCAGTGATGACTCAAACCTAGGCCATCACATAGCGAGCTCACTGCTCTAACCGCTAGGCTATCATGGCCCCCTCCCGTAATCTAATTTTAGTCTTTTTAATCACAGTTGCCTTGTTTTTATTTCAGATTTTAGCTTTGATCAGATATGGCAGTGATGACAAGAAAACAGGGCCTCACTGGGGAGCTGGGACTTTAAACAAGAGAACTGAATAGAAGTGGATTGGATTGGATTGGATGTGTAGGGTTTAAATGTTGATGTTGTACTTGAGCACGACTTAACTGTCCTGCTTGTTGTTGATAAGCTGCTAATGCTCTTCGTGTTATGCTTTGCTGTGTTTAGTGGAGGAAGAATAAACAAACCCATGTTGAAGCCATTCCCAGGGCGAGTGGTTGAGCCTTG
>CM060318.1:15219695-15227195 GCA_030674155.1 Stramonita haemastoma
CTCGGTCACGTGCGAAGAATGGAGGATGGACGCATTCCTAAAAATCTCCTCAATGGCGAACTTGCCTCCGGCAGGAGAAGCATTGGTCACCCCTAACTGTGCTACAAAGACGGCTGCAAGCGTGACATGAAAGCCCTGGACATCAACCTAGAGAACTGGGAGGAGGTAGCGGCTGACCGCAGCAAATGGCCTTATGTTCTCCACCAACAGTTGAAGTGTGGTGAAGAAAAGATCCACACCGCAGCAAACGAAAAGAGAGCCAAGCGGAAGGCATGTATTCCAGTCACCTCAACAAGCCACATCTGCATCAGATGCGACAGAGACTGCCGCTCCCGCATTGGACTGACCAGCCACAGCCGGCGCTGTCGCTGAACAAATGGCCTTTCTTCTGGCACAAATTCCATAGTCGACACCGACTGACGGAGGCCTACCACTACTACTACTACTACTACTACTACTACTACTACTACTACTACTACTACTACTACTACTACTACTACTACTACTACTACTACTATTGCTGCTGCTGCTGCTGCTGCTGCTGCTGCTGCTGCTGCTGCTGCTGCTGCTGCTGCTACTACTACTACTACTACTACTACTGTAAGTCAGGAATATATCAATTGTCTATTGCTTTTTCTCTGATTCCTATGGGTTTTTCCTGTCTTGCCTATCGGTTTTTTTCATTAAAGCACACACATGTGTAAAGGTGCAAGCAACACACACACACACACACACACACACACACACACACACACACACACACACACACACACACACACACACACACACAAATAGAGACCGATATTAAAAAATAACCCAACAACAACAAACATAAAGTGAAAGGTGTTTCCGCGATAATTCTGAAGCGCTTTGGTTTCCGTTTTTCACATGGAACTCTTGATAACCCAAAGAAGTAAATCAGGCCGCAAGACTGATCATCTATCCTCTTTTTCTATTATTTTCCCTTCGTCTTTTTTTAAAAAATCATCTACCCCCCCCCCCCCCCTCCCAACCAACTCCCATCCTTTTTATTCCCGCACCTGCCAAATTAAAAGTCAAAAAATCAAGACCAGCCGAAAGGAGAGAGAGCTCAAACACTTGAGAGGGTTTCAATTATTTCAATGACGTGGCCCAAAAAATGCTGAAGATTCAAACTTCATGAAGAAATCGGGAGTTGGATTTTTTGTTGTCTGTATGATATGACTGTATGAAGACATAATGAAAGGAAAAGGAAAAGAGAGACATTCAAAATAAATAGAAGAAAAAAAAGCAAGTAGGCAGGAAGAAAGTAGAAAAGAAGGGGGGGAAATGAATAAAAAGACACAATAAGGAAGGATGCACTATATTGAAAATAAATGTAAATGGGTGTGTGTGTGTGTGTGTGTGTGTGGTGTGTGTGTGTGTGTGTGTGTGTGTGTGTGTGTGTGTGTGTGTGTGTGTGTGTGTGTGTGTGTGTGTGTGTGAAGGGAGAAGGGAAGGGGGGGTGTGCTGCGATAATATATATACATATTTATTTATTTATTCTTTTATATCGGGGATAACGGAATAAGCACTCATGTGCTTTTTTACATCCAGTCGCCAAGTGTATGCAGTTTTGTAAATCTTGTCATCTGTTCCCACCGGCACACAATGGCCTACTCTTACAAAAAACCGGAACAGGATTTAACGTGTGCGCAAAAGGTGTATGTGTATGTGTGTGTGTGCGTGCGTGCGAGTGCGTGCATGCACGAGCATACTCAAACGCGTACATAATTGTATAAACTACGTACGCGGAGACTCTCGCGTCTGCAATTATGATAATGATTTTGTAATGATAGTAGTAAAGGTGGCAATGATTATGGTGATGATCAAGCTGTGGACAGCGAACACGATAGATACTCCACATATGAGCAGAAATCTAAGCTTTGAAAGAAAATCATGTATCAAACTCAATTATAATCTTAAAAACGATGACTGTGGTTTCTTGTTTATTTTTTCTTTACTTCTTTTTTTTTTTTCTTTTTTTTTTGCAGTGCCGAAAATTACCTCACGTATGAGGGGAGGCCACGCATTAAAAAGAAAGTGCATTAAACTGAGTGAATTGGAGCACTGATTATACATGTCTTTGTGGGGAAAGACAACCAAGCGGCTAGAACATCACTGTCGTGTTTTGACGGCCGGCGATCAAGCCTGGGTTCAAGCCACCACCGAGACAGGCTTTCAAGGGCATATTTCCTCTGGAGTACTAACTCCGCTCCCCTGAGATGCCTTTGGGTGAAGCTATTAACCGACGCCTTGTGTGCGAACTTACACAGAATATTGCACGTACACATTTTTACCCGTTCTGCTTTCTTGAAAGCGGGCGATTGGTGTCGGTAAAACCGAATGACCTCAACAACAACAAAAAAAGCCCAAATTTAAAAGGAAGCAACATTTATTTATTCATTTCCTTCTTTCTTTCTTTCTTTCTTTCTTTCTTTCTTCTTTCTTTCTTTCTTTCTTTTATTACTTATATATAACGGAAGAGTGGTGAAGAAGAAAGCAAATGCGTTGACAAGATTATTTGTTGTTGCAGTACCTCGGTCAGAGCTCTGCGGTTTAGCAATGGTGAACGTTTGCGTGTGGAACTGTTTATTTTTCTACAGTTATTGTAGATTGTAAAAGGATTTCAACAGATTTATTAAAAACTCTCTCTCTATCTATACATATATATATATATATACATATATATAGATAGATATATAGATATATAGATATAGATTTTATTTTATTTATTCTTTTATATCGAGGATAACAGAATAAGCAATCATGTGCTTTTTTTCATCCGGTCCCCGTGTGTATGCAGTTTTGTAAATATTGTCATCTGTTCCCACCGGCACACGATGGCCTACTCTTACGAAAAGCGGAACAGGATTTAACGTGTGCGCAAGATGTTCTGCGTGCGTTCGCACACGGGGCCTCGGTTTAAAGTCTCATCCGAATAGATAGATAGATAGATAGATAGATAGATAGATAGATAGATAGATAGATAGATAGATAGATAGATAGATAGATAGATAGATAGATAGATAGATAGATAGATAGATAGATAGATATCTCTCTCTCTCTCTCTCTCTCTCTCTCTCTCTCTCTTCTCTCTCTCTCTCTCTCTCTCTCTCTCTCTCTCTCTCTCTCTCTCTCTGTTCTCTCTCTTCTCTCGCCTCTCTCTCCTCCTTCTCTCCTCTCTCTCTCCTCTCTCTCTCTCTCTCTCTCTCTCTCTCTCTCTCTCTCTCTCCTCTCTCTCTCTCTCTCTATCATTATATTATATATATATATATATATATATATATATATATATATATATATTGGCGTTTATCGTAGCGGTACTCACAGTACCAAAGCCACGCCCCTCCCCAGTCACCCCCCCCCCCCCTTCCCACCCCTTTTAGCTGGCCTATCTCGCTCCGCAAGCGGCACACAGTCTAGTATCGCGAGATACTATATATATATATATATATATATATATATATATATATATATATATATAATATATATATATATATATATATATATATATATATATAAAGCATCAATAACCATGCAAACGAAGTGCATACGTCATTATTACTCCACTCTCCCCAAAAGTTTTTCGGATGAGACTGTAAACCGAGGTCCTGTGTGCGAACGCACGCAGAACATCTTGCGCACACGTTAAATCCTGTTCCGACTTTCGTAAGAGTAGGCCATTGTGTGCCGGTAGGAACAGGTGACAATATTTACAAAAACTGCATACACATGGGGACTGGATGAAAAAAGCACATGCGAGCTTATTCAATTATCCTCGATATAAAAGATTTTTTTTTAAATTAAAATATTTGTAAAAATTGTGAGCAGAACTAAAGCTTAAAAGACAAAAACCTTTGCAACCAGGTAAATGACAAGTTTCCATCGTTGTTAGCAAACATTGTAAGCAGGATCTAAGAATAAAAGACAAATGCATTTGCAATCATGCAAATAATGTATTATCGTATTGTTATATATAAAAATTGTGAGAGGAACGATGCATAAAGTGCATGATATACATTAGCAGCTATGCAAACGATATGTTTACGTACCATTTTTTCAAAAATTGTAAGCGGAACTAAAGCACAAAAAACATAATGTATATTTGCAACCATGCAAATGATGTATTTATGTAATACTATTTTCTTTTGAGTGTGAGTAGAATGATGGTGATGATGATGATGATGATGATGATGATGATGATGATGATGATGATGATGATGATGATGATGATGATGATGATGATGATGATGATGATGATGATGATGATAAGTGACTGTCACTCATTATCACCCTCCCCTAGAAAGGAAATCTTCAGCAGTGTCAGATTTACCGCACAATCAGCCTCATATGCCACCCAATCAAAGTCATGTTGAAGATTATACTGAACAGATTGAAGCCACATGCAGAAACCATCTTTGCTGAGGAACAAGCAGGTTTCAGAGCAGGGCATAGCACAACTGAACAGACATTCAACCTCAGAATACTCTGTGAGCGGTATCTTCAAAATCAACAAGACCTCTACCATGTTTTTATTGATTTTAAGAAGGCATTCGACAGGGTGTGGCATGTAGCTTTGCGGGCAACCATGAATTTGTACAGCATCAACGCAATCCTGATCAGTCATCAAAGAGCTGTACAACAAGGCCACCAGTGCAATGTACTACAACAGCAACAGTGGAGAGTGGTTTTAAACAACAGTTGGAGTAAGGCAGGGCTGTCTACTCTTACCCACTCTTTTCAACATCTTCCTTGAGAGAATCATGGCTGATACACTGGAACACCATAAAGGATCAGTCAGCATTGGTGGCAGAACGATCACAAACCTCCGCTTCGCAGATGACATTGACGGACTAGCAGGATCAGAGCAAGAACTTGCCAGCCTAACAGAACACCTGAGCAAGGCCTCTAAAACATTCGGCATGGGAAATCAGTGCAGAGAAGATCAAACTGATGACCAATAACACCAAGGGCAACAGCACTGATATCAGGGTCAATGACCAGAAGCTGGAAACGGTTCAAAGCTTCAAGTACTTGGGAGCCGTTGTATCAGACAAGGGGTCTAAGCCAGATGTAGTATGCAGGATTGCACAGACAATAACAGCACTGTCAAAACTGAACATCATCTGGAAAGATAAAAATGTTTCACTCAACTCCAAGATCAGACTAATGCGAAGCGGTAGAGATGAGATGCTTCGGGAGACTCCTTGGCATCCCCTACAGAGACCACATAAACAACGAAGATGGGGACGGGAAAGCCTAGTGAGCTCATCATTGCCTAGTAATGTGACGACCCGGGTTCGATTACCGTTCGAAGGGATTTTTCCCCTGGAGTTAACATCAGTGCTGACTCCACTTTCCTCAAAAGTCCTTCGGATGAGACTATAAACCGATGCCCCGTACGTGAATGCACGCAGAACATCTTGTGCACATGTTTAATCCTGTTCCTCTTTTCGTAAGAGTAGGCTATCGTGTTGCCGGTGGGAACAGATGACAAGATTTACAAAACTGCATACACACGGGAACTGGATGTAAAAAAAAAAGCACATGGGTGCTTATTCCATTATCCTCGATACAAAAGAATAAATCAATAAATAAAATAAAGATGTGCACAACAGAATCCAGCAAAATATTGGTCCCTGCGAAAATCTATCAATCGTAAAAAAGTGCAAACTTAAATGGTACGCGCATGTCACAAGACCAAAAGGACCTGCAAAAACAATACTGCAAGGCACTGTTCAAGGAGGAAGAAAAGAGGCAGACCGAGGAAGAGATGGGAGGACAACATCAGCGAACGGACAGGCCTAGAACTCAACAAAATTTTGAGAAAGGCAGAACAGAGAGAGGAATGCATAAAACTGGGTGTCAAGTCTTCAGGGGTGCTCTCAGGGTCGGCAGACTAGGGGATAGATAGATAGATAGATAGACATAGATAGATAGATAGACAGACAGACAGACAGACAGACAGACAGACAGACAGACAGACAGACAGACAGCAGACAGATAGATAGATAGATAGATAGATAGATAGATAGATAGATAGATAGATAGATAGATAGATAGATAGATAGATAGATAGATAGATAGATAGATAGATAGATAGATAGATAGATAGATAGATAGATAGATAGATAAGAATAAAAACATAAAAGGCATACACATTTTAACCATGCAAACAATGTGTTTATGTTTTGTATTTGTAAGGATTGCGAGCAGAATCAAAACATGAAAAGCATATGTATAGTTTGTTGTGACAACAATTTTCTTTGATAGCCCTTTCTAACAAACATTTAGCTGATCCCTAAAAACGAGACATTTTTTTTCAGAAGGTTAAATTAGTTGAATAGCAACCTTTCAGAAGCATCACTGACACCCCCCATCCCTCCACCACCCCCCCCCACCCCCCACCGCCCGCCAATTTTTCTGTTGTTTGGGGTTTTTATTTTACCCCAGCCATATACTGGACTTTGTGTAACAGTTGAAACAAACAAGTTTGGCGTGTTGTCTTCATTACGGAGGGTTTATGGTTGTAATGTACTCTGTTCAGGCAATACTTATGGACCTCTTATGAACCCCAAACTGTGAATCAGAGTCTTTGCTGAAAAATGTGTCTCCTTCTCACTTATCCTCTCTTATTTCTCTTCTTCTGTTTCTGTCTTGCTCTGTCTTCTTCTGTTTCTGTCTCTCTGTCTCTGTCTGTCGTCTGTCTGTCTGTCTGTCTGTCTGTCTGTCTGTCTCTTCTTCTCTCTGTCTGTCTGCTTCTTCTGTCTGTCTCGTCTGTCTGTCTTCTCTCTGCTGTCTGTCTCTCTCTCTCTCTCTCTCTCTCTCTCTCTCTCTTCTCTCTCTGCCCCATCCATATCTATTCTTCTTGTCTCGTCATGCTCTTCATGTCGTTTCATTTTTTTCTCATCTCTCTTTCATGATGACATCATAACATAATTATATATGTATGTATGTATGCTCATGTATGTATGTCATGTATGATATGTATGATGTATGCATGTATGTATGTATGTATGTAGTTGTATGTATGTATGTATGTATGTATGTATGTATGTATGTATAATGTTAAGGTCAAAAGGTAAAGGGTGTCCCATAACCTGTGTAGTCGTAGGGAGCAGCATTTCAGAGACCTCAGCTTCTCTAGGAGCCAGCATATTGAGGGCGGCGCCCATCTCTTTCCCTCCTGCTTTACCTTCCCTTAACTTAAGAGGGCAAGTTCCCATTTATAGCTGGATGAACTGGGGACTTTCTGAAGCCAAGGTGCGTAAACGGTCACACATTCACTTGGTAATCACGCTCGATGCTGTTTAATTTTAACTTGAGGAAAACGAGTGCTCTGACCACTGAGCTATCCAGAAGTAGATATAATTTATTACATTATACAATATATATCTTGCATTTTACACCACTTTGTCACGACAGATTTCTCTGCGTGAAATTCGGGCTACTCTCCCCGGGGAGAACGCGTCGCCACAA
>CM060318.1:15232195-15237195 GCA_030674155.1 Stramonita haemastoma
TGTTATTTTTTTTTTAAAAAAAAGGGCACTCATTCAGAAACAAAAATAAGAAGTAAGAATCAATGATGATTTTGATTTGAATAAAAAAGCAAACAAACAACAAACAAACAAACAAAAACAAAAAAACGAGACAAAACAAAAAGGCGCAATAATTAAAGATCAAACATGAGAATATGATGAGGTTACATGACTGAAAACATCAATCCACCACCACATCTATCATCAAAATAAGTCCTATAAAACATAGGATTTTGATAAAAGGTGGGAAAGAACAACAACAACAGGTAAGAAATAAGACAGAGATACAACATTAAGGTAATGTTATAAAAACGCACTCATTCAGAAAAAAAAAATGAAGTAAGAATCAATGAAGATTTTGATTTGAATACAAAAAAACAAATAATAACCAATCAAAAAGAAAAAAAAGGCGCAATAATTAAAGAGCAAACATGAGAATATGATGAGGTTAAATGACTGAAAACATCAATCCACCACCATCTATCATCAAAATAAGTCCCATAAAACATAAGTTTTTGAACAAGAAAACACCAACTCACATCAGTTTTTTAACAATTAAAAAGAGAGAGATAGAGAGAGAGAGAGTGATTTGATTTGATTTGATTTGATTTATTCTTTTATATCGAGGATAATGGAGTAAGCACTCGTGTGCTTTTTGACATCCAGTCCCCGTGTGTATGCAGTTTTGTAAATGTCATCTATTCCCACCGGCACACGATGGCCTTCTCTTACGAAAAGTGGAACATGATTTAACGTGTGCGCAAGGTGTTCTGCGTGCGTTCGCACACGGGGCCTCGGTTTAAAGTCTCATCCGAAGGACTTTTGGGCAGAGTGGAGTCGGCACTGATGTTAACTCCAGAAGAAAAATCTCCTCGACCGGACCTGAACCCCGGTCGTCAAATTGCCAGCGCAATGTTCTGACCACTAGGCTATCCGTCCCCCTTGAGGGGAGAGAGAGAGAGAGAGAGAGAGAGAGAGAGAGAGAGAGAGAGAGAGAGAGAGAGAGAGAGAGAGAGAGAGAGAGAGAGAGAGAGAGAGAGAGAGAGAGAGAGAGAGAGAGAGAGAGAGAGAGAGAGAGAGAGAGAGAGAGCTGCAAGATAAAAAAAAGGATAAAATGTGCAAAGAAAAAAAAACAAACAACAACACAGATACTCGTAACACATAAACATGACTGACTAGAACATGTTCAGCAACAAAGGTTCCCTGACTGACTTCGCCAGAGACATGAATAATAAAGAGGAGAAAATGACAGACACAATACAAGAGTTTCTTTGCTCAAGAATAACTTTGCCATTCTTAAATGTTATTGGTCTGCTGATGACCCTGGAGTGTTCCCATTAATATTTCTATTTAAGTGAAAGGAATGAACTGACAATTCATTGTCAGCTCTTTCTGGGAATCAGCAATATAAACCTTTTGTTTAATGGTCATTCAGTTGTTATTCCATGGAGTGTCTGTGTAGCAATATAAGAAGAAGGGCAAAACATAATGTACTATGTTGTCCTCCTTTAACTTGACTGGAGAAAACACTGTGCTACAGCTACAGCATTGTTGCTCTCTCTCTCTCATCTCTCTCTCTCTCTCTCTCTCTCTCTCTCTCTCTCTCTCTCTCTCTCCTCCTCTCTCTCTCTCTCTCTCTCTCTCATCTCTCTCTCTCTCTCCTCCTCTCTTCTCTCTCTCTCTCTCTCTCTCTCTCTCTCCTCTCTCTCTCTCGTTCCTTTCTTCACACTCTGGGAACAAATCTCTTCTGTCCATGCCTGACAAATCACATCTTCTTCTAATCTCACTTCATCTTCTTCTCATCTATCTATCTACATCTTCTATCTATCATCTATCTCTATCTATCTACTATCTAATCTATCTATTCTGTCACTCTGATCTATCTTTTGTCTGTCCTTGTCTATCTATACATCTGTCTGTCTACTATCTATTCTTCTTCTATCTATCTATCTATCTATCTATCTATCTATCTATCTATCTATCTATCTATCTATCTATCTGTATATCTATCTATCTATCTATCTATCTATCTATCTATCTATCTATCTATCTATCTATCTATCTATCTACCTACCCCTTAGACTGGCGACAGTGAGGGCACCCCCGAAGACTTAACAACCAGTTATCTCCAGTCCTCTCTCTCTTCTGCCTTTCTCAGGTTTTGTTGAGTTCTAGGCCTGTCCATTTTCTGATGTTGTCCTTCCATCTCTTCCTTGGTCTGCCTCTTTGTCTTCCTCCTTGGACAGTGCCTTGCAGTATTGTTTGGCATCTCCTACAGAGACCACACAAGCAAAAAGAAGTGCATAACATTCCGGCAAACCATTTGTCCCTACAAAAACCTTCTATCAATCGTAAAGAAGGGTAAACTTAACAAGATCAAAAGGACTCGCAAAAACAATACTGCAAGGCACTGTCCAAGGAGGAAGAAAAAGAGGCAGACCAAGGAAGAGATGGGAGGACAATATCAGCGAATGGAGAGGCCTAGAACTCAACAAAACTTCAAGAAAGGCAGAACAGAGAGAGGAATGGAGGGAACTGGTTGTCAAGTTTTCAGGTGTGCCCCCTACGGGATAGTAGTAAGTATTCGTATTCGCATCTACAGTCCATAGACAACGCTTTTGTTGGTTCCGAATGCATTAAAGGCTGTCCACGTCCAGACTTTCAGATCAAGCCTAAAATGGAAACTATTAGCCCACAGAAATAGGGAGGAAGTAAGAGGCGACTTGGTGGTGGAGAGGGGAAAAGGCCAGTATAATGAACAGACGCTAAGGCTATCCTCCTCCTCTTCCTCCTCTTCTTCTTCCTCCTCTTCCTCCTCCTCCTCTTCCTCTTCCTCTCTCCTCCTCCTCTTCCTCTTCCCTCTTTCCTCTTCTCTCCTCCTTCCTCCTCCTCTTCCTCTTCCTCCTCCTTCTTCTCCTCCTCTTCCTCTTCCTCCTTTTTCTTCTTCTTCTTCTTGTTCTTGTTCTTGTTCTTCTTGTTCTTCTTGTTCTTCTTGTTCTTCTTGTTCTTCTTGTTCTTCTTCTTCTTCTTTTCTTCTTCTTCAATTCTTCTTCCTAAAAATCTTCTTCCTCAAATTCTTCTTCAAATTCTTCTCCTTCTTCTTCGCAATTCTTCTTCTTTTTCGCAATTCTTCTTCTTCTTCTTCTTCTTCTTCTTCTTCTTCTTCTTCTTCTTCTTCTTCTTCTTCTTTCTTCTTCTTCTTCTTCTTCTTTCTTCTTCTTCTTCGCAATGATTCTCCTTCTTCGCAATTCTTCTTCTCTCCTTATTTGCATTCTTCTTCTTCTTCTTCAAATTCTTCTTCTTTTTCAAATTCTTCTTCCTAAAAAATCTTCTTCCTCAAATTCTTTTTCTTCAAATTCTTCTTCTTCTTTAAATTCTTCTTCAAACTTCTTTTTATTTTCACCATTGTCCTTTATGTGCTTCTGTATTTTTTTCTTTCTTCTGTGTCTATTATTATGCCATTTACCTGTTGATGGTTTTTTCTAAGAATAAAAATAATTAGACAGGAGATATCATCATTGTCGTTGTTGTTGTTGTTGTGTTGTTGTTGTTGTTGTCGTCGTCGTTGTCGTCGTTGTTGTTGTTGTTATTGTTGTTGTTATTATTATTATCATCATCATTATTATTCTTATCTACTTACTTACTTACTTACTTACTTACTTATTACTTACTTACTTACTTACTTACTTACTTACTTACTTACTTACTTACTTACTTACTTACTTACTTACTTACTTACTTACTTACACTTACAATTTAGCAAGCTTCTATCTCTTGTCCTTACAGAGTGTCGTTGTTATTACTGATGTACGTTTTAATTGACAGATGCGAAGAGCAGCTTATGACGTTTGTTCTATCAGATCAATTTGTCGACTTTATCATCTTTTTTTGTTTCTTCGCTAGAGCTTCGAGCTAGGACCCCCAGTGGTGAGATTTTTGCGTATGCGACCGGTGTTCTCTACCTTTCTTTATGTCGCCGCACTCTGACAGGGGATAGTGTCTAAACACGACACGTGCGTGCATGCGTTTTTGAAAGATGTCGTCATCCGTCCATATAGACACAAAATGACCTACTCTTCCAAAAGGCAGCACGGGTTATAATGTGTGGGCAAAATGGTCTGGTTCATTCACACACGGAGCATTGGTTAATAGTCTCATCCGAAAGATTTTGACCTTCAGTTCGATTTTCTCGTCAAATTTGGAAGAAGAGCAAAGCTGGGACTCGAACCCCAAACCTCACGTTTACTTGTTATGCAGGTGAATGTCTTAACCGTCCTGCATGCCCCCTTCCTTCTTGGCTTTATCTATTCAATAAGCTGCCTCAAGCCTCGATTTACAAACCGGAAACATGCTGGGATTGTAAAACATTCTAAATCTTCCTTCCCACACACAGGACGAGAAAGTGAGGAGGGGGTGTAGCGGCTTTGTCCGATCTTTCTCTGTCGAAAAGTCTGAGAAGTTTGGGTTCTATCTGTACTGTATTCCATCTATCACGTGCTGACTCCAGTCCTTCCCACAACACTGAGCAAGCGGGTCATCCATCACCGTACATCTCACGGACTAGCATCAGTCAAGATGTGAAAAGTTTGGCGAATCTTGTTGGTATCAAGTTATCTCTGGTTCAGCTTTCCCCCTGTGTTTTCTAGAAAGAAAAGAAAAGCATCACCTCATGTGAAACATTGCACGTAGGGTACACTACATGTACGTGGAAATTTTACCCCAGGCCTACAAGTTTTGTCAGTTATTGATGGCAGCTGAAAGAGGAGGCCTGCATCCAGATGGTGTTACGCAAGGTTCAACAGCGTCCAGCGCGTGTGGTTACCAAGTGGATGAGTGACCGTGTGCGCACCTTGGCTTCAGTACAGTCCCCCAGTTCACCCAGCTGTAAACAGGGTACCTTCCCTCTTTAAGGTAAAGGAAGGTAAAGCAGCGAGGGAACAGAGTATGGGCGCCGCCCTCAACATGCTGGCCCCTAGAGAAGC
>CM060318.1:15242195-15274695 GCA_030674155.1 Stramonita haemastoma
TTATTCTGTAAAGCATCGTATTATGTTCATGTACGCCCATGCATTTGGTTATAAATTATAAATATTATTAATAGAGGTGTGTTCGTGTGCACGCGCCGCGTGAGTGAGTGTTCGTGCATTTTATTTGTATTTATATGTTGAAAAAGAAATGTAGCATCTCGTGTTGATTATGATTTGTCATGCCTGTCTTTGTATGCCTCAGTGATAATGTTTTTGACTTTACTACTTGACTTGATTGTATTCATGTGTATGGTCTTGTATTTGTTGATTTGCATTGAATTGTATTGTTGTTTTTGCGTCGCACCGTGATAATCCGTATTGTGCAGTATTGCACTATACTATTCCATACTATAATTGTATTGTGTGGTAGTCTTGTATTGTGTTGCATTACACTGCACGTGTAACAGATGAGATCTTCCCTATGTCGAAATTACAACTGCTTCGCAAGATGTCTTTTTGTTCTCTCGTTCAAACCATGAATTACATCATACCATTCTTTTTAAACGATCTAAAGAATTTTCTTCATCATTGAAAATCTTTTCAAATACACACACTATGAAAGAAAATCCTTTAATTTTTTCTGAGAGGGTCAAAAACTTTGTCTGAGGACTGTGCTTCATTATTCTAATGGGTCTGAGTGATTAGTCCAAGGCTTGAAATCTCCAGGGCACAATTCACTTACTTCCAAAATTGCTAAATACATAGTGCTACACCTATGACACTCCAAAGAGAAACCAGCCATTCGAAACCTTAAAATACTCTCTCTCCTCTCTCTCTCTCCTCTCTCTCTCTCTCTCTCTCTCTCTCTCTCTTCTCTCTCTCTCTCTCCTCTCTCTCTCTCTCTCTCTCTCTCTCTTGGCCAGATTCACAAATTCGATCTACGATCCACTCTACTAAGACTACAGACGATCTATCTAATCAAACCCTGCTCCGTCAGTCATGCACGTCAATACCTCACAGGCGGAATCTCTTCTCCCGCTCCATGAACGAATCCTCTCGATCTTGCTGGACCAATTTCCATCCACTCCGGCTTAGCTCCTACTCCGTCCTCTCTCTTACTCATCCAACTACTCTCTTCCTTTCTGGTCATGCAGATCACTGTGCACTCTCCAAGATTACGATCCACTTGAGTAACGACTAGCAGTAGATATTATCTAACAAAGCCCCTAGCTCCGTCAGAATCAATGACAACGTCAATACAGCCAGCAAAGAAGAGGAGATGTTTGCTATCGCCCGCCCATGGAAAGGAAATCCTTCGATTTGCTGGACCAATATTACACAGCCAGCCCACGGAGCTTAGCTCAGCTACTGGCCAGGTCACGTCTTCTATACTCAAAGTACCAGACTACTCTTACTTTCCCTTTCTGGTCAATGCAGATCGACTGTGCACTTCCCAAGAGTGTCATTTCTCCGCAGGTCATTGAATTTGAAGGGGGCCACAATTAGATTATGTCTTTTTTATCCGCGGGGGGAGGGGTAAATGAGACAACCCCCTCCTGCCCCCCTTCCCCCGAATGTTCTGATGGATTTTCTAGTTCCTAAGTTGTTGATTACAATGATGTAACATACCTAGTCTCGCGTCATGATGAAACTAAAAGTAATGATAATCTCTAGACACGAAATCAGTACGAATGTACGAATACATTTCATCATCTATTCCTAACAGCACAATATGGCCTACTCTTCCAAAACACAGTACCGGTTATAATGTGTGCGCAAGAAGCTCTGTGTGAGTTTTCACACGACGCCTCAGTTCATTGTTTCATCCAAAGGGCTTTTGGGAGAGTGGAGTTGATACTGATATGAACCTCAAGGGAAAAGTCACCTCCAATGGGGCGGCGTGACCGTCAGATCGTCAGCTCAACGCTCTACCCACTAGGCTATCTCGCCACATACTGCATGGTAAAAAAAATTCTACAAATAACCGGATGAATTTGCATAATAATTATTATAATGTGTCTCCCCCTCCAATCCGCACTACAAAACAAACTCACTGCTGTGATTGTTCCCTACTTGTCAAACTCATTTTCTGACAAAACATTCATTTTTTGTCATATCACATATTTCCACTCAAACACTGCATCACACCATTCAAAATAGCAGAGTGGGAAGTTCTTGTTTTTGGTACTGATGTGGAAGTTGTTATACAACATGACTGTAGCGGCTTTGGTCATCAGCCTGTACATTACTGACACACCTTGTTCCTGTAAGTTATGTATGATTGATTAATTAATCATATAATTACTTAATAATTGATTTCCTTTTACGAGTAACGTCATTTTAAAACACAATTAAAATATTTGTTGCAGGCTACTTTATGGATGAGACAACTTTAGAATGTATCAGTTTTTTGTGTGTTTTTTTTCCAAAAAGGACAGTAAAAAAGTTGAACTGAATCAAACTAAATTGCACTGCATACTACTTTTAGATTTCTCAACGTGGGAAGAACGCGTTACTAAATGAGTAACCCCCCTCCTGTCGGCAAGCTAATTCGTTTCCCTAACAAAAAGACTTTTTTCTGCAGAATTTCGCCAGAAACAACTCTCTTGTTGCCTTTGTTTCTTGTTCGTCCACTGATTGCATGTTGTACGCGAAACCTCAGTTTATCGTCTTATGTGAAAGACTTGCACCCGGACCACCACTGAGACAGTAGTGGATGTAGGAAATGTTTTGGCACGAACCAGGGTCGTACCTGCATTGTAGGCAGGTGCTCTACCTCCAGACCCCCGATCCAGGAAAGATGAGGTTAAAAAATAAGTTGAAGACAATCCACACCACAACCCATGATTGTGCTGACGATAAGGGAAACTCCAGAATCAAGCAGGTTTATAACAGGGGGCAGGATAGCCTAGTGGTCAGAACATTGCGCTGGCAATTTGACGACCCGAGTTCGATCCCCGTTGGAGGGGATTTTTCCCCTGCTGACTCCACTCTCCCCTAAAGACCTTTGGATGAGACTGTAAACCGAGGTCCCGTGTGCGAACGCATGCAGAACATCTTGCACACACGTTAAATCCTGTTCCGCTTTTCGTAAGAGTAGGCCATTGTGTGCTGGTGGAAACATGGCAATAATTACACAACTGCATACACACGGGGACTGGATGAAAACAAGCACATGAGTGCTTAACCCATGATCCTCGATATAAAAGAATAAAACAAAATAAATATTTTTTTTAACCATAGATCTTTGCCCTTCTAAACAGCAGCATTACCTCCACACACACACACACACAAACACACAACACACACACGCGCGCGCGTGCGCACGCGCGCGCGTTTATGAACAATGCCTGGTAGATATTTTGCTTTCTTTGTTGGACTCACGTTGTGTCTGGCCTGATTGTCAGAATGCCACTGTCGTTTTGTGTGGCGGTGCAGTGGTGCGTGCTTTCTCTCCTCTGCCCGCTTCAGGATTGAATTACTGCCACCCAGATTCCAGCTGAGGAAACTTCATACTGACAAAGGTTATAGTCTATACACACCGTGTCTGCTGTAGTCAGGAGAAGGAGAGAGGACCATGTGAGAGCTGGGGGGGGGGGGTGGAAGAGGGAGAGAAACAGTTACACTTTACTGTCTAAGAAAATTGGATATGAGGCTGTGTGTGTGTGTTTATGCGTGTGCGTCTGTGTGTGTGTGTGTGTGTGTGTGTGTGTGTGTGTGTGTGTGTGTGTGTGTGTGTGTGTGGTGTGTGTAGGAGAGAGAGAGAGAGAGCCGTGTGGATTAGACATTGCATGGCCTCTGGGCTGCAGTGTATGGATGTACTGTTCTCATTATCACGGTTTTTTTTCCTTCTGTGGCCCACAGCTCTGAGGTTCGCCGATGGTGACATTTTTGTCTATCGGCCAGTTCTTGCCTACCATTAAGGTAGATGTAATGCGACTTCGGGGATGATGTCTACATGCGAAATTTAACAAATTCTACACACAGGAATGAGTCATCTGTTGTGCCCCTTATAGTGACGTTTACCAAGATGTGAACAGTAGAGCAAGTCATCTGTTGTGCCATTCTAGTGACGTTTTCCTAGATGTGACGCTCCACCACATAAGGAGTCGCATTGCACCAGAGGTCAATTTTTAGTTGTTGACATTTTATTAATCTGCAATAAAATGGCTATACAATACAAAAAAAACAGATTGAAAATTGGACAATTCTATCAAAAGTTATCACAAATTGAAATGATAGACTGCAGGAAATATCAAAATGAGAAATTGACAAGTTAAGCATCATAATAGGTGGTCAGAATGAGGGCTTTACTATTTTCAAAGCACCTTTAAAGACAAAAGGAAACACAATTATGCCTTGATATTTCACTTCAAGGTAGAATAAGTGCTATAGTTTTATAATCCATCAAAATCTTAAAATCGAGAACCTCACCCCCACCTGCCTTTAATGGCTCCTAGCGGAAAAGTTAAATATGTGCTAAGCGACTCATTTCGTGGTGGAGCATCACAAATGTGAAAAGGAGGGAGTCATCTGTTGTCCCCCTTATAGTGACGTTTACCTAGAAGTGTAGACAAGTGAGAGGCAGTCATCTGCAGTGCCCCTTGTAGTGACGTTTTCCTAGAAGTGAACAGTAGAGCAAGTCATCTGCAGTGCCTTGTGGTGACGTTTTCCTAGAGGTGAACAGTAGAGCAAGTCATCTGCAGTGCCCCTTGTAGTGACGTTTTCCTAGAAGTGAACAGTAGAGCAAGTCATCTGCAGTGCCCCTTGTGGTGACTTTTCCTAGAGGTGAACAGTAGAGCAAGTCATCTGCAGTGCCCCTTGTGGTGACGTTTTCCTAGAGGTGAACAGTAGAGCAAGTCATCTGCAGTGCCCCTTGTAGTGATGTTTTCTTAGAAGTGAACAGTAGAGCAAGTCATCTGCAGTGCCCCTTATAGTGACGTTTTCCTAGATGTGGGAGATGCAGGCAGGTATTTTGTTGTTCTTTGCTAGAGCCCGAAGTTCACCATGGTGATAGTTTTGCATAAGCGACCATTTTTCAGCTACTATTAAGGTAGCCACAATGCGGTTTCGGGGAAGGACAGAGAGCAAGTCCAGTCCATTCATCTGTGTTAGCCCTTGTTGGGACGTCTGCATAGGTGTGGCAGATATTCCTTGGGTAGAGCTCTGAAGCTCACATTGGTAAGAGTTTGTGAAGGCGACATTTTTTGCCAACAATGACGGTGATGGCGTTCCGAATTTGGAGGACAGGACATGAGTGGATCTGTTTGGAGCTTTGTCTCCATAGGTGCAGGCAGATGTGGACATGTGATGAACGTTTCCGTATTGGCGCATGTGGTTACATCTTCATAGATGTCGTAGATGTGGATATGGATTTATTATATCTATCTATCTATTATCTATCTATCTATCTATCTATCTATCTATCTATCTATCTATCTATCTATCTATCTATCTATTTTATCTATCTATCTATCTATCTATCTATCTATCTATCTGTCTGTCTGTCTGTCTGTCTGTCTGTCTGTCTGTTTGTCTGTCTGTCTGCCTATCTATCTATCTATCTATCTATCTATCTATCTATCTATCTATCTGTCTGTCTGTTGTCTGTCTGCCTATCTCTCTATCTCTCTATCTTCTCTATCTATCTATCTATCTATCTATCTATCTATCTATCTGTCTGTCTGTCTATCTATCTATCTGTCTATCTCTATCTATCTGTCTATCTATATATCTATCTACTTATCAATCTATCTATCATCTATCTATCTACCTTCCATCTATCAATATATTTATTTAACTATCCATCTGTCAATCTAACTATCTATTATCTATCTAGCTATCTAGTTTTCTATCTATCAGTCTATCTATCTATCAATCTACCTATCTATCTATCTATATATCTATCTATCTACCTATCTATCTACCTATCTATCTATCACTCTATCTACCTATCAATCTATCACTCTACCTATCTATCACTCTATCTATCACTCTATCACTCTATCTATCACTCTATCTACCTATCAATCTATCGCTCTACCTATCTATCACTCTATCTATCTATCTATCTATGTATCTATCTATCTGTGACCCTCACCGTCTCCTCTCCAAAGATGCGGTGAATGTGCTCCAGCCGTGTGTTTGCAGTGGCATTAGACTGTCCAGCATGCATCAGCCCTCATTTCACAGGGCTGCAGCCTTCAGGACAGCGGGAGGCTGACTGATGACGGCACAAATCCGCGGATGGCAGCGGGGGGGGGGGGGGGGGGGGGGGGATCCTATGGCAGTATGAAAACAGAAATTGTTTCTTCCTGAGAGAGTAGAGACGGGTAAGCCTCCCTTTCTCCCCAAGCAAAGGTCAGACTGATTTGGAGATCAATGCAGCGGCTTCTGTTTCCTGCTGTTGCTTTGAAAGGGAAAAGCCAGATCTTCCCCGTCTTTCGGATTTATTTATCGGTGTGTCTTCTTTTCTTCCCTTTCTGCAATTCAGGGGGGTTTTCTATTGCTATTTATGTTATCTATTATTCATTTTTTATTTCGAAAATAACGGTATAAGCACTCACAAGCGTTTTTACGTCCAGTCCCCATGTGTATACAGTTTTGTTAATTTTGTCATCCGCTTTGACACAGACTGTCTTACACTTCGGAAAAGCGGAACGGGTTTTGATGTGAGCGCCAAGATGTTGTGCGTGCATTCACACACGGGACCTCGGTTTATAGTCTCATCTTTACAACATGTGTCAGCTTAAGAAAGTTTAGGGGGCAGTCATGCGTAAGCGTGCGCACAAAGAGAACGCTTGCTCGCGCCAAAAGCAAGCGCAATAAAGCAAGTGCGTGTAATGAAAGCGCTTGCTTGTCCTTGAGGTGGACATATAGAAAGACTGAAAATCGCGCTTGCGGCTGGTAGAATTTTGTCATTTGGCACCATGGCGGATTCAAGTGGAGACGAACTATTCTTGCTGGACAGTGTTTTGCCGAAAATTATCCTAGGAAATCGCAAAAGAATGGGCGTTCATGAGATACATAAAAGGAGGCAAATGGAAAGTGAATATCATCATTTGTTTCCTTTGCTTAAAAGGAGCCCTTCTCGTTTTCAGTCCTACTTGAGAATGAGCCAAGAGACATTCAAGTATATCTAAGAAAAAATTAAACCGGAGATAACAAAGAACTGATGCAACTGGCACCAAGAGTCATCCTTAGTTGAAATGTATGTATATATATATAGTTATATATACATATATAAGTATGAAGACGCTTGCTCGCGATAAAGAATTAACTTTTGATTCTTTACGTTTTCCAAGCATGGCTTGAGATCGCAGGCGCGATAAAGCGTGCGTGCTTTTTGTGCGGCACAAACACATTTTGAACAACATTGCAAGCTCTTACTTTATCGCGCTGGCTTTTATCGCGAGCAAGCATGTCGGGATTGCCGATGAGTCTGTAACAGAAGCAGACACCCAGGGCTGCAGACACCCAGGGCAGCAGTGTGGAAGTCAAGGAGGACACACTGCTAATCCTCCAGCCTCTGAGGCACCAGAGTCTGGCCCCTTCCATGTCAGTTAGGCCTAAAGGATTTTTTTCTCTGGCAAGTGGAAAATCATTCTTATTCTTTATGAACAGTGATCTTTTTAAACACCTATATTGATTTTATATAATCATTCTGTAACTAAGATAGTTTCTGAGTTTGTTGGCTGTTTTCTCTATTTGTTTATTGTCTTTTGTGAGTAACAACCGTTTTAATCCTACTATTACTCTTCTCTCATACAATGTCTCACCCTAAGTTTAAAACAAATAAGAGATTGACCTGTTGCAGTTCATAATGGAGATCAATCAACTTTATGATACACGTTTACACAGTCTTAGTTCATTGTGTATGCATGAATATAATATATTTACAGTTATTACTTCATATAAATATATACATATATATTTATATACATAACTTATATACACATACATTTCAACTAAGGATGATTCAACGAGTGTAATAACTAGACGCTCCTCTGGCAAAATTGGTTGTTGGTGCCAGTTGCACCAGTTCTTTGTTATCTTTGGTTCAATTTTTTTCTAAGATATAGAATCTACTTGAATGTCTCTTGGCTCATTCTCAAGTAGGACTGAAAACGAGAAGGTTCCTTTCAAGCAAAGGAAACAAGTGATGATGCTCGCTTTCCATTTGCCTCTTTTTATTTCTCATAAACACCCATTCTTTTGCGTTTTCCTAGGATAATTTTCGGCAAACCACTGTCCAGCAACAATAGTTCGTCTTCACTTGAATCCGCCATGGTGCCAAATGACCAAATTCTACCAGTCGCAAGCGCAATTTGCAGTTTTTCTATACAACGACAAGCAAGCACTTTCATTGCACGCACTTGCTTTATCGCGCTCGCTTTTATCGCGAGCAAGGTTCTCTTTGTGCCACGCTAATGCTTAAGTCTTGTAAAAGTAGGGGATAGTTTTGATACAATTTTTTATGGATATTTTAAAGGTTGAGATCTTATTAAAAAAATTGGATACAAAAAAAAGTTTGTATATTCAGCACTAGTAGTTTGGTTTATGTGCAAGTCATGGGGTTCCTGCTAAAAATTCTCTCTCTCTCTCTCTCTCTCTCTCTCTCTCTCTCTCTCTCTCTCTCTCTCTCTCTCTCTTCCCCTCTCTCTCAAAGAGTGGCTTCCCTTGCTTGGCTGCCAGCAAGACGCTTTTGTGTGAGCTGTGCGTAAAGTTTTGTTGTTTTTTCCTTTTTTGTGCATCAAAATGCCAGTCACAGGACTCCCAGCAATGCTGGAAAACATGCTGAACACTGCACTTCAAGAACAGACACTGTCCTCCTTCAAAGTGGACGGCAGAGGTGACCAGACTGTTGTCACTCTAATACTTACAAGCAAAGCTGGCAGCCATTTCCCCGTCACCCCAGGTCAAAGGGCATAATGCACAAAATGTCTTCCCAATTGTGCTGTAACATGACAGACGACGGGCAGAAGCACACAGAGCAAACTGGGATGAAAAAGTGATCAAACAGGTTCTGTCTCCCTCCGGTTTATTCCTACCCACCCCACCCAGTCTGGTGTATGCTGCAAACAGTGCAGAGAGTGATGTTCCAACTGATGTGTTCATGTATAATTCGTGCCCTCCATCTTCAATTAGCTGATTTAACAATCAGCAGATTGACATGACATAACATGAAACAGACAGTGACAGTCAACTTTGACAATATAGAAAGTGATCAGTTGTGTGGGGAAGTTGGAAATGGAGCAAAAGAATATGACGGTGATGACATGAGTGAAGTGAAAGACTAAGTGTGTGATGGTACTTCTGTTAAAGAAATTGAAGAAAAATGAATGTGATGTGTTGGATTTGGTGGATCATAGTGAGAGAGTTGAGTGTGCAGACAGTGTGACTGAGGCAGAATATGCAGAGAGTGCGAAATACGCTAATGATGAAAATGAAACTGAACAAATAGGTCTCACATGCTGAGAAATATTTGAAGCCTAAAAGTGAGTTTAAAGAGGATGGAGATAGACATTCAGGGGGAAAATAAATAAAACAGTATTACACAAATAGAGCCACAGCTGTACCCAAAGAAAATCCTTGCAGAGTTGTGCCGTGGTTGAAGTGGGATAATGACATTAAATATGAAAAACCCTGTGCAAAAAGACAGTAACCACAGATATTAGCCTTTATTGCAGTTGTTACCACGACGTGGAAGCCATGCCATGACCATTTGGGCTGTACTTGACACCTTTTTTCTAGTTAAATATGTGCTTTGGGTTCATGCGTGGGTAAATTTGTACTTTTACGACACAAAATTTCACATGGTTAACAAAAAATTGCAAGGGACATTTTTTTTTTTACTATTTATTCTTGAATGTATGTTGTCTTTTTTACTATTTATTCTTGAATGTATGTGAAGGAGGCTTTCCTACGAGGCTCACAGACATAAATCTGATGGTAGTTCAGACGTTCAGATTTTCTATGACAAATTCGAGAATGGGTATTATTCAGTGACAGCTTTTGTTATTTGCTTTTTTGCAGCTGCCATATTTCTGTTTTGTCCCTTTTCTTTGGCTAGAGCTCCAAAGGTTGGCCATTGGCGAGTTTTAGGTATGCAACCATCTTTGCTCACCATTCAAGGTAGCCACATTCTGACTTGGTGGAGGAGTTGCCACACACTCATGGTGAAGACCACTGACAGGAATGAACCACTCCAGGCAACATCCCCTTTTCCTCATGCTGTATATCAACTTGCTGCAAACATGAAGCCTGCAGTAATTGTATACAACTTTGAACTCACTTTAGATTTATCTGCTTTTTCCCGGGAAGAGCGTGTCGCCACAAGTGCAGCGCCACCCACTATTTTTTTCTTTTTTCATATCTAACTCTATTTGGTCTCCTACCAGAGTGGCTTTTTTTCTACTGAATTCTGCCAGAGACAATTGTTGCGTGGGGTTTTTACGTGCACTAAATGAGTATTGCACAAGGAACCTCAGATTATTGTCTCATCCGAAAGACTAACACCCAGACCATCACTCACGGTCAAGTGGTTGGGGAAAAGCTTCGGGCACAAGCAGAGTTTGAACCAACACTCTTGAAACCAGGACTTTTTCGCTTTCTAGGCAGGTGTGTTACCTCTAGACCACCGATGTACTGATACTCTGATTCTCTCTCTCTCTCTCTCTCTCTCTCTCTCTCTCTCTCTCTCTCTCTCTCTCTCTCTCTCTCTCTCTCTCTCTCTATCTCTCTCACGTACGCAGAGAGTGACTTCCCTTGCTTGGCTACCAGCAGGACGGAATTTCAAAACTGCGTTTATAAATTTGTGGGTTTTGTACAAAAACAGAGGACAGTATGCCAGTGGTAGGTTTGCCTTCGCGTCTGGAGCATATTCTGAATGCCCTTCTACAAGATATGTGCCTTTCGTCATTTAAAATTGACGGTAGGGAGAGACAAACAGTGGTTGTTCTGCGCCTATCAACAACAACCTGTCAACCCCCAGTGACACACAGTCATTCAGTTCAAAATGACAGTGCCGTGTACAGGAAGAAAAGCGCAGCACAAGTGGCCAGGGACAAAAGGAGAATAGAGACTTACAATTCTACCCAATGCAAAGACAAGATGTAAATATTTCGTCTCCATCTGGCCTGTTTCTCCCCACGCCTCCAAGCATAATGTATACAGAAGAAAATGCCACTACCCCTGACATGTTGGCCAAGCCTATTGACAGTCCTTGTTGTGAAGGCCAGACTGCACGTGCAATGCGTTCTGCCCACCCCTTTTTGACAACACTGGCTGACGTCAACCCCCAGTCTGTGACAGTGCCCTACAGTGAATTGACGCTGGATGGACAGACTGCGGAGTGTTACGAACACAGCGATGGTGGTGATGCTGGTGAAAGGGACGACAGTGGTTCTGAGGAATGCGATGACAAATCCGCCACATCGTGTGTGACACTGGCGGGAGACGGGACAGAGGCAGACGGGACAGAGGCAGACGGGACAGAGGCAGACGGGACAGAGGACTGGAGCACTGAAAAAGAAGACAGCCTAACCTCATCTACCGAACCATCCCAAGCCGCCCCTCTGTCAGATGAATATTTTCGGAAAATCTGGAAACGTTTAGAACAATTAGATCGGAACATGGGCCGAGTCAGTGACAGTTCGAAAGCGAAGAAGAAAGATGGACATTAAATTCAGCTAAACGGCTGTGAGCGAAAAAAGTTTTGACAGATCCATAGCACAACACACATCTCTGCCACACAATTAATGATAGACCAGGAATGATCATAATGACAATGTGTTGAGTACTGTTTCCTTGGGGTGTGATGATGATACAACTATTGAACATTTCCGAGATATGGTTTCCAATCGCGATGATTTGATGTAAATTGTTTATGGTTCGATTTTGGTTGTTTTATTTGATTCCTTCCCTATGTGAATGGGCTGTAAAGCTTACACATTAAAATCAATTGTCATTGTCATTGTCATTGTCATTGTCTCACGTACGCAGCACACACATATACATATTCTTTAAAGTTTTATTGAGTATATATTTAGATTACATCCAAAACGCTGCCCAATACACGGCTAAACTAATGTTTTTCGTCAAAACTCAGCGCTTTATTTTTAACAATAGCAATAAATTATATGTAACACAAAACAGGACAAATGTCTCGTGGCAGAACTTCTGTGTAAACAATTCCATCCCTGAGCCTTTTCGCTGCAGCAGATCCAATGCTCAGTCACCTGCTTGAAGTGACTGCAGGTAAACATGTTCATCTCAACATGGTGCTTTGAACCCCGTTTCTTTTCTCTTTGAATTTCACGTTTTAAATAGCTTAACCAGTATTTGGTCAATATTTCACATTGAAACTATAATAATTATGATCTACATGTTGCCGTATTTAGCTGTATATTTAGCTTACATGAAATTTTAAAACAAGTAAATTTGTGCAGCATCCATTTCTCATACCTTCCCTTGCAACTTAATCTCTTAAGCAGGATTTCCAGATTTACACATTTCATTTTTTTTTAAACCCTCTCACAACCAACCACTGTCTCTCACAGTAACGCTTCATTAAAACTTTCCGTAAAGTACCGTAACGCTCGAGGATTCACATCGTCCACCCCAGTCTTCTTCTTCATCTGTTTTGTTGGGGGGGTTGTTCCTAAACGAGAGAGTGTGATCTGACGTTCATCAAGATATAAAATTTGCTGTGAATATATAAAAGCATAAGATCAGTGTTAATACACATTTTCACCTCACCTTGCTGTTTTCACAGTCCCGTGTAAGGTTTTCCTCACTTAGAAGTCGTTTGAGCTTTTTCTTTTTCAAATAACAAAAGTGAAACAAAGTAATGATGCTAACTAGAGATTGTAAATTGAGATCTGATACGTTTTCAACATAGCTAATCAGAATGACAAGGCATTGAATACGTTCATAAGAATCAACCATTACAAAAAGAATCGGGTACAAGGTTGCTTCGAAGTTTAAAGCTTTGTCATGGTCAAGATTACAGACCATCAGGTTAAATTCTATACATGAAACTGCCTTTGGGAGTAACCAAATGTGTTACATGGTATACACAACACACTGCTGCAGTCGAAATCAATCAAAAATACAATTGCCATGCCATTACTTGAAACTAAGCAACAAAAATAGGTGTGATCGATAAAGAGTTTATCGGGTGTCAATTTTTACACTGTCAGTACCTACAAACTACACAATTGTTTTTTTTACATGAAAACTGGAAATAAAGAGCAAGATTAAACAAACCTTTACAATCCAATGCAGAGTATTTTCAGATAACGTCATACTATTTTTGTACATTTTGGGGTGTCAATTCAATGAAGCCAAATATATAATAACAAGGATGATATTTTACTGCCAAAAACTAAATCATTTATGAATATCAAACCTACCTACTTCTAATCCCGAAATAAATAGTATTTAACACACAAAACTAAACTTCGTATAACTACAGAATGTATAATATCTATGAAGTTAACAATTCATCTGTTTTAAAGTTTTAAAACCGATTTTTTTTTGTTTTTGGCGGTATTAACTTAAGTATTAAGTATCTATGAAATTAACAATTCATCTTTTAAAACCGTTTTTTTTTCTTTGTTTTGTTTTTGGCGCTATTAAGTCAACTTCCAAATCATTGCCAATATTTCCATTCAGCACATCAGGATATTAAACATTGGTCAGAAACGGAAGAATACTTGGAATGCTGCACACACAGAATCCAACAAAAGTTTTCCTGAACGTTAACTTCAACGCGTAAACTACCCGTTAGAAACAACTCCATAAGCAGGACATTGTGAATAGGATACATCTTTACAATCACCGTGGTTTGGGTATTTTAATGTGAGCAACACCCCTGACCAAAAAGACACCAAGGTCAACACTGAAAAAATCATTTACAATTGCTGTCTGTGCTTTTGGAGTACAAGGGGCGTAAATTTAAACCTCTAACTTACATGTCCACTTGTCCTACTAACTAATGTCCTTGAGCACAATACAAAATGTAAGCCTGTTGTTGCTATGCTGTTGATCGTTGTTTATGTATGTGCAATATGCTCTGTTCAATAAAACCGGTTGAAACCTACTGGCATGTCGGAGCAAGCTTCTGTTACATTACTCACAGAGCCGAGTGTTTACATCTGGCGTTTGTATAAAGGTTAAAAGTCCTCTTTGTACAAACAAAAAGGACCAATGTACCGATCTGATATCATAGAAACAGTTTTACCTCCATCTGCACTATATCGGTTCAGATGCCGGCAAATCGTGTGTTTTATTGGAAAACCTAACCCGTTTCTACCTTCTGCCGACAGAAGGCAATAGAAAACAGTGGTTTTGTTGTCACGGAAAACAGGCTAGAATGTAAACAAATCTGCCAACAAGGTAATATGTATGGACCTGTCCAAAATACTTCTGCTCATCGTTTTACATTCTAAATGTCAGGGAACCCGAAGCGAAACTACCCACACACAAAGAATTTCTTCATCGGTGCACAAGACAATCTGACACTCTTCCATCCATCCATCCGCTCAGGGTAAGATTAATGAAGCTGATGAGAAGAAACCCGAGCAGATCAAATCACGGCCAACCCCTGCCGGGCCCCACGCCTTTGGAAAGCCCCCACCCCTGCTACCGCTAGAGGCCAAGCTCCTCCGTGACATGATCACCATCCAGGGCGCAGTCAATCCCTGGGCAGCTAGCTGCCCTCCAGCTGCTTAACTGCCCATTCTGCCTTCACCTGGACCCAAGGGAGCTGGAGGCAGCCATACTCCGCACAGAACCTAAAAGTCAGCTTCCCTCTTTCCTTCACCCTACACACACACACACACCATCTCCTCTGCATGCATCGTTCCATAGGAAAGGGGAAAGGGGAAGCAAACAGCAGCAGCACCCTCAGCCCACAGTCTGAGCGTTGTGCAGGAATCTCCTGGCGGAGCACTTCAGACACAGGGGGCCGCTGACCGTCAGGCGGAAGGCGTGGTGGTGGCGGTGGCGGCAGCTGACCAGGTCTGACTCCTGCAGGGGGGCCTCCAGCCTGTCCTGCACAGCCTCCAGCCGGGTCAGGCGGGCCAGCAGGATGTCCTGACGGATCTCTGCCGACAGGTGCTTGAACCTGGTGTTGGGGGGAGGGGAGTTGGGGAGGTGGGTGTGTGGGTGTGTGGGGAGAGTAAGGGGATGGGTGGGGAGGGGGGAGACAGTCACCATGCTGGGTTAAAACAAGTCCGTTTTCACTGTGTTCTGTATAGTCTTTTTCTCTTTGGTCTGTTATATCAGCTGTGCCTTGTCTTGTCTATGTCAGTCAGTAAGTCATTATGTCAGTCAGTCTCAGTCCAGTCATCCAGCCTCCGGCCCCCCTCCTCCCCCTCTCTCTCATCACCCAGTCTCTCTCCTAGGCCCCTCTCTCTTCCCTCGTCTCCCTCTCTCTCATTCATCCCCCTCTCTCATCATCCCCCCCTCTCTCTCTCGTCTCTTTCCCTCCCCCTCTCCCTCCCTCGAGCTCTGCCCCCCGCCCCCCCCCCCCTCTCTCTCTCTCTCTCTCTCTCTTCTCTCTCTCTCTTCTCTCTCTCTCTCTCTCTCTCCCCTCCCTCCCGACACGTCCTATGTTTCATTTTCAGCATCAGAAAACAGTGATCTGTTCTCAAATCAAGTCGTTCTTCAGCTTGGATGGTCTGTCCACGTGATGAGCTTAAGGTCATCAGATGCTACTCTGGGATTAAGGAGACATTGGTTTGCCTTCCAGAACTTGTAGCTCTTTTTTTCGTTCATCTGCTAGAGCTTTGAATGTCGTTCGACCACCATTGAGATTTTTGCGCATGCGACCGTTTTTTTTTTCCATTTATGTAGCTGCATTCCGACGTCGGGGATGGTGTCTAAACACGACACTTGTGTGCATACGGTGTTTTTTTTTTAAATGATAATGGTCATCCTTTCCTACCAGTACAAAATGGTCTACTCTTCCAAAAGCCCGAACGGATGTTCAACGTGTGTGCAAGATGTTCTGCGTGTATTCGCACACTGGGCCTCGGTTTATAGTCTCATCCGAAGGACTTTGACATTTTAGTTAATTTTTTATCTCGTCAAACTGGGAAGAAATGGCAAAAATTGGAAATGAACCCTAAGCCTCACAGTTTACTTGGTAGGCAGGTGAAGGTCTTAACCATCCTGCCACCTGCCTTGTGGCGCTTTTGAGTAGTTCCATCAGCATCCCTATCTTCCACAAGCAGACGACAAGAACAATCTTCAAATCATCTCACCGCCTTCCTCAATAATCTTGCCTTCCTACCTATGACCACCTGATGATAATGTGACTCAAGTACGTTACACTATGTATCCACACTTGAAAAGATGCGCGGATACTTTCTTACGGGATAAATCCTCTGTGTGTGTGTGTGTGTTTTGTGTGGGGTGTGTGTGTGTGTGTGTGTGTGTGTTGTGTGTGTGTGTGTGTGTGTGTGTGTGTGTGCGCGCGCGCGCGCATGCCACGTCTCTCTCTAAGAGTTATAAATATAATAATAAACAATATAAATATGTAATATAAAATGTAACGAATGATGTATGTCTTAATAGATAATAAATATGCATATATAACATAAAATTTATAAATATGATAAATAATAAAATAAATCTCTCTCTCTCTCTCTCTCTCTCTCTCTCTCTCTCTCTCTCTCTCTCTCTCTCTCTCTCTCTCTCTCTCCACCCCCACCCCAAAACAAAACAAAAAGAAAATCGGTGACTATGTGGTGTATCTATCACACTAGGTTCATCCCGAGGTCACTAATTGGCGTGGTAGCGGACCACGCCGCTGCTGATTGGACCAGTCTGTCACGTGTGCTGTTCGCATTCCCATTTTCTACGCATCACCGCGTTTCTTTCTTGCTTACACATTTACTAAATCCCCGATAGTTCGGATCTTGTCACTGAACCCCATAACAAGAGATTGATGAATGTTTTTCTTGTCTGGGATTAGAATATTCATTTCAAACAAAAAAGAAAACATGGTAAAAATGTGGATAGGTTGGGGCCTGTTTTGATAAGCTACATTAGGTGGCAGCAATGGGTAATTACATAGGCTGAAAGTCTACGTGTTAGTCTGAAGATGTTTAGTGGAATATATATATATGTTCAGCAAAAATGGTGTTTAAGTGCATGCTGATACTAAGCGAGAGAGACAGAGACAGAGAGAGAGAGACGGAGACAGAAACAGACATGCGTATGGGAGAGGGTGGACTGACAAAAGTACTTTGCAGGTAATTGTCAGTATGTGTGTGTATATGTGTGTATATGTGTGTGTATATGTGTGTGTGTGTTTATTTTTATTTTTCCTTTATATCGAGGATAATGGAATAAGCTAACATGTGTTTTTATTCACCCAGTCCCCGTGCGTATGCAGTTTAGAAAATATCTGTTCCCACCGGCACACAATGGCCTACTCTTACGAAAAGCAGAACAGGCATTTACGTTGTATGCGCGCACGGGCGTGAATGCGTAAAAGATCAATGTCAGCATACTAGATACTGCATAGGAATTGAATATTTTGTATTGCTGGGGATGTCCATGCTTTATGAGAGAATATAACCTGCAATGCAAGGGCCCAAACAAAATCCATTCTAACGAAGGCATTTTCTATCACCACCAGTTCCTACACCATCATTACAGAAAATACACCGTTTTAAAAGATTTGCCAAACACAAACAAGTCATCTACCAAGAAGACCCCTAAAAGTTCCTACAAGGACGGGATAGACTAGTGGCTACATTAAAGCGTTGTGCATTGTGTTTGCGAGCTGCCGACCCGGTTCAAACCCCACTAAGGGGATTTTTCCCCACTGGATTTACCATCAGTGCCGACTCTACTCCCCCCAGAAGTTCTTCGAATGCAAATGCACGCAGAGCATCTTGCACACACGTTAATGCCTGTTCCGCTTTTTGGAACAGTAGGTCACTGTGTGCCCATGGGAACGGATAAAAAAAATTACAAAACCTGCATGCACTCGGGAACTAGAAGCAAGAAAAGCACACCAGTGCTTATTCAGTTATGCTCAGAAAAAATGAACAAACAAATATGTAATATTAAGCAACTTTAGACAAAATGGGCAGCTGAACATACTGCAAGGGCAGTTCAAAATGCAAATCAAGGTCGTCTTCTTCGTGGAACGCTCAGACCGCAACTGTGGTCTGTCATGAGCAAAAATGCGTTGCGCTGCCATTAAACATCCAACAACTTGGGCAGATTGCATCACTTGGGCATGAGAGGGAATGACTCCATTTGAAGTCTTCTGGGCAGGAAAAAGGCAGTAGAGTGGACCAACAAGGCAGAACATAGACAATCAGGAGGTGACCGAAAGAAGAGAAACCAGGCAAAAACAAAGAGAGGGATTGAAAAGAGGGAATTTTTTAATTTCAAAAAAGGTGGGAATAATATTTATACTGATAAGCTCCTGGTTTCTCAACTGGGGTAGCCAAGGTTTTCAGGCCTTTTTTTTTTTTATCCCCCCCCCCCCAAAAAAAAAAAAACCGAGCAGAACTCACGTGGAGGAGTGGAGGAGGAGGGAGGTGGTGATGGAGGCGGCGAAGTCCCTGTAGGCGGTGTACACCTCCCCCAGTCCATACCTGCTGGCCAGAGTCAGCACGGCCGCCACGCGCTCCACCTCCCTGCTGCTGCAGGAACAACCACGCTGCGGCCTCCCCGCTGTCGGGGCCTGCTCTCCTGTACATGTAGTATTGCCAGCTAAAGTAACTACTTATTTCCTCTCCTGTAGATATAGTATTGCCTGCTAAAGTAACCCACTTATTTCCTCTATGGTGAAGATGGTACAAGTCCTCTCCTGTACATATAGTGCCAGCTAAAGTAACTTATTTCCTCTATGGTAAAGATGGTACAAGTACAGGTTCCAGCGGAAAACGCTAAACATCGCGTCTACATCGTATATCTTACCGATTACCATTTGCCTATGATGCTATAGTTTGGGATAGCTACACTAAAACATTATAGGATACTTCAGAGGGTGCACATGGTGTACGAATTAATTTCATGAACCCGTGGCACTACTCACTCAAAACTTATGAAGGATCTGTTTTTCTCTTAATTTTGTTACTAGGAATAAATTGGTGTTCATCATAAATCAATCTATGACAATGCTTCAAACTACCCAACGAACCTACCCCCCTCCCCCATTACTTTCCTAAGACCCCTACCACAGATAGGCGACCACACAACAGCTCAAGACCGACCCCAAAGTGAAGCCAACATACACATACACATCCCGCTTCCTTTCCCCTCCGCCACTGCATTTCTGTCAAGTTAAACATTCTTTCTGATGGGTATTTTTTCTATCTTATTTTATTCTACCTTATTTTTTACCTTATACCACTTTAAGTGACAGCAAATTTTTATGCCGGGATAGCGCGTTGCCACGAGAGCAGCGCCATTCTTTTTTTTCTTTTCCTGACTGCAGCTGTATTTGTTTCCAAATCAGACTGGCTGTTTCCTACAGAATTTTGCTAGGGAAAACTTGTTGCCGTGGGTTCTTTTACGTGCATTAAAAAATTAGGAGTTACACACGGGACCTCGGTTTATCGTCTCATCCAAAAGACTAGCACCCAGACCACCTCTCATGGATTGGAGAAATGTTTCGGGCCCAAACGGGGATCAAAAAACCACACTCTTCTGATACGGACTGTTTGCTCTCTAAGCAGTTGCGGTTCGCTAGACCACTGATCCACACAATGGGCTGCCGAAAGAAACGAAGTACTTCAATTTCGTGTTATATATTGTGACGCTCCACCACATGAGGAGTCGCATTGCACCAGAGGTCAATTTTTAGTTATTAACATGTTAATTTGTAATAAAATGGCTATACAATACAAAAAACAGATTGAAAATCGGACAATTCTATCAACAGTTATCACAAATTGAAATGATAGACTGCAGGAAATGTCAAAATGAGAAATTGACAAGTTAAGGATCATAATAGGTGGTCAGAATGAGGGCTTTACTATTTTCAAAGCACCCTTAAAGACAAAAGGAAACAAAATTATGCCTTGATATTTCACAACAAGGTAGAATAAGTTCTATAGTTTTATAATCCATAAAAATCGCAAAATCGAGAACCTCACCCCCACCTGCCTTTAAAGGCTCCTAGCGGAAACGTGGAATATGTGCTAAGCGACTCATTTCGTGGTGGAGCGTCACATATGTTTCTTCTTTTTTGTGGGTACATAACAGTTCCGAACTTCACTTTGGAACAAACAATTCATTCACTAATACAGATTTGAAATTTAGACTTGAAATGAACACAAATTCCTTTGAATCAACTAATTTTATTGAATGATCCGGCCTCTGATTCTTAATCTTGTGGCCATCCCAAAGAAAGAGCTGAGCTTTTCTCTGTCAACATGATTTAATTACTTCCCCTCAAACAATGGCTACTCTGAAACCGGATCAATAAAACTTAAAACACTATTTTGCGGTGACAGACCACTAAGCTTTATGTCATATTATCAAAAAGATGCATCAATTTATTGATAGATCCAACTGATTTTAGAATACAAAGTAGTAATGTAATATAATGAGCTCGGTCTGGGATAGAGTGCTCCTTCCTTCTCGCGTGTCGCTGGGCTGCCGAAAGCAGCATACTGTAATTTCGTGTTGTACGAGTTTTTTCTTCTTTTTGTGTAGTTGTGTGCATGAAAACCTGACTATGTGTGGGTGAATGTTAAAAGTCCCCTTGTCAGCTGAAGCAACAATGAAAAGTTGCCATGACGAGGCTTTTTATATTCATTTATTCATTCTTTGATTTCGAGGATAACGGAATAAGCACTCATGGGATTTTTTTTCATGCAGTCCCTGTGTGTATGCAGGCTTAAAACAAGCTGCAGCTTGATGCCTTTCACCTGCCGTAGTGTTGTCTGCTTCTGACTGTGTGCATTGTATACACAATGTGTAAACCAGTCACTTTAAAACTGTTATGACTGACAATGCACAAAATTCCAACACGCAACCTTTGAATTGGGGTGACTGATACTGCCGCCACACCACGGCTTTTTCACACTGACAGCCTTTGTCAACTCTTTTTCGCCCGATCTATCAGTCAACGACCACTTCCCAAACGTGTCCTGCAGTTTTGTGACTGAACTGTCCGGCCAGAAATCGAGTTCACGTCGTTGGCTTTTTCTCTATTGGGCAAACACCCCATCCAGTTTCCTCCAGATTTATGGAGGGGTGTTTATATTGACGGTTTGGGGGTTAAGCTCTTTCCGTTATCTCCTATCCCGATGTATGAGGAGTTCGCAATGAGGAGTTGCGCAAATGAGGAGTTGCGCAAATGAGGAGTTGCGCAAATGAGGAGTTGCGCAAATGAGGAGTTGCGCAAATGAGGAGTTGCGCAAATGAGGAGTTGCGCAAGCTAAATGAGGAGTTCGCAAATGAGGATTAAAATGAGGAGTTAAGCAAATGAGGAGTTAAGCAAATGAGGAGTTAAGCAAATGAGGAGTTAAGCAAATGAGGAGTTCAGCAAATGAGGAGTTCAGCAAATGAGGAGTTCAGCAAATGAGGAGTTCAGCAAATGAGGAGTTCAGCAAATGAGGAGTTCAGCAAATGAGGAGTTCAGCAAATGAGGAGTTCAGCAAATGGGAGGGAGGAGGGCGGGATTTCCCACAGTCTGGCTTTACAAGCTGGTAGCTCTTTACCTCCTTATTCCCAGGAGTTTTTTTGTCTTCAGGGTTCGTACTTCAGCTTTGTTTCCTCTATTCCATGTTCCACCAGCTAGCTCTACATTCATTGACACCGATATGTCTATACTGAAGTTCTTCGGAGCAAAAGGGTGGGAGAAGGGGGTTGAGTGAGCACAAATAGTTTCTGCCTTTGGTTTGGTTTAGTTAATGGCCTTCAGTTTCTGCCTTTGGTTTGGTTTAGTTAATGGCCTTCAGTTTCTGCCTTTGTTGTTGTTGTAGGTTGTTAGTTAATGGCCTTCAGTTTCTGCCTTTGGTTTGGTTTAGTTAATGGCCTTCAGTTTCTGCCTTTGTTTTGGTTTAGTTAATGGCCTTCAGTTTCTGCCTTTGTTTTGGTTTAGTTAATGGCCTTCAGTTTCTGCCTTTGTTTTGGTTTAGTTAATGGCCTTCAGTTTCTGCCTTTGTTTTGGTTTAGTTAATGGCCTTCAGTTTCTGCCTTTGTTTTGGTTTAGTTGATGACATTCAGAGCTCAGGTGTTCTTTGACCGCTCAAACAGCTCACTGCCTGTCATGAGCGAAATGCCTTGCGCTTCCCTTCGACTGAGCTCCGTGCTTAGTGCAGTGGCTGTTTGGCTTGGGCGACATTTAAACGGTCATAAACACGTCAGTTTTCCACATTTTTCCTGAGTGTTAAAGGCAATTGATAGTGTTGTTGTTGCTTCGATTTTACGTCTGTTCACTCGAAGTGATATTAGACGATGGGAAGGGAAGGGGAGGGTCTAGTATGTTGATGGATGTGTGCAGTAAAATGGGTGTCTTTTTCTTAATGTATACAGTACATAAATTTGGGCTAAACAGTGATAACAACAAGTAAATACATAACAATTGCTAGTATGACTGAAAACTATAACAAATTTCCTAAAGATCTATCCATTAAAGATTTTGTTACACGAAATGCCAAATTCAGATTTTTTAAAATCTTATCCAAGGATTTTTCCGAGAAAGAAGGTAAGAATGGTTTTAGACTCTTACATTCATAGTGTTCCTGTGGGGATGGGGCCGGGATAGGCTGGCGGTTAGAGAGGTGGGTTTGCGGCTTGACGGCCTGGGTTCCAGCCACCATCGAGATGCTAATTCAAAGGAATTTCCCCCCGAGTCATTTCCGACTCGTCTTCCCCCAAACGTCTTTTGGACAAGAAAATAAACCGAGGTCCCGTGTGTGAAACGCGCGCAAAACATCTTGTGCAAACCTTGAAATCTATTCTGCTTTTCCGATGAGTAAGCAATTCATGCCGGTAAAAATCGGAAGACAAATCATAGGTTTGTACATATTTATTTATATAATTACTAGTTTATATGTATAACAAAAAACCCATGCATACAGTTGTGTTAAACATCATCCCCGAAGTCGGCAACATTCAACTTTCACAATAGACCGACCTGAGCGATCTAGACAAAGAAACAAAAACACCATCTTATAACCATGTTGGGGGGGGGGTGCAGATTTTTCCACATTTCGGCTGCTTCCTAAAGGCAATTTATAGCGTTGACCATAACTTCTATTGGCACTGGCCGACTTTTAGCATTGCTGTGAGACACTATAAACAAACGTCAGTGCTCCCCCTGTCAAATAGTCATAACCATAACCAGATCTCCCCAACGCAGCTAGTATCCTTCATGCCAACTCAATAGGATAGGTGCAGTGGTGTTGCCCTGTAGCGCCCAGCTCTCACTCTCTGGCCTCCCTCCCGACTTCATCTTCCTGCTTACCATTTACTTTACGCCTCTCCGGTCTACAGATTTATGACAGACAAGTGTGGGTCTGAAGATGACTGGTTTTTACAGAGCAGTTTTCTGTGAACGAGGTCGGCTCCAAGTAAATCTGTGTTAAAAAAAAAGGAATATTTTCATTGCTGTCTTAGTTTCTATAACGCAATGTACCCGACTTTTCTTTTCTTCGTTGACTCCAACAGCAACTATTTTTGCCTGTTACATGGGCGAAAAGGGCTGCGCTGCCGTTAAGCATCAGGCAGGTTAGACCCAGCGCATCCGACTTGGGCATATGAGAATCGTTATCTTTAAATTCCAACTTCGGAATAACAGATAATTGTTAGCTTTCAATTTTTTCTGGAAAAAGGCAGTAGAATAGACAAAGGCAAAAAATAGACAAGAAGGTGACCAAAAAAAGAAGACAGAAACAAAATAGATAGAAATAGAAAGTTCATAGCACAGATTTGCTAGAAGGTGAGGATGCTACTTATACCGACAAGCCTTTGACATCCCTATGAGGGATGGTGCGGTGTTTGATAGACACCTTCTCGGTAATTGTCCTGAAGGTTGTACCTATAAACAAGAATCACTCAATATGGCAAGCTAGAAACAAAGCTTGCACCAACAAGGAATTCTTGTCGGAATGTACGTCTTGCATGCCTCGATAAGAACAGCTTGAGATAAGCTGCTAGTGCTTGCCTCGATAAGAACAGCTTTGAGATAAGCTGCTAGTGCATGCCTCGATAAGAACAGCTTTGAGATAAGCTGGTAATGCATGCCTCGATAAGAGCAGCCTTGAGATAAGCTGCTAATGCATGCCTCGATAAGAACAGCCTTGAGATAAGCACTGGATAAGCTGTAATGCATGCATCGATAAGAACAGCTTTGAGATAAGCTGGTAATGCATGCCTCGATAAGAGCAGCCTTGAGATAAGCTGGTAATGCATGCATCGATAAGAGCAGCCTTGAGATAAGCTGCTAGTGCATGCCTCGATAACAGCTTTGAGATAAGCTGGTAATGCATGCCTCGATAAGAGCAGCCTTGAGATAAGTTGCTAGTGCATGCCTCGATAAGAACAGCTTTGAGATAAGCTGCTAGTGCATGCCTCGATAAGAACAGCCTTGAGATAAGCTGGTAATGCATGCCTCGATAAGAGCAGCCTTGAGATAAGCTGGTAATGCATGCATCGATAACAGCCTTGAGATAAGCTGCTAGTGCATGCCTCGATAAGAACAGCTTTGAGATAAGCTGCTAGTGCATGCCTCGATAAGAACAGCCTTGAGATAAGCTGGTAATGCATGCCTCGATAAGAGCAGCCTTGAGATAAGCTGCTAGTGCATGCCTCGATAAGAACAGCCTTGAGATAAGCTGTTAGTGCATGCCTCCTAGCTTTCCTGGCTTCCTTATCACAGTCTATCAGTATAGTACAGCAACTGGGACAGATGACAAAATCTACAAAACTGCAAACACACGGGAACTGGATGCAAAAAAAATGCATGAGTGCTTATTCCATTATCCTCCAAATAAAAGAATAAATGAATAAATAAAAGTATAGCACACGTCATTGTGCAGTTTTCGCACGCAAGCATATAGATCAGTATGCAGGTGGAAAAAAAACGTTCCATGGTCTGTCGAGGAAAAGTATTCAGCATATATATAAAAAGCTGAACACAGGCAATTGGGGAGGTGGGGGGGGGGGGGGGGGTAGCGTTGTAGTTAGAGCGTTGCGCTCTCCATCTGTAGACCCTCGTTCCAGTCACGGTGACTTTCTCCCTAAGATGAACAACAGTACCGACTCCACTCCGAATATACTTCGGATGAGGCTAATAAACGAGGTGCCGTGTGTGAACGCCCGCAGAACATCTTAAGCACACATGAACACCCGTTCCACAACTAATCTTTTTAATGCATGCACACAGGTGGTTCTATACAACTTTGAAATCGGAATGTTGGCCACCCTAATGCTTGCTTTCGCAAAATCTCATCATTGGTGTACCTTAAGAGGAAAGAAAAAAACAAACATACAAAAAAGTGATAAAAAAACCCAGTGCACTGAATTACATAAATCACTGATAAACTTTTCGTAGCGTATAAAAAATAACATATCGAACAAGCAAACTGCACATTGAAAACTTAAAATGCTATAAAAACCGCATTTTTTACGAATGGTACAGGCATGGCAAATACAAGAAATTTCTTCATACATTTTATCATATCCCCCACCCAAAAAAAAAAAAACCACAAAAAAACTCCGTAACACACGCACACATAAAGGTCGGCTACTGACCGGCAGGGCTGTGGGGCGGGGGGGAGGGCGGAGGTGGCGGTGAGGGCAGAGGTGGCGGAAGGCGGTGAGACTGACCAGGTAGGAGGTGCACAGCCTCAGCACGCGCTCACACCTCAGGTACACACCCAGCTCCACCAGGGCACACACGTTGTCCTCTGCAACCACACGTGCGGTTTTGGTGTTTTTTATTTAATATGCATGGTACTGGAATCATTCGTATCGGTCATTGCCTTTCCAATGGATCATTCCAGTGCCGTGGAGAGGGGGAGGGGGTCTGCTGCATGGGTAACAGCTTGCCCTCCATACATACTTACCTAGGCTTTGCGCTCTAAAGACTGGAGCGCAACTCCATAGTCTTACGAGACTGATGGGTGCCTACTACTACTGCCTACTTATTTAATCTACTCTGTTTATTCTTTCTTTTTCTTCTTCGTCTTTGTCGTCGTCGTTGAACGCTAAGACAGCAGCTATTGTTGCTTGGTATAATTATGAGCGAAAATGTGTCGCGCTGCCTGCCGTTAAACGCCTGACAAATCAGGCCCAGCGAATCCGACTTCAGCGTAAGAGAAGTGTTATCTTTTAAGTCTACCAGAAAAAAGGCAGGACAGTGGATTTTATTTCGAGGATAATGGAACAATCAACCTATCTAAACATCTATCACAACCCACCACCCACCCAGCCACCCACTTCCTCACACAGGAAAGTTTACAAAAACTCATCAGCACACACCCCTTGCCACTCTGCCTAGCTTACGTCCATGAACGACACTTCTTTCAAGCTGGCCTGCCTGATAGAACTCACCGGTGATGCGTGCTGCACAGTTGGGGTACAGCAGGTGCAGCATGCACAGCACGTCAGCGGCACGCTTGTCCTGCAGCACCACCTCCTCCGACCCCGTGTGCTGCAGATGCTGCAGCAGAGCCCTGCACTGCCACGCCACCACAGCCGTGTGCACGTGAAACCGCCGCCCCTCCGCCACCAGCACCAGGTCACTGTCCCGGCCGGGCTCCGAGAACCTCCCCTTCTCCGAGCTGCCTGCTGAAAGAAAAACACCGTGTGAGTGATAGAGGCGAACAGGGAGTGATAGAAACTCCGATGGATGCTTGGAATGTCTTGTCATGAGCGAAAATGGGTTGCGCTGCTGTTAGGCGCCTGACAAATCAGGCCCAGCGCATCTGACTTGGACACGGGAGAGAATTGTGGGATTTTTTAAAGTCTTTTTAGAGATTGGATAAAGAGGGAGGAAAGCAGACGAGAAGGGGGTGATAGAAGAAAGGAAACAAGTCAAAAACTAAGAGAGGGATAGAAAATACGGAATTCCTGGTACAGATTTTTCAGAAGGTGGGGCTGCTGTTTATACTGACAGGCCCCCAGATGCCCACGTGGGGGTATGAAGTAAAGTAGGCAAGAAAATATGGACACGTGGGTTGGTAGGGTCAAACATCTTAAGGTGGGACACTGGGGTCGAAACTGATAATTTTGTTTACAAGCCCATGTTAAAAGTTATGCCTTACATTGGAAGGGCATCACTTGTACAACATAAAAATCAAAGAATTAGTTTTCTGCACTGTTGCCATGGAAACAATCCAATATGTCCACCAAAACTCAATATTTCAAACTCCTAAACCTTTTTATCTATAACAAGTATGAGTAACCTGTTTTTACAGACATATTTCATTATCTGAATTCTTTAATTTCACAGGGAAATCTCCATAAATGTATCCAGCAATTTTTATTTATAAAAAAACATGATTTGGGCCACTTTTGGACCCGTGTCACCTTAAGACTGGCAAGAGAACAAGCAAACGAATATTTTAATGCATTTCCTGATTTGCTCTTTCCAGTTATTTGCTTAAAAATCTGAAACATGGCAAATTTCGCGTCAGTGATAACGGGTGATAGGACGGTTAAGACGTTTACCTACCTAACAAGGAGACCGCGGTGTTCTGGGTTCTTCTTTGTCGTCAGCAACTATTGTCTGCTATATGAGCGAAAATGCGTCACGGTGCCGTTAAGCACCTGACGAGTCAGGCCCAGCGCATCCGCTTTCGGCATTAGATCTTTTTAAAATCTTCCTAGAAAAAAGCAGAAGAATGGACCAAGAAGGCAGACAATTGACAAGGAGTTGACAGGAAGAAAAAGAACAAGGCAGAAACAAGTTATAGATAGGAAGAAATTTCTAGCACAGAATTTCCAGAAGGTGGGATTGTTATTGATACTGACAGGCCCACGGCATCCCCACGGGGAAGTTCTGGGTTTGATTCCAGCCTTGCTCTTTCTTCCTAGTTTGACGGAGACTAACAATGTCACGTATTTTGAAGGAAACTTAGTACAGTGTTACCTAAGTGTTTAGGGATTTGCAAACGTCAGAAAGACACCATGGCAGTTTTGAACAAAAAGGCAAGGGAGGTACATCGTTACTCCCTTGGCAAAGTTGGTAGGTTCAGTTTCCAGATGTATCCCCCCGAGTCAAAATGCAGCAATCTTAATCGTGAGAAAACAAAACCGGTCACATACGCGAAAATCTACTACCATAAATGATAATGGAACTTAACAGAAAAACCCTTTCTGCCAACATTATCAAGTAAAACTTGTGTCATCTCAATCCTATATAAAGCCATCTTACTACTTGAACAAGATTTTCCATGCGGTCGCACACCTTGCGCACACTTTAAAAACCGATTCCACCTTTGGGAATAGTCGGCCACTGGGCGCTGGTGGGAACACACACACACACACACACACACACACACACACACACACACACACACACACGCGCGCGCGCGCGCGCGCGCGCCACACACACACACACACACACACACACACACATATATATATATATATTATATATATATATATAATATATAATATTTCATCCATAATATATGTATGTATTTATGTATTTATATATATATATATATAATGGATGAAATTTTGCCCAATTACCGAAACGGACGTTTTTCAAAAGAACAATTGTTTTTCTCCCTCCAATCTTCTAACACAAGCACAGAATACCTTAAAGTTTTCCTATTGTCCACCTTGTTCAGCAAGGGATGCTTTCTATCAAAGATTTTTTAAAAATGGAGAAAAAAAGTGCAAGTAGCCAGCTACAGCATTTAAAAAATGAGTAAAAGTTTAAAATATAAAATAAAGAAGAATTCTAGAAAATAGTACTTTTCAATGACAGCATTTTACGCATGTTTTAGAAGCATGCCTTTGGCCTAGCCCGATTTCCGAGTTTTTGGTTCCTGGACGAGCCTTCGCCAGAGGTCCCGGCGCTGACTGAAACTTCTTCACGGTGGTGCCTTACAGCAGGACACTTTCCAGAATTCAGGAGTGTCAGTCGCATTCAGGAAGACTGAACAGTTTAAAAGACAGGAATGAGTGGAGACTACCAAATGTTCTATAGGCCGTAGGTTTTTTTGTTTTGGGACAGTCGCATTTCAGTTATGCAAAAGTTTCTAGCCAATTTCCTGTACCTACATAAAACCTGGTTTTTCTAAAATGCCTGAGCGGCGGTCAAAATTGTTTTAACAGCTAAAGTACCAGGTTATGTTTAGATCAGACGTGGGGAAGGGGTTAAAAAAAAAGCCTGGTTATATTTGGCTGAGATTTGACGGCTGGTGATCGGGCCACCACGTTGGCACCTGTTTTAGAGGATTTTCCCTAGAGTTATCAGTACTGACTCCCACCCCCAACCCACCACACCCCAAAATCATTCGGATGAGACTATAAAAGGATGCTCCCTACGAGAGTGCACACAGGTTATCTTGCACTCACGTTAAAAAAACCCGTTCCGTCTTTCACAAGAGTAGAGATCGCTGTGTGCCTATAGTAACTGATGACACTTTTTAAAAAAATGCACACAGGCGTTTCAACACCATCCCCGAAGTAGGAATCCGGCTACCTAAATAGTGTGTAAATAGATTGCAAAAAATGCAAAACCTCACCATTGGTGAACCTCGTGCTCTCGCCCAGGAATGCTGCTATTTTGTGAACCACAAAAATTGAAAGGGATGCAAAGAACGATAACCCGACTGGCAACGCGTTCGCTCCCTCCTCCCTCCTGAGAGCATTGTTTTAGGTATGGACAGATTCTACAGACAGCAAAAATTCAGAAAATGCAAAGAGTACATTATCATGAAAATTCTAGATAGAAATTTACCTGGGAAGGGGGAGACAAGGTGGCGTGGTGGTCAGCAGCAGTGGGCACAGGGCTCAGGGGTGTGGCCAGGAGGCTGTCGTCTGACAGAACCGAACTGGTCGAATCCGAATCCTGCCGACTGTACAGTGGCCGAAAGCTTTTCACGAAAGACGAGGCCGAACAAGACGAGGCTGAACAAGACGAGACCGAACAAGACGAGGCCGGCGAGCTGTCCTGCGAGCTTCCAGAAAGGTCCAGCCGACTCTCACTTTCCTTCCCGAACATCATTTTCCTCCTGGACTGGAAATTCAGTTTCAGCTCTCCTGGAAGTGCACAAGAATCTTCTTTGCTTTTGTGTGCCTGCTCTTCATCCAGGTCGTGGCTAAAAACCTCGTTCGTCGTTTCCTCACCGCTGTCCAAGTCCTGGGTGTGAGCGCCTGTGCTGGGGTGAGGGCTGTCACTGTCGGAACACCGATCGCTGGCGGACATGTGGAGGCTGCATGTGGTGGAGGTACTGGTGTTGCCGTACCCCAGCGTGACCTCTCCCATGCCACTGTCCGAGGAAACACTGCTGGACTTGACTCGCTGCGAGGGAGCCCTGCTTTGGGGCAAGTCTGGACCCTGATGGATGATGGCCTCTTTCTCCTGACCTCAGGCAATGTCGCTCTGGGTCTTGGCTTATGGAGGAACTGTTGCTTTTCCTTAAACGACTTGGAGGCACGGTCTCCTTTAACCTGTGACCTATACGAGCTTTCATCATCGACGTTTTCATGCTCTGTTCCATCTTTTGGCGAGAGATTATCGTCCGAAGTAGCAGAATAGTCGGTACTTTCGTCTCCACTGACGGCATTTCCTTTACTGCGAAGGAGAGCTTTTAGGTCAGAGAAACTCGTGTTTTGCTTCATTTTGTCATCATCATCATCATCATCATCATAGCCATTTCTTAGGGAATCTATTTCGCTTATGAGCCCCTTTATTCTCGAAATCAGATACCTTCTTTCGCGTCTTCTACGCTTTTTCTGTTTGTTATACTGCAGAGGATGCTCCTCGTCTCTGTCCGGGGATCTTGGAGCTTCTGTCTCACTTGTCTCCGGTTCAGGCACGTCGTCTGCACCAGCGCTGCCATCACCGAGGAGCGGCTCAGCCCAGGGGTGCTGGTAGGACGAGGTCTGCGCACAGTACGTCAGAAACCTGCCTACCTGCTGCCATTCCACCCGACTGAGGGAGCTGAGAACATGAGACGGAATTTGCCCTGACATGGCAAAAGCAGACAGCAGATGCTCCATGGTAGAAAGGAAACTTGTGATGACTTTAAAAACCATTAACTAAGGTAGTAATCACGTTTGTCTTAAAACCTCTCTGATTCCTTTGCTTTTGGCCGGGAACCTTTACTTTCCACCCGATGCGCGATGAATGAATGTGGATTCTGCCAACAGGCAGGCCTGCGCTAAGGTGTGCACATTTTGTTGTTTGGTCTAAGTCCGCCAACTGAAAGTAGATCCTTTTTTCTTTTTTTAATGTGGGGAAGGGGGGGGTGTTGGTTGTTTTGTTGTTCGTTGTTTTGGGTTTATTTTGCAACGATAAAATTGCTCAACGGTTTTTTCTTTTCTTTTTCCTCAGGAACATTGTTTTGACCGGGTTTTTTTTAATATAAACTGGAAACTTTTTTCTTTTAATTTCACAGATAACTATCTGTTTTGAATATGTAAAATGTTGGAAACAGTAATCACCCTTGAATGGTTTTCACTTGTCTAAATGTTGTATCACTTCTTAAACTAAATGACTGAAACAAAATCTGAAATATTATCAATTATCAACGACATGTCAAATCTATATGATAATCAGTTACCTCATTTGCATGTATTACTCCGCGGGTCCTCATTTCTCCTTTCTCCTCAACCTCAACACCATTCATTCACTATTCGCTTTTTTCGTGATATTCCTGCTGCTGTGTTTTGCGAGTGAGTGAGTGACTCAGATTCTTCCTTATACGAAACACGGGAATCTCTCTCTCTCTCTCTCTCTCTCTCTCTCTCTCTCTCTCTCTCTCTCTCTCTCTCTCTCTCTCTCTCTCTCTCCTCTCTCTCTCTGCGTGCGTGCGTGCGTGCGTGCGTGCGTGCGTGCGTGCGTCGTGCGTGCGTGCGTGTGTGTGTGTGTGTGTGTGTGTGTGTGTGTGTGTGTGTGTGTGTGTGTGTGTGTGTGAGTTGGGGCTTTTTTGTTCAAAAACTTATGTTTTATGGGACTTATTTTGATGATAGATGGTAGTGGATTGATGTCTTCAATCATTTAACCTCATCATATTCTCATGTTTTCTCTTTAATTATTGCGCCTTTTTTTTTTTTGCTTTGATTGGTTTTTGTTTGTTTGTTTTGTATTCAAATCAAAATCTTCATTGATTCTTACTTCATATTTTCGTTTCTGAATAAGTGCCTTTTTATAACATTACCTTAATATTGTATCTCTGTCTTATTTCTTACCTGTTGTTATTCTTTCCCACCTTTTATCAAAATCTTATGTTTTATGGGACTTATTTTGATGATAGATGGTGGTGGATTGATGTTTTCAGTCATCTAACCTCATCATATTCTCATGTTTGATCTTTAATTATTGCGCCTTTTTTGTTTTGTTTCGTTTTGTTTTGTTTTTGTTGGGTTTTTTGTTTTGTTTTGTATG
>CM060318.1:15282195-15289695 GCA_030674155.1 Stramonita haemastoma
TCTAAACAGTGTAGAATTGTGTTGTGTCATCATCATATCTCAGCCCATCTGTGCACGACAAGGACAAAGCAAGGGAGAGGATTAGCGTTGCATTCTTCCTTTGCTCTGTGCATGTTGCTCGCCCTTTAAGCATGAAATCTGCCGGTCCTTTCATATTTGTGGAAATCGCTTTCTTTTGATGTGGTCTGACGACAGCAGGGAGGAGGGGTGGGGGGGTTCAGAGGGAGAGGTGGATAGGGAGCTGAAGATTTTAAGGTCTGAGCAAGGGGGTTAAGATTATGGTGAGAGAAGGGAAGAACAAGAAGAAGGGCTGCTCTGTCTCTCTGTCTCTGTCTCTCTCTCTGTCTGTCTCTCTGTCTCTGTCTCTGTCTCTGTCTCTCTCTCTCTCTCCTATCTCCTATCCCCCCCCCCCCCCCAACCAGGTGAGAGGTTCACCTTGGATCCAGTCCCTGTCCCCCACTGCTTTGTTTCCTTTCTTCTGCCCCGCTTTGAAGCTGTTTACCTTGTGATTGGAACAAAAGCTGGCTGTCCTTGGCAACTTTTGGCCTGCATCCGTCAGCTAGCGCTTTGCTGGGAATGTGGCCACACACTGAACTCAAACACAGCCAGGATGAAGGTGGGGAAGCTGGGGGGGGGGGGGGAGCTGGATGAACCTCATGGAAGAGGACGGCGGGGGGAGAGGGAGTTACATTTTCAATGGAGATACACTGCAACAGTCAAGCATTCAGATTCTCGTGGTTGAAAACTATAGAACATGGTGGAGCTTCACAACAGTTGTTGTGCTTCCCCAGCTTACTCTGGGGGTCACTTGCACCCACACTGTACACTCTGACTCGCTCATCCCACCAGGAAATCACTGTGAGATTTGAAATTACACACTGAATGAGAAGTTGGCGTGTACGGCTGGCTTTTAAGCACCGCGCCATAATAGGCAGCCATACTCTGACTTCAGAGGATTTTTTTCTCTTCTAAAGGAGAGTGCAGGTTGTTATGTTAAGAGCTTGTCCTGGCTGAAGGCAGTCTCAACACAGCATTTTACAACATAACATTTTAGTGTAGGCCTTGGCAATAAGCTGACATCAACTTTTGACACAGCTCTTGGTCTGGGCCAGCTTTACAACAGTGACACAGTAGAGCATGTATACATACATACATACATACATACATACATACATACATACATACATACATACATACATACATACATACATACACACACACACACACACACATACATACATACATACATACATACATACATACATACATACATACATACATACATACATACATACATACATACATACATCATGCATACATGCATACATGCATGCATGCATGCATACATTCCTGCATGCATGCATGCATGCATGCATACATGCATACATACATACATACATACATACATACATACATACATACATACATACATACATACATACATACGTACGTACGTACGTACGTACGTACGTACGTACATACATACATACATACATACATACATACATACATACATACATACATACATACATACATACAGGTGGCTGATTCATGGCACAGTCTCTAACTCGGATAGCTCGGCTGGGACTCTTACAATAGAATCAAACCAAACCAAAGCAAGCTGCATAATTATTCTATTGGACACAGGTAGAAAGCATGCACACAAGTGTAAATGGCGCAGGCATTGCGAATGAAACTTGATGCAGTTAAACATTTGGTACTCTAGTTCATTTATTCTTTTATAATGCAATACGCACTCATGTGCTTTTTTACATCCAATCCCCGTGTGTATGCAATTATGTAAATCTTGTCATCTGTTCCCGGCGGCACAAAATGGCCTACTCTTACGAAAAGTGGAAAAGGATTTAACATGTGCGCAAGATGTTCTGCGTGCGTTCGCCCCAGGGCCTCGGTTTATAACCTCATCCGAAGGACTTTTGGGGGGAGTGGAGTCAGCACTGATGTTAACTCCTGGGGAAAAGTCCCCTCGAATCACGGGAGAATCGAAACCTGGTGTTGTGTGTGTGTGTGTGGGGGGGAGAGAGAGAGAGAAAGGGGGGGGGGGGGGGGGGGGGGGGGGGGGAGGGGGGGGGGGGGGAAGAGAGGTGGTGTGTGTGTGTTGTGTGCGCGCGCGCGCGTGCGTGCGTCGTGCGTGCGTGCGTGCGTGCGTGCGTGCACGTGTATCTGCGCACGTGCGCGCGCGCGTGTGTGTCCCGTCTGTGCCTGCATTTGTTTATTTATTCAGTTCGTGGACTTTTTCGTCATTTTCTCCTATTTTCATAAAATAAGTACTGGAAGAATACGCTTAAAGGAGCAAACGGCCCTCCTCGTCTACTTCTCGCCACTGGTACACGAAAGGAATATCCATTTCAGTCGCATACAGCTAAATTGCGAGTGCTTAGGATTCCTAGATCTTTGGATATAACACTCATCTATCCCTTTATGTCGCAGCAGATTTCTCTGCTGCGTGATATTCTGGGCTGTTGTACCTGCCTGGGGAGAGCGTGTCGCCACAAGAACGACGCCACATGCATGTCTCACAAACTGGGTCACGTGCACGAAGTTCACTCTCTCTGCTTCAAACTGCAATGTTGACAATTCTTTTGTCCCTGCCTGGAGGCGGTTGCGTGCTGTGTTGAATAGAGTGTAACTGTCACCTACTGTGAAGCCTCTCTATTCCTCCCTCCTTAACGTAAGAAGATGGGATCTATGCAGAGTGAAAAGCAGAGTGGTTACTCTGAGTGTGCGTGTGTGTGTGTGTGTGTGTGTGTGCGCGCGCGCGCGTGTGTCTGTGTCTATGTGTGTGTCTGTGTGTGTGTGTGTGTGAGAGAGAGAGAGAGAGAGAGAGAGAGAGAGAGAGTGTGTGTGTGTGTGTGTGTGTGTGTGTGTGTGTGTGTGTGTGTGTGTGTGTATGTGTGTGAAGAGAGAGTAAATGTTTGTTTTGTTTTTTCGGGGGTAATAAGAACAAAACACTTTTTCCATTCAGACTTTGACAGATAGTAGTGATAGTAATAAGAATGGTAATTGCCTTAATAATCATAACAATCATCATAATAATCATAATGTTAACTATAACTATAATAATAGTAGTAGAGACTTAATTCTTATGCAACAAATTGGGTTTTATGTCCACGCAGCATTTGGAACTCTCCTCTCTCTCTCTCTCTCTCTCTCTCTCTCTCTCTCTCTCTCTCTCTCTCTCTCTCTCTCTCTCTCTCTCTCTCTCTCTCTCTCTCTCTCTCTCTTCTCTCTACTCACACACACACACACACACACACACACACACACACACACACACACACACACACAGGTTTCCTAACACGACATGCGCGCGCGCGCGCGCTTTTTTCCTTTTTCTCTCTCCAAATCTTCTGCATTATTAATTAGATCTACGCACGCATACAACCCCTTAAGTATTACGCAGACACTGAGAAATGTGAGGAGGAGGAGGACAACACCCCTCCCTCATTCCACTCCTGACAAATCATCCTCACCATCCTCCCTCTCTCTCTCTCTCTCTCTCTCTCTCTCTCTCTGCCCTTCCTCTGTCTTGCTCTTGTCACGGAGCTAGGCGCAAAGGCGAGGATAAAAAAAAAAAAAAAGACTTGACACTAACCCTCGCGGCATACATCTTACCTTAGTGCGTAGTTTAACCACAGGCTAAAAAGAAGTTTAGAGCAAACAAGGTATGGAAAGCTGAAAACTGCAGAAGTGGAGAAAGGTGGTTGAAAATTTTTCAGTGGTGCGACAACGGTGTGCTAGATTTCGGGACAGGTTAAGGTGAAGGTAAAACAGCTTGTAGTGGTTTATCGGGCTGAAACGTGTGTGAAAATGTAGTTGTTTCTGAAGTTGAAGTGATAAACTTAGTGAGAGTTGAGAGAGATAGAGGAGGAAGAAGAAGCAAATAAAAGGGAGAAGGAAAGAGTGAGAGAGATGAAGAAGAGAAGAAGGAAGTACTAGTAAACCAATACATAGGGTCAGAGAGGGGTAAATACAGACAGACAGACAGACAGACAGAGGCACAAAATATCTGTCATTCCGAGGAAAATAAATAAGTACTAGTGTGCTTTTTATTTACATTCAGTCACCGCCTTTATCAGGTTATCCGGGAGAGAGAGACAGAGACAGAGCCATAGAGACAGACAAAAAGACATGCAGACAGGCAGGCAGACAGACAGACAGACAGAAGGTACAAAAAATCTGTTATTCTGAAGACAATAAATAAGAGAGAGGAGAGAGAGAGAGAGAGAGAGAGAGAGAGAGAGAGAGAGAGAGAGAGAGAGAGAGAGAGAGAGAGAGAGAGAGAGGAGGAGGAGGAGGAGGAGGCGGAGGAAAGTGACATTTCTACATAAGCCATAAAGTTTTGTGTCTCTGTTACTTGTTTCGTTTCATTGTCATTGTCCATACTGTGACTTTTCACGCGACGACTGCCCTGGTCAGTTCAGTATCTTTGGCCAAGGTATTGAAACGAGGAATTATTGTAAAACATTCTTTGATTTTATACACTTTATTTTTGTTTTATTATCTTATTTTGAAGAGACTGGAATAAGCACTCGTATGCTGTTTTTCACCTCCAGCCCCTGTGTGTATGCGGTTTTGTCCTCCGTTTTCACTAACACACAATGGCCTACTCTTCCGAAAAGCGCAACAGGCTTTGACGTGCGCACAAGATGTTCTGAGTACATTCGCACACAAGACATCGCTTTATAGTATCATCCGAAAGACTGTAGGAGGAATGGAGTCGGCACTGACGTACAGGGAGGGGGGGGGGGGTCCCCTTGAACGGGATTGGAACACTAACCCTCCCAGAATATAATCTGTATTTGGCGTAAAATTTTAGCTTGTTCATGGCTGCACAATTTAAGACCCAGCTGCAATTGTTTACAGTCTTGTTTATTGTGGGCTAGCTCTATGTGGTGGGCAGGGCGATAAACTTCAGGATTTTATGCAAAGCTGAATATATGTCCAAAAGTCGTGAATGTAAACGAGACAAACAGTGTGGCTGGCCAGTTTCATTTATGATAAGAACAATAACATCGGGAAAGGGAACAACAGTGAAGGAATCCATTATCTTTCGTACGCAGGATACAGCTGAAAGGTTCACCACTGGGTGGAGAGATATTTTGCGTGTGCCACCGGTTTTTCCCCCCTGACCATTAAGACAGCTGCATGTTGATTTGGTGATGCAGTTGGAAACTTAACCTACCATTTTTCCACAACAGTCAGGAAGGTACTGCTCTGCTCTTTCCGATTTTCAACTGACGTGCGTTCTTTTGACGTGCACGAGTCTGTAAATCAATTTCAAACAGGTGTAGAAACTATTCTTACAAATGGCAACACGAGAGCAGTGCCCAATACATGAAAAACTGCTAACAGTTCTCTAAACAATGGCTTACCCATGGGAATTCATCTTAATTAAGTCCATCAGATTAGACTATAAACTGGGGCCCCGTGTACATTCGAACGCAGAACACCGTGAGCACACATTAAAAACCTGTTTCGCCTTTTGCAAGAGCAGGCCATTTCGTGCCTCTAGGAATCGAGAACAAATTGTTTTAAAACTGCATGCATACAGATGTCGTGTTTAGACACCATCCCTAAAGTTGGAATAGGGCTACCTTAATGGTGGGTAAAATGACTGCATGGCATCAATCTTTCATCATTAAAAAAAACCAACAACTGTGAACTCAGCGTTCCAGCTGAAGAACGGCCGTTGGGGGACGGGGTGGGGGGGAGGATGCTACTAGCTTCAATTTTTTAATGCAAGTTCATGAATAAAACCTTTTGGTTGAAAAGATTTTACTTTTCTTTCTTTTTTTTTCTTTATACTGTAGAAAACCTTTCTTTTCGCTGTAGCGCTCATGTGTGCTGCATATGTTAGTGTCGACATGAGGACTGGTTTCGCGTCATTCAAGACAATCTAAAGGCTAAAAAAAACTTCAGTGAAATATCGTGCTTTGTTAGAAATGACGTCATTCCAACCGCCGCTTGGACGAAGGGTGCGTGTGTGTTGGTGTTTGTAAATGATCCAAACAAGGAAGCAAATTTAGTGTCGCTTGTTACCTGTAATTTGGCATAGACTTCAGCCAGGCTAACGTTGTGGTTCGGGTTTTTTGTTGTTGTTGACTGTTGTGTGACGGTTTATCACAACAAAACACAGGTATTACTCTCTCTCTCTCTCTCTCTCTCTCTCTCTCTCTCTCTCTCTCTCTCTCTCTCTCTGAGATTGAAAAAAATCGTTTCTTTCTTTCTTTAATCTCTCTCTCTCTCTCTCTCTCCTCTCTCTCTCTCTCTCTCTCTCTCTCTCTCTCTCTCTCTCTCTCTCTCTCTCTCTCCGAACTCCTAATGATTGTGTGTGTGGAGAACTTGCAGATACCCAATCTCTTCAAACTCTTATGTTAAATATATTAGTTATTGGCTTGAAGCTTACTAGAATGATTGACCTATATAGATTACCATATAAAGCTTACATTATGTTATACAATCTCGATCTTAATGGAAAAAGACTTGGGTTACAAATGTTCGAAAATGTCTATGCTCTTATGAATATACCTACGTCTGGGATAATCAGGGTGTGGAAAATATCTCAAATTTTATTAGCCTAAATGCTTTAGGCATCGAATTATTGGTCGCAAATAGCGAGACTAGCATGACCACATCGAGAATCGTGACAGATTTGCAGGATATAGATTGTTTAAATCAACGAATATTGTTGAACCATAAGAGAGTGCGCACTTTTCGCATATCTATTCACTGCAATTTCAATATATTAAAATTGCAATGAATAGTTATGTGAAAAGTACGCTTACAAATTTCAGATTAGGTGTGTCGGCATTGCATGTCTTAGAAATACATATAACCAAAGAATGGAAGATAAAAATACCTGCCGTTTGTGTCATTGTCTGGAAGAAAATGAAATTCATTTCATGCTAAGCAGTCCTGCTCTTCAGGATTTGAGAACTAAATATATTCAGTCAAAGTACTGTAATAATCCATACATGTCGTTTTAGATTAAACTTACTCATAGCAGTAAGGAAGGAGAGTTTATTATGTGATTTTATTTACGAAGCGTTCCGATATTTTGCTACTGTTACAACCTAGAGTGTGTTGAATGCATGATCCCCATTATCTTTATGATCACCACTTCAGTTAGGGGCCATGGCGGACTAAATCTGAATAAAACATTTTATCTTCTCTCTCTCTCTCTCTCTCTCTCTCTCTCCTCTCTCTCTCTCTCTCTCTCTCTCTCTCTCTCTCTCTCTCTCTCTCTCTCTCTCTCTCTTACTTTCACCTCCTCCACTGGTACTGCTGCTCAGTGTTGTTGATGCTACCACCACAGTTACTATTAAAATTACAACCACTTCTGTTCGTGGTAACATACTAACTTTTAGTATAGCTATTACTATTTGTATTGTAGTATTGCATTGTAAATTACTTTTGAGTCACGGCATACTTCTTTGAAATTTGGGCTGCTCTCCTCCGGGGGGAGAGCGTGTAACC
>CM060318.1:15294695-15299695 GCA_030674155.1 Stramonita haemastoma
ATGTGGACAGGGGCCGAATTGCTCCCCTCTACCAGAATGAAGACTCCAGTGTCAGTCAGCCTATAGGACGGTGAGAGACAGAGAGACAGAGACAGAGACACAGAGAGAGGGGGGAGAGAGAGAGAGAGAGAGAGAGAGAGAGAGAGAGAGAGAGAGAGAGAGAGAGAGAGAGAGAGAGAGAGAGAGAGAGAGATTTTATTTATTTATTTATTCTTTTATATTTATTTATTCTTTTATATCGACGATAACAGAATAAGCAATCATGTGCTTTTTTTCATCCGGTCCCCGTGTGTATGCAGTTTTGTAAATCTTGTCATCTGTTCCCACCGGCACACGATGGCCTACTCTTACGAAAAGCGGAACAGGATTTAACGTGTGCGCAAGATGTTCTGCGTGCGTTCGCACACGGGGCCTCGGTTTAAAGTCTCATCCGAAGGACTTTTTGGGGAGAGTGGAGTCAGCACTGATGTTAACTCCAGGAAGAAAATTTCCTCGACCGGACTCGAACCTGGGTCTTCAAATTGCCAGCGAGAGAGAGAGAGGAGGAGGAAAAGAACAGGATGGGTGAAGAGAGGGGTGGGGGGAGGATGGCAGAGGATTCAAAGAGATAAAAAAAAAAGCATTGTATGTAAGCCCTTGATTATGAGATGTTGGATTTTAGGATGCGGGAGAGATAGACAGGCAGGCAGATAGACAGGCAGCGAGCGAGACAGACAGGCAGGCAGGCAGGCAGGCAGATAGAAAGTATCAGTATTGCGGGGAATCGAACAAGATGTTGGGAAGGTAAGAAAAGAGAAGGAGGGCGAATGGTATAAAACAATCTACAGAAAGGCTTTGATTTATTGAATCGCGATATGACATATGGTCTAACATTTTAGTAAGGTAAACAAAAAACCCAAACTAAACAAAGAAGAGCGTTCATCACAATATTTTTTTTTAAATTTTCAACTGACTCTAGACTCACCAGACTATACAAATATAAATTTGACTGAATTAATCCCCGAAGTCGAGACAACAGTCGCATACGCAAATTCTCACCGTTGGTTAACTTCGGAACTCTAGCTGAGGAACGAACAAAACAATGGTTTAAAGATAAAACCAAAACAATATTTTCTCTTTAGAAACCATAGCTGGCCTTCAGATGATTGTACATTAATATTACAGGATCAGTAACAGCTGATCAGAAATTTTCCTGAAAGGCCCTGATATAAGACAATCAACTGAGGTCCGCTTACGTTGCCAACGCGTGCAGAACATCTTGGTCAACGTCAAAACCCCATAGCTCTGCTCTGCTCTGCTCTGCTGTGCTGTGCTCTGCTCTGCTCTGCTGTGCTCTGCTCTGCTCTGCTCTGCTCTGCTGTGCTGTGCTCTGCTCTACTCCTGCTCTTATCCCGTAGTCCAGTAGACCGTCGGAGAACCACTGAATATTTTGCAATCAACTTCCTGCACTCCTTCGTTGGTTTGAATAGCTTTTATTCGATGAAGAATTACAAGAGTAGAGTACAATATTAGTAAAGCAGGGGAAGAATATCAAGCCATGTTTTGTTGTTTAGTTGCTTGTTTGTTTGTCTGCTTTTTTCTGTTCCCTGGCCAGAGTTTCAAGGATCACCAACGGTGAGATTTTGTCAATGCGACTAGATTTCCCCGCTATTAAGGTAGCCACGTTCCGATTTCTAAGAGTGTGTCTAAACATGACACCAGTATGCTTGCGGTTTTTTAAATTTTAACTTTGCCATGATATATCCGTTCCTACCTGCACGAAATGGCCTACTCTTCCAAAAGGTGGGACCAGTTTTTAAACGTGCGCGTGCGTGCAAGATGTTTCTGCGTGCGTTAGCACACATGTCCTCGGTTTATAATGTTATCCTACGAAGTGTTGTGGGAGTGGAGTTAGTACTAATGTCCTCCCGGGTAAAATTCCCTTATACGGGTGCCTCCGTGGTGGCTCGATCTAAGTTATCTCCCCCTCAATCCCTCTAGTTCATTGTAATCCCAATCTTCTGGCAAACGAGCGACACTTTATGCTTTGCGAAGAATGAGACGCCAAGCCTACTCGCAGTTGTAGGCTATCACAAAGCTTTTACAAAGTTCACCTGTTAAACAGTTCCCCATTCACCTGTCAGAAAAGAGTAGGCTGCCTTTGTTTGGTTGCATGGGTGACTCCTACGTACTCAGCATGCATCCTACTATCTGAAGAGAAATGGGCTCCACCTGGTTCGGTTTGTCCCAGTATGATAGTGCATGAAGAACTTCAGTTCCGAGCTCCCAAAGGACTACTGAAAGAGTTAAGAAAGAAGTCGAGTGGATCGGTGGTCTAGAGACAACACTTCTGCCCAGAAACCAAGATGTCCAGGTTTGAAGTGTGTGGTTTAATCCCTGTTTGTGTCCGAGACCTTTCTCCCTCATGCACTAGACGATGAGGAGTGTAGTGGTCTGGGTGCTAGTTTTTCGAATAATGATAAACTTTGTGCAGCAGTCATATAGTGCACGTAAAGGAACCCACGGCGACAAGAGAATTGTCCCTGGCAAAATTCTGTAGGAAAAAAAGCACGCCGATATGGAAAGAAATGCGCATAAAGACAGGAAAAGAAAAATAGAATAATGGGTGGCGATGTTCTTGTGTTGACCTGCTCCCCGTGGAGAAGAGCTCCAATTGAATGCGGAGAACACTGCCGCGACTTAAAGTGGTATACAATACAATAGAATAGAATACAATACAACTAACTTTCCAACACAAAAGTCCAAGTCTTGCGCAAAAGTTTAGTGCTATTTTCATCTTTGGATTAGGTTAAACTAACCACATGTACACTAGACTACAAAGGAAAAAGAAAAAAAAGCAGTGGCATTGTTTGATTTAGCTATGTGTATTCATCATTCTTCAAATTTGCTTTGGCCGTGGGTTGAAGAAGTTAGCGTCACAAAACTGGGCGTTCCTACATTGTGGCTTTTTCATTTCCTTTTTTTTCTTTTTCTTTTTTTGCTATGAATCAAATGTAACCACAACACTGAGATGAAGCTAGCACATGTCTGTGTAGCGGTGTTACACGGTGTTGTCCTTCAATAGATTAAGACGGTGGGAGAGGATGACCAAATTTACAAAACTGCATACAGACGGGGAACGGATGTAAAAGAACACATGAGTACTTATTCTACTATCCTTGAAAGAAAAGGGGAGAAAGGTGTTTCTCTTGCGCAAATCCAGTCAAAGCATAAACTTTATCTTTAAAGTGCCTAGCAGATCGTTTTCAATCAACAAACATGAAAACAACATTCAGAATAATGGCAATAAAATCGCGTTACATGAATAAATTCTCACTATCACACTTTCAGGTCCTGTGCATTTAAAATCAACATGAATATTCTTTTAAACGTAGTGAAAATATTCAGATATAGTAGAAATCAAGGCGGACAGAAGCTCAGGCGCACAAACGGTCACCCACTCACTTTTGTAACCACGCTTAATATTGCTTAATCTTAGCTTGGGAAAAGCAAATGCTATAATTACGATTGCATTTTGTTTTCTGTCTCTCACTAGGTACCAGAAGTTCAACGACCTCAAAAAGGCCAACAAGCATTTAAAAACGCTCGTTTCTATCGGAGGAGAGCTCGCCGGAAATGAAAGATTTGTCGCCATTTCCAAGGACGATAACTCTTTGCAAAGATTTGCTCAGACGACAGTGGATTTTCTTCGGAAACGTGGATTCGATGGACTGGATGTGGACTGGGAATATCCGAACGCCACGACGAAAGCTAATTTTTCTCGACTTTTAAAGGTGTGTTGTAGAAATATCTTTTTTTCTTTCACTATCTTTGTTACTTTCCTTCCATTTTTCCTTGTCTCCTTCCTTCAGCTTTTCTTTACATTTTGATTTCCGCTCTTCCATCTTTCCGCTCTTCCATCTTTCCGCTCTTCCATCTTTCCGCTCTTCCATCATTCCGTTCTTCCATCTTTCCCTTCTTCCATCTTTTGGTTCTTCCATCTTCTCATTTTGCCTCTGCCTTTTCCTTAATTTTTTCTTACTTTTCTCTAGTGCGCACTAGTATTCATGCTGCTTCACACAATTTTTTTGCGCCTTTGATGGTACTTTGCAAAATCAGCCTTTGTTTTCACATAATCAAATTGTAACAGTAAACTTTTGACACTTCTGTCTTACCTTTCTGAGTACACAGAATCCAAATGATTTCCTACAGCACAGAGAGATGACAGAGGCTTCTTTACAGAATAGTCCCAAACGACTCAGCTCAAAATGAAGTAACTGCTTCACTCATTCCAACAAATATAATGTATTTAAAGGAAGAAGGTTTCTTATGTGGGCATGGCATACTGTCTGATTTTTAAAGAACAAAACGTTTTATGCATTCAATATTCAGGGATTGTCAGGACCCATCCAAAAATTAAGCCCTAGGTTTGGGTGTATCAGCACAATGAATTATTCCTGAAACTAGCACGTTGAATACACATGACATGCATTGCTGCGAGCCAATAAAGGATAATTAATATGTATTATGTGAAATAACATATAATTATAGGGTGGAATAGTTCAATAATTAAACACCAGACTCGTGATCTGAACGAAACTGAGGGCCAGGGATTTAAATCGCCACTGCAGTGACCGTTTGCCCAATTTTTTTGTCGAGTCATTGCAGTGATTGAAATCCCTAAGTCTGCGATAATGAACAATAAATTCCGATAATTGAACTTGGACTAAATCCGGTTGTAGTGTGGACTAAATCCGGTTGTAGTGTGGACTAAAACCGGTTGTAGTGTGGACTAAATCCGGTTGTAGTGTGGACTAAATCCGGTTGTAGTGTGGACTAAATCCGGTTGTAGTGTGGACTAAATCCGGTTGTAGTGTGGACTAAATCCGGTTGTAGTGTGGACTAAATCCGGTTGTAGTGTACTTTTCATGTTTTATCCAAATACAGTGTTAACTCATAGCTTTGAGTCAGAGATATTCCAAAATTTTCTGTAAGAGCTTTTCTAAATACACATTTTATTA
>CM060318.1:15309653-15409653 GCA_030674155.1 Stramonita haemastoma
TGGAGGTAGGTTAGACCAGGTGGGTGAGGAGTCAGGGGAGGGAAGGGGTAGGTTAGGAAAGAGGAGTGGTAGGTCAGGGGGAGGGAAGAGGTGAAGAGATGAGGAGAGGAAGGAGGTAGATTAGGGAACAGGGAGGTATACCTTTCCTCATCTTGGGGTGGGAGGTAGGTTCGAAGGAGGAATGGAGCGAGGGGGGGAGGGGGGGTAGAGGACATGATAGAATAGGGGAGGGAGGGTAGGTTAGGGTTGTTACATTCGTCAAGGTCTGTAACAAGTGAGTCATATATCTTTTGCATCAAATTGAATGGTAAAGAGATGGCCAATATGCTGTTTTGCATGCCAGGATTGTAGAGGATGGCGCAAAGCATGTGTATGCCAAAAAACATGCTGTCACCCCTATTTGCAGGTTTTGCCCAATATCCTTGCAGTAACCAATAGACTACATAACCGAGATGGAGTTCAAAGGATCATGAAAATATGTAGATACAGACCTATCGACTGCCTGAACTGATTGCTCGGAAGCGTTACATGTTAGACATGAAACCATACTTTTAATATTAAAGCTTCTAAATTGTTCAGTTAAACTGTCAGAGTTTGTGATATTATTTTGATAAAAGGGAACAATGTGTGTGTGTGTGTGTGTGTGTGTGTGTGTGTGTGTGTGTGTGTGTGTGGTGTGTGTGTGTATGCATGCGTGCGTGCGTGTATGCGTGCATGCGTATGTGTGTCGCGCATGCGCTTTAGTGCTTGGATGGTGTGGCGCATGTGTGTGTGCGTGTATACTTATATATGGGTGAATGGGTAGGCGCTGCACTTGTGGCGACGTGCTCTCCCCGGGAGAGCAGCCCGAACTTCACACAGAGAAATCTGTTGTGGCATAAAGTGGTAAAAACACAATATAATATATATATATATATATATATATATATATATATATATATAATTATGTGTGTGTGTGTGTGTGTGTGTGTGTGTGTGTGTGTGTGTGTGTGTGTGTGTGTGTGTGTGAAGTCAAGTCAAGTCAAGTCAAAATGATCTTTATTGAGGGTAAAAGATTAAGTTTATACAACTTTTTTTCATCCTGCCCTCACAAAAAAATCAAGAAAATTGACTTCTAAAACAATCAAAGACAAATATCAACCGTGGTTGAAAACTAAAATAAATGAGGATTTTCATCCAAACAGAATCTTACAAGATAACACTCAAGACAGTAACATAAACTCAAGTCATACAGACAAAATAATGGAAATGTGTGTGTGTGTGTGTGTGTGTGTGTGTGTGTGTGTGTGTGTGTGGTGTGTGGTGGGATGTGTGATTTAACGCTTATCCACTAAAATGTTATATTAGGCAGCTAATATCGCATATCGTACGTATCGTATATCGTACACACGCACGCGCGTGCGCACATAAACACAGAGACTCACAAACACACACACACACACACACACACACACACACACACACACACACACACACACACACACACACAACACACACACACACACACACACACACACACACACACACACACACACACACACACACACACACGTGCCACGCATTCATTTACGTGTAGGACCTACGGCATCATGTCTGTCGCCAAAAGTCGCTTAACAGTACTATTCTGTACAATTACTGTGACTCTAGTTTCTGTCTTATCAGCGTGCCCTCTGCCGTAGGGACTGTGGTTCTGTGTTGGACTGGTCAGCCACAACCAACACTATACCAGAATTAACAACCAGAGTGCAACTCCATATAGTCCACACAAAAAAATTGGTGCAAAGTAATTGCTTCAAAATTTCTGACTACACAAACTACTTAAGTGACCCTCCCCGATTACATTCCACTGGTTGTAATAAAAGTTGTGTGTGTGTGTGTGTGGGGGGGGGGGGGGGGGTTACGTAAAAACACTTTTTATGTCGAACTACTTTCTGTCCATTTCGCCAGCGGGCCGGAGTTTCAGTCACCAACCCAGCCATGTTTTTGCGTCACTCGCAGTTTCAGGGTCAGACCCCTCCACGAATTGATCAGAGATAAGTTTTCTTTGCTGACCATTATAATATAGCTATAAATTGGATATCCAAAGTCCATATTGATCGTGAATCTTGCATAGTCACAGAAAGAATGAAAGCAATGAATAAAACATGATGTGAGAAATCCACAGGAAGACAAAACAAAAGGAGTAGCAGATGCCACAGCACAGGTGTAACAGACACATCCAGCGTAGTAGTATAATTATTATACAGTCAGTCTGTTTTGTAAAATCGGAAGAAATTGTGTTTAAAATAATAGTTATTTTGATAGGCATCTCTCTCTCTCTCTCCTCTCTCTCTCCCTCTCTCTCTCTCTCTCTCTCCTCTCCCTCTCTCTCTCTCTCTCTCTCTCTCATCCCTCTCTCTCCCCCTCTTCTCTCTCCTCTCTCTCATCTCATTCGGATGAGACTCTTAAACCGAGGTCCCGTGTGTGAACGCACACAGAACATCTTGCGCACACGTTAAATCCTGTTCCACTTTTCGTAAGAGTAGGCCATCGTGCGCCGGTGGGAACAGATGACATTTACAAAACTGCATACACACGGGACAGGATGTAAAAAAGCACAAGAGTGCTTATTCCATTATCGTCGATATAAAAGACTAAATCAAATCAAATCAAATCAAATCAACTCTCTCTCTCCTCTCTCTCTCTCTCTCTCTCTCTCTCTCTCTCTCTCTCTCTCTCTCTCTCTCTCTCTCTCTCTCTCTCTCTCCTCTCTCTCTCTCTCTCTCTGTGTGTGTGTGTGTGTGTGTGTGTGTGTGTGTGTGTGTGTGTGTGTGTGTGTGTGTGTGTGTAATTCAAAAAGATCTTTACTGAGGGTAAAACATTAAGCTTTCACAACTGTTTTCATTTTGCCCTCAGAATTTTTTTTAAATGGATATAAAAAATACATCAATAAAGGGTAGAAAAACAAAACAGTCTTAAGCTAGGCACAAATGATATAGCAAAAACAGGGAAAGGAAACGAGAAAATGCATTGCTCACAATATAATGGAAAAGAAGACAGCATATGCTTGATTCAGACAGAAAAGTAGCAAAGAAAACAAAATAACAAGGCATGGCATAACAGTTTATAAAACAAGAATAATCTAAAACATAAAAGAAGTGGTTTTATGATCTATCCATATGTGTTGTGTGTGTGTGTGTGTGTGTGTGTGTGTGTGTGTGTGTGTGTTGGTGTGTGTGTTGTTTGTATGTGTGTTTGTTTGTTTGTGGGGGGGGGGGGGGAAGAGAGGTGTGTGTATGGGGTGTGGGTGTGGGTGTGAATATAAGTGACACCTACATATTAAAATGTTGGTCTGTTGCAAGAAATCATGGAACACATTTGTATCAACTGCAAGACCTGAGCATCACAGAAACCGCCTTGTATAGTAGTAACACAGAAAGGTGAAATACGATCAACCATTGTAGTTGTCTGTTAAAAGACAACAAAGTGGCTTGTGTGGGGAACTCTGTACATAAGGAATTATGTGCCATGTACGCCAATAAAAGTTATTGATGCTAGAATTAGAGACCTAAGGACAAATTCTTCCTCGGAAAAGTAGAAATTTGCAGTCAAGCATTGAAAAAAAAGGTTTGTTCTGTGGAAAAGGGGAAAAACTGTTTAAGAAATCAAAAGATATTCAAATGGTGCCACTGGAAAACTGATACCTATTTGGACCATGCTGTTTCAGCAATCAGTTTTGGAACACTGCGAGTCTAGAGGAGAGTCATGGGCCCAAAATGTAAAAGGGAAATTAGAATTTGTTCAAGACGGCATTGCCAGTGACACAGTATACCATGCTGTCTGTTATACCAACTTTCTTTCCAAACACTGTGGAATCCTCCAGATGTTTAGGAATGTTCAGCCTGTTGCCAAGAATCTGCGCCGTGGTAGACCTGAACAAAGTGTGCGACTTGAAGCCTTCAAGCAGACAATTCAGTATCTAGACTCTCTTGATGATGACTAAATCACAGTGCATGATGTAGTGTGTTTCATGAAGGACTTACTTAAGGACGGGGAGAATGATGCATACTGTGCACAACATATGAAAGTTAAATTCTTTAAACACTATGATGATGAAATTGCGTTTGCTTATTCCAATAACAAAATTGACATCATTTCACTCAGAACAACAGCAGACTGTATTTTTGAGAAGTTTTAACAAGAGAAAAGAGAATCCAGTGCTGAAGATGATGTCGTTTGCTGCTGATCGTTGTCTTTAATGTTTGGTATTTGATTTACTATTGTTGGTGTTGTTTAGTTAGTTAGTTTTTGTCTTGATCTTTTCTCTGATAAGGGCGGAGGCTGGATATAAAGAAGGACATGAGTGTTTATTTATTAACCTCGAAATAAAAGAATTTCGTTTGACTTGACAACGGTGTTCCCAACCCAGTGAGCAATACGCTATGAAAAGAAAAAAAATCAAGTTAGCAGCTGAGGTCTGTGGTGCTAGTCCTGTCCAAAGAACAGTGTAGATAGGACCACACGGTAAGAAAGGCACTGGATTTTCAACTGGTCGTTGGCCTCACAGCAACCCCATAATGTGTGTGTGTGTGTGTGTGTGTGTGTGTGTGTGTGTGTGTGTGTGTTGTGTGTGTGGTGTTGTGTGTGTGTGTGTGTGTGTGTGTGTGTGTGTGTGTGTTTTTTTTTTTTTCTTTTATATCGAGGATAATGGAATAAGCACTCGTGCTTTTTTTTACATCCAGTCCCCGTGTGTATGCAGTTTTGGAAATGTCATCTGTTCCCACCGGCACACGATGGCCTACTCTTACGAAAAGTGGAACAGGATTTAACGTGTGCACAAGATGTTCTGCGTGCGTTCGCACACGGGGCCTCGGTTTAAAGTCTCATCCCAAGGACTTTTGGGGAGAGTGGAGTCAGCGCTGATGTTAAATCCAGGAGAAAAATCTCCTCGACCGGACTCGAACCTGGGTCGTCAAATTGCCAGCGCAATGTTCTGACCACTAGGCTATCCGTCCCCCATCAGCGAATGGAGGGGCCTTGAACTCAACAAAATTTTGAGAAAGACAGTACAGAGAGAGGAATGGGGGAACTGGTTGTCAAGTCTTCAGGGGTGCCCCCACGGTCGCCAGACAAAGGGATAGATAGAGATGATTAAAAAAAAAAAAAAAAAAAAAAAGACGCTAGGCCTAATAAGTAGCCAACGGGAAAACATGAATAACGAGGGCCGGGACTGATCCCCTGTTCTGAGAGGGCACCACATGTATATAAGTTATAACCATTCCCTTTGACCCTGTTGGCTACATGGAAATTTGTTTTGTTCTTTTAAACACAACACACAGCATGTATTAACTTGCAAAATAAGGATTCGGTTGTTAAAATAAGAGGGGAAGAAATCCAAGCTAGGCCCAACATCCAAAATGAATAGTTAAAACAACAACCAAAAAAAGCCACAAGTGCGGTAGTTTGCTCGATCAAATAAGGTAAAATACGGTAAGGTAAAATAAGGTTAGGTACTGCTGAATGCGTTGTGCACAATGGGGAACTTCGTCTAGATCTATATGGGTCTCTATTCTGACGGTGACATTAACACTTGTCGCCAGCGACGATTTCAGCAGGCAATAATTTGGGGGTGTAACAAGGGAGGCAACACGTAGGTTGTGTTGACTTCCTGATTGAAGCAATGGCGACGCGCATCTGATCGAACCAAAACATTGCTGAAACATGAAGCGCTGGGGTCTAAGACATAGGGGCTTCAGGGTCGGATTTATCGGCCTGGTGGTATGCTCCATCTTCTTCGTGATTGGGTTTGCTGCCCCGGCATGGAGAAACACCACAGGGTTGTGGATGAGTTGCTCGCAAACGCACAAGATGTGTGTTACTCACTCCAGTCACTCTTCGCTGAGTTTTCCAGGTAAATCACTGAAATCAACCGAGATTGTTTTGTTTTGTTAATCAGATTTACAATGCTTATTCACTGGCTGTTTGTTGACTTGGATATCGCGTGTTTCTGTTTAAGTACTTTTTTGTTGTCGGGTTCAGTGATCGCTCAATGGATAGAGTGTGGACCTCGTACCTGACTCCTGAGGGTGGTGTCTTCCCTGAGCCATCTGTTGGGTTGAGGGATTCCCCCTAACAGTAAACACTGGCTCTAATTCCATTCATGTGTGCAGACAAACATCTTGCATGCACAATAAGAAATAACCTATGTTGTTGTAGGGGAGCCAGGTATCAAAGACCTTAACTTCTCTAGGGGGCCAGCATATTGAGGGCGGGGCCCATCTCCTCCCTCACTGCTTTACTTTCCTGACCCACAAGAGGGCTGGAACCCATTTACAGCTGGGTGAACTGGGGGACTGTACTAAAGCCAAGGCGTGCAAACGATCACCCATCCAACTGGTAATCATGATCAATGCTGCTTCATAAAAAATGTACAGTGTATGAAAATAAACAAAATGTACATATATATATATAAACTGTAGTGAAGTAAATTATTTATGAATATTGAAATGTGAATGAAACTGCTCATGAAGATCTTAGATTATTAAATTCAAATCTGATGTAATTCAGCTTGTGCTCTGTAGGTAAGTGTAGGACTAGGAGATCTTTTCTTTTCTGCTGAAATTTTTGGTTTTGCTTAATCTGCTTTTCTTTGTTTTTTGTTTGTTCCTTGGCTAGAGCTTCAAGGTTCACCAGTAACAGCGATATTTTGATCTGTATCCATGACCATTTTTACACACCATTTAATACGTAGCAGCATTCTGACTTTGGAAGTAAGATTAGCCTTAACTCTTTTTTGAAAGGGAAATTTATAAACTATTGCATTTTTGTAAATTTACATCATGTTTTTAAAATGATAAAGATTAAATGTAGGCTAATCTTTTTTTGTCCTGACAGCATGGTTTGAAGCAGTGCGTGCTCTGGAATGCCTGGGCCTCATTTGCATTTTGCTGTGTCTGGGGCAGAAATTTACATGGACTTTGTATCCCAGCCATCGCCAGACAGGCGACTGGTGGAACTGCTTTCTCTGTCTGCAGGTAATTTGTCCAATTCTGTTGATGAGAAATTTAATCTGATTTTTTTTACCTGATTTATTGCATTTATCTGGTTGACTCTGCTACTGGTGACAGCCTGTGTAATGTTTACTTAACATGAATAGAACGTTAATTATGTGACTTGCTAGATTATGATCACACAAGAACGAGAAGGGAATCTTTGTTTTTTCAATGTATACACACACTGACAGTGACACAATCTCTATGAGGTAAGATTATGTTTTGTAGTGAGTTGGGTGTAGGTGTGTAGTTTCTAAGTGAAGATGGGTGCACTGTTAGTTCCTGAAGATACTGACTGTAGACCATAAAGATGTCTGACCAACAGATCTATACAGAGTCAGATTCTGAAACATTTGATTTTGATAAATCAGAATGGTAAATCTCATTACATTGTGTGTGTGTGTGTGTGTGTGTGTGTGTGTGTGTGTGTGTGTGTGTGTGTGTGTGTGTGTGTGTGTGTGCTTATTTGTTTTATTTTATTATTTTATCTTATTCTATTTCAAGGATAATGGAATAGTCTTTCATGTGTGTGTTGGTTCCCGTGTGTATAGAGTTTTGTAAATTTTGTCATCTGTTCCCACAGGCACACAATGCCCTGCTCTACTGAAAAGCAGAACACATCTTAATGTGTATGTGTGCGCATGTTTGTGTGTGTGTGTGTGTGTGTGTGTGTGTGTGTGTGTGTGTGTGTGTGTGTGTGTGTGTGTGTACCATGCTTCTATTAAAGCACTTCTGTATTTCACTGTGAAGAGTAAAAATGATCTAAGGTTCTAATACATGTACTAAGTATTAGGAAACTCACAGAATGTGCTGTAATTTATCGCTGTAAGAGCTGTTACTGTTAGTGTTTCTGGTCAGTCGTCGAAGGATGGAATCACTGAAGAACTGTTTGGCCAACGCCTGTAAACTTATATGTTGATCAGCTTCAAAGTTTCAGTTGTCGTATTGATTTTGATAATGATTGTCATAATCTTTGCCATGGTATACTATAATATATATCTGATCTTGTACATTTGCAGGAAACAAAGCTGTCAGTAATTTCCTGGATGTCTTCCGTTTAAAATGTTCCCTTCTGGTACACTGATTGTAAACCAGTATTGTTATCTAGAATGAATGAAAGGAAACTTGTAACTGCTCGTTTGAGGCACAATATTTTGTTTTCTTTTGAAGTTAGATAATAATTAATATGTCAATTTGAACCAACAGATTGCAGGTTGTGTCGTTTAATTTTTATTTATTTTTTCATTTTTTATTTCTAGGAGAATTGAATTTAAGCACTTGTGTTCTATTTTCTCTTTTTCTTTTTCTTTTTTTGTTTGCTTCCTCATGTTCTGTGACGTCCACGTACTGTTGTTCCCACTCCGCTCATTTCAATCTCCCTGCCACAGCCATACCCTGATTTGTTGTGTCTCATCCTTGGGATTGGCAGTCCACAGGGAGCCCATCAATATTAGGTTGCCATGGGGCCACCAGCCAGAGGGGCCCTGCACTTATGCTGGGTCACTTTGGTGGTGTTTAGTGGTGCCTGTTCTGAGCTAACATACACAGGACACCACCAACTAAGCCCCCTAGTAATGACAGTATTAGCTCAGTCGTGGAGCCAGACTGAGAGAGTCACCCACCTGAAGTGGCGACCACCACAACGTCTCTCCAACGACCATCCCCCTGTGAACCTCCAACCCCAAAGGCTTTGACACAAACTCACCACAGGCACAGAAGTGTATGGGGAAACCGAATCTGAGGCCACCATGAGACCAGAGCAACAGGGACCACCGAATCAGAGGCAATTTTTATTATTGCATGATGATCAGTGGTGATGAGGATGATGTAATGATGCTGCTGTGGAAGTGCATCCGCCTTGAGACTACTTGACAGGGTTGTACTCTACGCTTACTGTCATAATATATCCTGGCATCAACCAGGCCTGAGAGATATAGACACCTGCAGTGTTGGTCAGTTAATTAGAGCAACACTCTCAAATTCGCATCTGTAAAGTGGATGAAACTCGACTGTGTGGTCCCAATCTCCCCTCTGAGCCCACAGCACACTCACTCTGGGTAGGAGCCAGCCAGAGTCCGAAAAATCCCTGTGACTCTTATGGGAATCAAACCCACGACCTACCAGTCCAAAATCCAAGGCGCTCACCACTGCGCCAATGCAGCTGGTAGCACTTGTTTTCTTATTTACGTTGATCCAGTCTTCATGTCCATGCAGTTTTTTAAGTCATTGTGAGTGGTTTTCATAGATTGAGGCCTACAACAAATCAACAAGAAAATATGGGATATCATCAATAATGCCACAGAACTAACTAACAAGTTTGCAGTACAAGTTAAATTTACCATAATTACCATTATCAGCAGCAACAGTAGCAGCAGCAGCAGCATCGCATTGCGTATGATTGCTATTAATATCATCATCATCATCATCATCATCATCATCGTCATCGTCATCATCATTATCATCATCCTCATCCTCATCCTCATCATTAATTATTATCAGTATTGTGTTGTTGTTGTTACAATCATCATCATCACTGTTGTTGTCTGCCAATTGGCTCTGTGGCATGCAGTATTATTGTTTATATTTCCCTGGAAGTAAGTCAGATTCCTTCTTTCATTACGAGCAACTTGACATAGTGAGCGTAGTGTAAGTCGTAAGATCAATATTGTCAGATGATCCATCCTAATATATTTGTTTTATGATAGAAATTGTAGTTGTACTATTATCTTGTATTTCATTCTTTCACTCCTGAAGTCAGGACTTCATAACTGAACGCTGTACTATTGTATTTCACTCTTTCACTCCTGAAGCCAGGACTACATAACTGAACGCTGTACTATTGTATTTTATTCTTTCACTCCTGAAGCCAGGACTTCATAACTGAACGCTGTACTATTATCTCGTATTTCATTCTTTCACTCCTGAAGCCAGGACTTCATAACTGAACGCTGTACTATTGTATTTTATTCTTTCACTCCTTAAGCCAGGACTGCCTAACTGAGCCGTGGTGTGTGTGCAGGGGCGTGTGGGCTGATAGGCTCCATCGTGTTTGCGGTGTACACGCCACTGTCCAGCAGCAGGAACCAGCACTACGCGGTGTACCTCAGCTGGGGCTTTGGGCTGGCCACCGCCTCCTCCTGCTTCATGATCGCCTTTGCCTCCGTCATCGCCTTTTTCCGCAGGAAGGGGCTGGACGTGGCCAGCTACACGGCCTCCAATGCCGTGCACTACAGCGCCTCGCAGGGGGGGGGGGTGGTGGTGCCGCCCCCCTTCAGCGCCATGGACCTGGGCCCCCCCGCCTACAATGACGTCGTCAACCAGGCCTCCAGCGTCCGGCCCTCCGCCTCGGGGTTCCATCCCTCCGACCCCTCCCAGTATTCCTTTTACAAGCCTCCCTCTCCCATCGATTCTCAGCCGCCCCCAGCCTATTACCCCCCACCTCCCAGTGGGCAGTTTCAGGCACCTCCGCCCTACACCATCATCCCCTCGTCTGCTGTGGTGTCGGCCCAGCCAGGTACGGACCAGTCTGTGGAGAGTGGATCCGTGCCGGTTTTCCCAGCCGGTTCCAACGCAGGGACTGGCCACACAGAGTTGGAACCGGTTCTGCCGGACTCTGACAACGGCTCCGTGACCCACCACGATGTGCCTGACATCCCCTCTCCAGCAGGGGTAGATCCTGTGGTGGGCACCGGCAGTCCCCTGGTGTCGTCGGTGCCCGCCTACTACGTGACTGTGCTGGGCCAGATGGTGCCCGTGTTCCGAGAGGAGCTGCAGCAGGCGGGGAGAGAGGTGCCCGCGGCAGGGGCACCAGTGCCCGCCTACTTCATCATGACCCAGGGCCAGCATGTGCCCGTCTACAGTGAGGAGCAGGCCCGGGTCATCAACAGCTAGAGGCTGCTGGACAAAGCACTGTCTCTATGTCCTGTATAGAGCAAGAAAGGGAAACGTTCATTTCTTGGTGGTGTTTCCAAAGAAATGATGTATGCTTCTGTAAGATGGAGGTTGTGAGTTTGTGTCGTTTCATTTGAAATGATACAATTACTGTGATGTCAGAAGTACTGATTAGGCTTTTATGTTGTTTATAATTGAAACAGTTTTACTGTCATGCCAGAAATATTTATTGACTAAGGTCCCTGAAGCAAATTTTCCATTGAGGTTGGAAGAAAACTGCCAGTGTCGGTCCATGTTTTGAATATGATCAACAGTATTGAATCAAGATTAGAAAAAAATTTTCATTGTGAAACCCAGAATTTTAATCAAGCACTTGATTAAGTATATTGTATGGATTTCGTCAAGAGTTGGATATCTGTGTGTTTGTTGGAAAGTTTTTGATCTGAATTTGTGCATTTGATAGGTTTGTAAAAATTGATATTTTGTTGTAGTTGTTGTTTTTAAAATCATGGCCGAAAAAGAACAATTTATCAAGTAATGCCATGCCATAAGAATTTTGTTTTCTTCAGTGAAGAGTCACTAGTCTAATGCACAGTAGTGGATTTAACTACTGCCTTATAATGTGTGTACAGGAAATGTTACACAGTAAGGATTTAAACAATGATGCAAAGTGTAATTCATCGGTATGTACAGTCTTACTTTCATTAATTATACGAAACATGTACAGACAGTACATAATAAAATACTAGTTGCACTGATAAAAGCCAATGGGTGAAATGCTAGTCTTTCAAAAGTATATAATGCAGCTTGGAAAAAGCAAGGGGTTTTTAGTCATTAAAAAAAACAAAAAAAAACTGAGGAGAATTACTTTGGTAACCGTTTCTCAATAAAGAAAAAAAAAAAGAAAGAAAACTTCTGTATAACTGATGATATGCCATCTTCCTGTCATGGTATTTTGTATTATAAAAATCACACACACACAAAAACACACAAAAAACAAGTAAACAACAAAAAATCCCCCAAATCAACAACAACAACAAAACTTATCATTTTCATGATTTAGGCTGCTGTTCCAAGTTAGACTGATTGATTAGAGAAAGTTCCCTACTAAGTACACAAGCAAGTAACCACATGCCTGGGGGGGGTGTGCGCGCACACACACACATGCACGCACGCATGCATGTACGCATGCATGCACGCACACGCACGCACGCACGCACACACACACACACACACACACACACACACACACACACCACACACACACACACAAATGCACATGTTAAATCCTGTTCCGCTTTTCATAAGAGTGGGCCATTGTGTGCCGGTGGGAACATATGACAATATTTACAAAACTGCATACACTTGGGGACTGGATGTAAAAAAGCACATGAGTGCTTATTCCATTATCCTCGATATAAAAGAATAAATAAAAATAAAATAAAACACACACTACAAACACACACACAACACACACACACACACACACACACACACACACACACACACACACACACACTGACACACACACACTCCACACATGTATCAAATGCCAAAATTATCAGTCTGTTGTTGATAGGACAGTTGCTCATTTGCTGAGTTAGTTACTGTAAAATCTACCATTATTGTTCCTTTTCCCCCTCCCTCTTTCTTTACATATTATTTTTTTTATAACATTGCTTTTGTATAAATTTAAGTCAACTTATATTGAATAGACAAGAAACTAAACAGATGAACACACACACACACACACACACACACACACACACACACACACACACACACACACACACACACACACACACACACACAAAACACTGTCACTTACTCAGCATGTTCAAACTGTTATTATTCGCTGTTGCAATTCACGGCTGGGAATTGAACACTGTTTCACAGTGTTTTTTTCTCAGAATCTGTCTCCATTCAGGTTTGGGGGGTATTTTTGTAATCATGTAATTATCATTGGTTAAGGGGATTGATTTTGAAACTAGGAAAAGAAAAGTAGTGATGATAAAGATAGGACAAACAATTACTCTGTGGTGAATAAGATGAATTCCATTGAGATTTTATGTTTGTGATATGAAAATGGTTCGCTTATAAATAAATGTCTGTTTTATAATATTGCTTTTGACAGTCTTTGAGTTTGATAGATTATTGCTTTTGAAAGTTTTAAAGGACATAAATGTTCTTAGGAAAAGGATAATTTTGATATTAATTTTACTAAAAGCTGCTTTTTGGGGAAGGGGGTGGGGGTGTTGCAGCATTGACAGTTTTAGCCTCAACTATTGTCATTGTTTTTGACTGGTTTCTCCATTCTTTGGTTTTGTTGGCTGGGGTTTTTTCTCATGGTTCTGGGGATTTTTGTTATTTTATTCATTTATCTTTTTATTTTTTTAGGAAAAAGTCAATATTTCATTATTTGAACTAAAAGGCCCCAAACTGTCATGCACAAACAAATCTTAGCTTTTTAGAATTTGTTTTAGTTTGCAGTTGTGGTGGTATAGAAAATGCTTTATCAGAGTATTAATTAAGCCATTGTTCAAGCATCTGTTCTTTTATCCCTGCTAGAATTTGGGGCTTAGGGACTGTAATCATCATAGAACTACTAATGGTAATAATGTATATATAGAAAATGTACGATACCAGTGAAATTGAGTGAATATGGTTATGATCAATGTTAGTCTTCTCGATTGATTCTTCTTACATTCCATCTTCTACATTCCTAGATCAGTGCTAAATGCATGCTTCTTTATAGGGAAAAAATTTCCTTGGTATAAGTGTAAGTGTGTGTGTGTGTGTTGTGTGTGTGTGTGTGTGTGTGTGTGTGTGTGTGTGTGTGTGTGTGTGTGTGTGTGTGTTTTGTGTGTGTGTGTGTGTGTGTGTTGTGTGTGTGTGTGTGTGTGTGTGTGTGTGTGTGTGTGTGTGTGTGTGTGTGTGTGTGTGTGTGTGTGTTTGGAGAAGGGGGGGAGGGGGAGGGGCGGTTGGTTGAAGATAGTGAGGAGAAATTTCAGTTTGGTTTTGATTTCTTTTAGTTTGTGTATTATTTGTTGTTAGTTTTGTTTTCATTGCTTAACTTTCAGGAACAATTTTTCTCTGATTTTATGGGGGGGGGTTAACATTTTCAAATGGGAAAGAAGTGGTAAAAGGCAGAAGAGAAAATGGGTAAAGCTGTGAGAGTTTAAGTGTGATGTGTGTGTGTGTGTGTGTGTGTGTGTGTGTGTGTGTGTGTGTGTGTTGTGTGTGCCTGCCTGCATGTGTGTGTGTGTGCGGGCATGTGTGTGTGTGTGTATGCGTGCCCACATCTCTCTCTGTCTCTGTCTCTCTCTCCCTCTCTCTCTCTCTGTGCGTGTGTTTGCGTGTGTTCGTGTGTGTGTGTATCTTATCTTGACTTTTGGGAAGAACTGTTTGTTTAGGGTAGGGGGTGTTAGAGAGGGTAGTTTTTTCGTGTTTGATTGTTGTTTAGTAACTTGATTGGTTCACTTATGTGGTACTTCATTGATTTCCTGATTTATCAATAATTGAATTGTAATATGACTGACTGATTTTCTTAATATGTTACATTTATTTGTTTATTAATTCATTGATTTATTCATATTTCTTTCATTTTGTCCCCATGAGGGCCTGGTGTAAAGAAGCCTCTGGCTTACCCAATTACCCTCATTAAAAATTTCGAGTTCGAGTTCTCTCTGTCTCTGTCTCTGTCTCTGTCTCTGTCTCTGTCTCTCTCTCTCTCTCTCTCTCTCTCTCTCTCTCCTCTCTCCTTCTCTCTCTCTCTCTCTCTCTCCTCTCTCTCTCCTCTCCCTCCCCTTCCCCACTCCCTCTACTTTCCCCTTTCTCCTCCAGGTATCACTACCCCATTCATAATTACATTGTGTTTGGGGAATGTTATTTCTGTATTAACAACATTGTTAGAATAAGAAGAGCTGTACAGGACCTTTCAACCTTAAACAATCTACAGGTTTTCATTTTATCCCCTTTGGCTTTATGCTGATATATTTGTAACAATAGGTTGTTATGATTTTTTTAAAATGGATGTAAACTTTGATCAAAAAGCGCAAAAAATGATATTTTCTGTTGATATATAAATTGATAACAATAGGGTGTTACGATTTTTTAAATGGATGTAATTTGTTATCAAAAAGTGCAAAAATTGTATGTCAGCAAGTTGTGGGCACATATGGAGCCCACAGCAGCTGGGAAGCGATGTTACCATGCAGCACTGGTTGTGAAAGGAGTAATACAGCAAAACCAAAATGTTGGTGGGATGACTCATGATTTCATTTCTTGCTCCAAGTTAGCTGAAAAGACTGTGTGATAAAGAGGTCATTGTGGGAGAGAATGACATCAAAACCTTCACACTAGTTATCAGGAATTAAAAGAAAAAAAATGTTTTTCATATTTTGTTATTGTTACTGTGGTGGTTGTTGTTGTAGACGGAGGAATATTTGTTTAGTAGATTTTGTTGTTGTTGTTATTATTATAGACAGAGGAATATATATTCGCTTTACTGTTGTAGATTTTGTGTTGTAAATGGAGGAGTGTTTGCTTTAGCTCTGTATTGATTCCCTTTTATGTAGTTGCCCACTTGTCTCTCTCGGTCTCTAACCTCTGCCCCCCCCTCCTCCTCTCTCCTCTCTCCTCCTCTCTCTCTCTCTCCTTCTCTCTCTCCTCTCTCTCCTCTCTCTGTACAAGACAAGATGAGACAGCTATTGCTGAAGTGTGGTATCCATGTCAGTGATAGACGTTGTGCTTAAGCAGGTTCGCGATAACCGGTAATTGTCGGTATTTACCGATTGTAAACAGGGAATACCGGAAATTTTCGAAGCAGCCGGTACCACGCGTACCGATTCTGTTTGCCTGTGACCGATTAGATTTCCGTCTCAAAAAAAAAAAGTCTGAAGTGACGTTTTCTGACAGTCTGTCATGCGCCTGTACTGTGCTTACGCACCTACCCCTTTCCACCCCCTTCCGACAAACTCTTATCTTTGGTGCCAGCCTCATTAGCCTAGCACACAGAACAGCAAGCTTTACTGTGAAAGAATAGAGCTTCGCGCTCTTCTCGGCATGACAGTGACTTCCATTCACAATGAGTAAATGGGGCCTAGATTGATTTATTCTTTATTCTTTTAATCTTTTATATTGAGGATAATGGAATAAGCACTCCTGTGCTTTTTTACATCCAGTCCCTGTGTGTATGCAGTTTTGTAAATGTCATCTGTTCCCACCGGCACACGATGGCCTACTCTTACAAAAAGTGAAAAGCGAAGGGTCTATGACTATGAATTTGCGCGTTGCTTTGAGAGAGAAGAGTCGAAAACAAAATCTAAATTGAACGAAAGATCTAGATGAGCGCTAAGCATAGAAACAAGAAAGAAGAATATAGGCCTAAGTCACACGAATGATGTGCAAAACAACAGACTGACACAGACAGTGGCACAGGCGCTAGAAAAAAAATCCTATTTCCTGCGCGGCTTCGTGCCCAAGAAGCGAGTGGCAGCAGCACGGCAGTCAAAGTCTCTGAGAGACTTTGCGTTCAATTTAGATTTAGTTTTGCTGCCGAACAACCCACCCCCTCACTACAGTACGTACGGGATTTTATTTTCTGGGGACCGATTTTGGGGAGTTGGTCAAGATATCTCTGAAATGGCAACTCGCAGTACCGGTTTTAAAAAATCCTAGCGCGAACCCTGTTAAGTATACATACTGCACATGCTGTATGGCTTGTATCTAGCTTAATGGCAATAAAATTGTTTCTCTCTCTCTCTCTCTCTCTCTCTCTCCTCTCTCTCTCTCTCTCTCTCTCTCTCTCCTCTCTCTCTCTCTCTCTCTCTCCTCTCTCTCTCTCTCTCTCTGTATTTTATTCCTTTCTTTCTTTGTGGCATCTCATGGTAACTTACTATCAGCTTTATCTTCTTCTTCAGCTTCTTAATCTTTGTTTAAAGTTGTTTTTTAACACAGTTTATTATATTTTCTTTACATATTCATGAAAAGCTATAATTTTATGGGATCGTTTGTTTGTTTTATTTTGTTGTTGTTTTTTGTGCCCAGGAGACATGTATTGTTCACTAGCTGTTTGTGGTTGTAATATCTTTTTTGTGCATATTTTTATTTGTTAGATATTTTCACTCCTTAACTGACTCCCTACTGGCCAGTTTTTACTATGCGTATACACTGGCCGTTACTGTTGATTGATAACAAAAATTCATAACTAAAAAGATACTCTGCACAAGTACATAAATTTTCAGGGTTTAATGTTGACATGACATGTAGGTGGAAGGTCAAAGTTGAAAGCTGTCAGGTTTTTGTACAAAAGTTGACGTCATTGTGCTAGAAAAATCTGAAGGTCAAATCCTGTGATCTCAGTGGATGGTAGGGAGTGAGTTAAGGCACCCCCTCCCCCCCTCCCCCTTTTTTTTGTTCAAGCTGTAGTAAATGTAATGTTGAATAAGTTGGACTGAAGAAACATATTTGATATTTGATCTTCAGTGCTTTGAAAAGCAAGTCTGGTGGTTTATGGTTGTGTAATGTAATATATATACATACATATATATACACACACACACAATATATATATATATATATATATATATATATATATATATATATATATATATATATATATATATATATATACACATGTATTTCTTTTTTATTTTAAGTGTTTTGTTCTCTGGTTGTGATGCCTGTTTCAGTGATATATTTTTGTATTATATATATATATATATTTGTTTGTTTGTTTGGGTTTTTTGTTGTTGTTGTTGTTTTGGTTTTTTGTCTTTTGAAAACACTGTTTTCAAACTCTAAAACAGTAAGCCTGAGACATGCAGCATGTTGATTTGATAGTGCATGCTTTAATGCGAGTGTAGTTTTGTCCAATTTACCGTTTTTGTTCTTGTTCAGTTAGAGGTGGACTTTGTACTTGGATGTCATTCACTCCAGATGCATGATACATAATGTATAGATTTTTTAGCATACTGACAGAACAGCTTAGCTTTTATTAACAGTTAACAATATTGACATATTCTCAGTATTCTGCAATACCAATATCGTGATATGTAATCTGAGTTTCCTCTATAAATTGATGGAATGGATATTTATGAAATGTGCATTTTTATTTCATCATTTTGTATAGAAACAACCTTTATTTAAATCAAGTAACACAAGTTTATAAGAACACAGGAGGGGAAGAACATTAAACAATACTTAATTTTGTCTTACCTCTTGGGAAAAATTGTAACATATTAATTCGCAAACAATAGGCATTTCTTTTTTTTTGTACTTATTTACTTGATAAAGCCAAAAGGCTTCATATGCTAAGTATTTTTCTTTCTAAAGAAATCTTGTTTCTAGTATCAGTAATAAATATCCATGCATTTTGCAGAAATTGATTGAAAATAGTGCTAACTAGATCAGGTGTGACCAGGCGTGCATATTGTGATATTTCATTTGAAAGGGAAAAAGCATCAAAGACTGACAATGTGTTGGTGCTTTTATGTGCAGCCTGATGTGAAGGAACGCAGAATAAATACAGGAAACAGCTTTGTCACACCTGAGCTATAAATAGTATAATCAAGAGCTCAACTCTGCTTCCTATCTCCAAAGCATGTTGCCATATGTATATATATAGATTTGGGTTGGTTTGGGTTTTTTCCCCAATAATTAAAGGACTTGCTTTCAGTCTCTCTCAAAATCGTTACTTGATTCATTCTGATACAATATTGACATAATGGAATGTAAATTTTCCACAATATACTGTTTTGCCATTCAATTTAGGCGTGTGTAAAATGCAATCTTTTTTTTTTTTTTTTTTATCCACCATCCTTTTTTTTCTTTTCCTTTTTTGATTGAAGAGCACTTATAAAGCAGCATAAACTGAAAAATTGTAAAGTAACTAACTGTCAAAGTTAAGAACAAAACTGTTGTTCTTTATTAAATTATCCAAGCACTTAGTGATGAATTGGTTATGGCATAAATAGGAGAACTTACAGTGACATTTTCTGACATTTTATTCATTTTGAAACATGGAGAAAACCTGTTTTCATGTATAAAGCCAGTAGGTAGATGGAAATAGGAGAGATATGGAAAACCTAGTAGTAATAAATCATAGGATTCATCATGATGAATTGATGTTAGTTAACAGGGAATTACAGCAAGTAAAGATCTATCTGTATCACAACACTCCAACAGCTGACTCTAAAAGAATACCTACAAAGTAAGAATGCAGCTACCTAAATTGTGGTTGGGAAAACAAACAGTTGCATAACTTAAGCATAGATCTCATCATTGGTGGACTTCAGAATTCTGTCTGAGGAGTGAAAAAAATCCAGAAACTGAAGCAAGTCACTAAATATATATCACAAAAGTTATAAAGAAAAGAATGTAAACAGGAATGCATTTAAATTCAACTTGTGTGTGTCTGTTTGATATAAAGATTGATATCATGTGCCTTCATAATAAATAACATGTGGAAAGAAAAACATATCAGACCTTTTCATCTGAGTTCCTGTGATGTCACTTTTCAATACAATGTGTAGCCTGAATCAGCTGTGTATGTATGCCAGTGTGGAGTTGGTTTGTTGGGGGTTTTTGATTGGGGGGGGGGCGGGGGGCTGGGGGGGAGGATTGTTTACTTTGTTGTGTTTTTTGTTTAAGCTTTTTTTGGTGGTAGCTTTGTTTGGGGGGAGGGGAGGATTAGTTTTGTTGTGTTTTTTGTGGGAGAGAGTGTGAAACGGAAATAATACAAAAACAAAAAAAACAGATCAAAGCTTAAGGAAAATATCACCAAGACCTGATGACAATCCTTTTTTAGGGTTGTTTGGGTTTTTTGCATTTGCGAATGTGCTTTTTATTTCCTTCTCTATATATGTATGTGTGTGTGGTGTGGTGGGGGGGGGGGAGGCGAGATAGGGGGTGAGGGAGGGGGAGAGGAGGACAAGAAGGTGTTTGTTTTTAATGCTACAGATATCCTACCATTTTAATGTACAGTGCTATGAATTTTTTTTATTTTAAAAACCTGTGTACATATCAAACCATTCTTTTTCATGTATTCATTATTGCTTGCATCTCATTTTATGTCAGATGCATACAGAGTACCATTAGTTTGCTTTTTAATGCACTGGTTGTTACCATTCGTTTTATTACAGTGACATATCACGGATTTATTCTTAATGACATTTGATATGAGGACAGGAAAGCTCAGCTCAGTGGTCAGAGCACTTGCTCTCCCCAAGCTAAGCGGCATTGAACATGGTTGCCTCTTGAAAGGGTGACCATTTGTGCACCTTGGCTTCAGTACAGTCCCATAGTTCACCCAGCTGTAAATGGGCACCTACCCTCTTAAGGGTCAGGGAAGGTAAAGCTATGAAGGAGAGGACATGAGCGTCGCCCTCAATATGCTGGCCCCTTGAGAAGTTGCAGATCAGTCAGTGTTCTGCAGTTTTGATATTGGTTGACTGTGCTTGTCTAGAAGGTCTCTTGTGTGTGTGTGTGTGTGTGTGTGTGGTGTGTGGTGTGTGTGTGTGTGTGTGTGTGTGTGTGTGTGTGTGTGTGTGTGTGTGTGTGTGCATGTGTGTGTGTGTGTGTGTGCGTGCGTGCGTGCGTGCATGTGTGTTTTGCTTCTTTTTCTTTTTTTATACTCATTAGGAGTTACAGAGGTGGGTGGGGGTAGGAACTGTAGAAAGAATTCATGTTACTAAATTTGGGAATATCCTTAGTGTATGTATTATTGAATATGTGACGCTCTGCCACGAAATGAGTCGCTTAGCACATTACCTAATTTTGCGCTAGGAGCCATTAAAGGCAGGTGGGGGTCAAGTTGTCAATTTTGAGATTTTGACTGATTATTAAACTAATACTGTTATTCTACCTTGCAATAAAATATTAAGGCATAATTTTTATTCCTTTTACTTTTAAATGTGTTTTGAAAATACCCAAGCCTTCATTCTGACCACCTGTTACGAAAAAAAACTTGTCAATTTCTCATTTTGTCACGTCCTGCAGTCTATCATTTTCATTTTTAATGACTGCATAGAATTGCTCGATCTCCAATCTGTTTTTTGTATTGAATAGCTTTTTTATTGCAGATTAATAATATGTCAATAACTGAAAATTGACCTCTGGTGCAATGCAACTTATTACGTGGTGGAGCGTCACATATATTCAGAATGGTTTTTGTTGTGTTTTTTTTTTATCCCTGTGATACTTGACTGTTTGAATCTTTTTTTAAAATTTGAAATAAATTTTAAACATTTTAATTTTATATTAGTCTTTTTCTTTATTGCAGTTAATTGGAACTTGTGTGTTTTCTGTCTTTTTTTCAATCTGAACACTATGGCATCATCAGTGGTTGTAATCTACACCATTTTTTGAAGATGTGAGACCTTTTCATTTTTGCTTTATGTACTTAAAAAGGAAGTCGTTTGATGTTTTCGTTCATGTTTGGTCAGGTTTTGTGTGTGTGTGTGTGTGTGTGTGTGTGTGTGTGTGTGTGTGTGTGTGTGTGTGTGTGTGTGTGTGTGTGTGTGTGTGTGTGTGTGTGTGGATTAAATAGCACAAGTCAGATTACACTGATGTTTTGATATGTGTAATGTATGTAAATTTTATTGCTGATTTGGTAGGTTGATGCTTTTGCTTAAGTGGCATCAGACTGGGGGGAAAAGAAAAGGGGGGGGGGGGGGCGATGTTGCATCTGGGATGTGGACATTACCTTCTTCTTTTTTTGTCATTGGTGTTGTTGCTGTCTGTGCTTTTTACTACTGTTTATCATGAGATTTTTAATGGGATTATGTTGGGGAGGGGAGCTATACCTTGAAAAAAATAATAATGGACAAATGTTCCTACATTTTTTCCTAAATTTGATACTTTGAAGTTGCTGTATTTCAACTTCTTCCTTTTTGTATCATCTCTTTCTCTTATTTTCTGCCTTTCCAGTCCATTCTCCTATTCTTTTTCTATGAAAGTCTGAAACAATTTGTCACTCAATGTGTTATGTGAGTGTTGTCTGTTTTGTTGTGGCAATGAGGCATTGACAGTGTAAACACTCGATTGGGCACAGGATGTCTTGTTCAGCAGTGTAATAATGCTGGGTTACCCGATATAAAGCATTTCATAGTGATATATATTTTTTTTCTTGAAGGGGTTTGTTTTTCTTTGTTAATAACCCAGACAAAGACATTGTTAAGCAGAATGGTCAGCATCCTCAGCATGGTCTGGTTTTACTGGCATGAAGGAACAGAACAGTTAAACGTGTATCATTTAATTGGGAGAGGGGGAGGGGGAGGGTCTGGTTTGATGGTGTTTGGCATTTCAAGAGACAAGTGTTGGTGTAGATTGGATTGAACTCTGAAGTGACTGTTTTTGCAAGTGTTGGTAGAGAAGGATGTGAAGCCATGATATGGCCTTGTGTGGCTGGTAGGGCTGTTGAAGAACGAAAAGACTGCTCTGTCCTCAGCTTTTTATTCCTGTACTATAGCCATTTCTCTGTGAATAGCTGGTCACAACACCATTGCAAATTCTGTATTGTAATAAACGCTTTGCTCCCCCCCCCCCCCCCCCCCCCCCCCCAATAAAAACAACAACAAATAATTAGCAGTCCTCTGGCCGCTCTCACCAGCTGTAACTTCATCACAAAACTCTTGTTTAGCAAGAAGTTAAGAGCGAGGCCAATCCAGATTATATCTCAGCTGGTACTGGAGATGATCAGTATTTCTTTGGTCTCACTCCCTGGCTGCTTCTGGCAAACAAGGCTTTGTGATAGAGCTGGTTCATCATCTTCATCAGCAGAACCTTGACCAAGATTGTCTGGAGGAGGGGGGAGAGGACATGAAGGATGCGTTGGTTGATAATTCACTCCAGGCTGATCTGTCTTCAGCCTTTTGCAGCAACAGTACAGCCATGTTTAGGCCTGTCCAGTCTGTGATGTTCTGCATCCAGTTCTTTGTCTGTCTGTCTGCCCCTGCAGTAATCTTCTCCAGGCTGGTCTGTCTGCAGCCTTTTGCAGCAACACTGCCCTGTCAGGGTAGGTCCTATCACCGACGTTCTGTATCTGTCTGCCCCTGCGTATTCCTCTCTCAAGTGTTTCCTGCAGGATAGTCTTGGCAAGAGAGTTGTGGTGTGTGACGTGACCAAACAAGAGTTATTAGCTGTCATAAATGACTGCAAGTCTCCAAGAAGGTATTTTCTGATTAAAAAAAAAAGCAAAAATTTTTCCGTGTTGAATCTGTCCTGTTTCTTTTCTTTTTTTGTTTGTCATATTGATATACGCAGAGTCCGGCAATCTGAAAATTTTGTATAATCTATGTAATCTTAATAAATGGTTTGATAAGAAGGTCCAGATGTTTCTGAAAGAGAATGTTGATGTACATAATTATGGAGATGGATGCAAAGAGATGATAATAAAATAAAAAGAAAACAATCATGATTCTTTCATACATAAACATTGTTTTTTGTTACGAAAAGATGAATTTCTTTCTTAAAAGTGGTTGTGTTTAGAATGAGTACTGATGTCTAAAGTGTTCAGTTATGATTTCTTATAATTATGTACACATGTCTGCTCGTTGTGTGTGTGTGTGATTTGTTTATTTATTCTTTATATTTATTTATTATATATTTATATATATTTATTTATTATCATATTTATTATATCTTTATTCTTCTATTAAATAACCACTCATGCTTTTTTACATCCAGTCCCCATGTGTATGCAGTTTTGTAAATCTTGTCATCTGTTCCCAACTGCACACAGCGGCCTACTCTTACAAAAAGCTGTACAGGACTTTAACATGTGCGCAAGATGTTATGCGTGTGTTAGCACACGGGGCCTTGGTTTATAGTCTCATCCAAAGGACTTTTGGGGAAAGTAGAGTCTGCACTGATTTTTACTCCAGGGGAAAAATCCCCTCGAATGGGAATCGAACCCGGGTCATCAATTTGCGAGTGCAATGTTCTGACCACTTGTGTGGTGTGTGTGCGCGAGTATGTGTTTGTGTATGTGGGGGGGGGGGAGGTAGTGTCAATGTGGGGCCAGAGGAGTGTGTCTGTGTAGGTCCAGATCTACTGAATGAATGGCATGGTCAGCAAGTGGCATGGAAAGAAGGCCCACTGGACCCAGGTGGTTCATCAATACCACTTTTATATTTAGTTAGAAAGATGGTGTCTCTTCATTGATCAGTTATCAGACTTTTCTCTTCAGATATAAACAAGGAATGTTGTATAATACATAAAACATGTAGCATTTCATGTCAGTAAATTGAAATAAACTTGGGGCATGCAGAGAAATCTGTTGTGACAGAAAGTAAAATACAACTGGATAAAATACATTACATTGCAATGCTATTCAACCAGCCAAATACAATTTCTAATACAACTGGATAAAATACATTACATTGCAATGCTATACAACCAGCCCAATACAATATAATTTCTAAGCATGTAGTATTAGCTACTGGAGAAGGCGGGTCATGATTTTTGTTCAGTTTCAAGGAATAACAGATCTGATAATTTCGTCGTTGTTCCCTGGCTAGAGCTCTGAGGTTCACCTCTGGTGAGATTTTGCATATGTGACTTTTTTGCCCTCAATGAAGGTAGCCACATTCCAACTTTGGTGATGTATGCTGGGCATGTTCATGTTTCTAAAACCCAAACACCGACATGAAGAACAGGATCTGTAATGTGCACGTTTGAGCCTCTGCATGTGTATCTATATATATTTTTCTGTCATGTTACACGATGACCTCCAAAACAGCAGAAGAGGCAGCTGCTGTTTCGGGAATTGGGCAGAAATTTGATTATAGTGGAGATGCCTTGCCCACAGTACATCCCCATACTCTCTAGGCCAAGAAGGCATATGGACAGTCAGTGTTGATGTTCCCCAAAAGCCAACTAGCCCCCAGGGCTGCAGCACATAAGGACTGTGCAAGTCAAGCCAAAGTCAGAGTCCTAGTCGATCACTATTTTAAGTCTAAGCTGTGAAGTGGAATTCCATGAGAGGAAAGCCACAGATCACACAGCCTCTGTTACCCCCAGCGTCAATGGTTTAATCAAGAACTGTGATAAAGCCCAGGTGCTGAAGGTATATTGTATTTACATGAATTGAAATAAGGCACTGGCAAGTGTGCACTTGAAACTGACCTGGGAGATGGTAAAAATCCTGACCCTTAATTCATAGTAAAAATGTTCCTTTAGCTCACCAGATGCCACCTTTGAAGATTCAAACCTATGACTTCATGGGTCCATAGGATTCAAGTCAAACGGCCATCACCTGGTGATTTAAAGCTGCTGCTTCTCTCTAGTCTGTATAACTCTCAGCTATTGTATATCTGGTGATTGGAGGTCAGGTGTGTTCCTTTCTTCTGTGCATTTCTCAGCAATATTAGCCTATATCGGATCATTTGAAACTACAAGGTTTCTCTGTGCAGTTCCTTGTACAAGTTTTTGCTACAGAGCAATTATTCCATCAGTGAATTAAAGTGTAGTCATTTCCTCTGTGCAATCTTCAGATATAGATATCTGGTGATCTGAGGTGTGCACATTTTGTTTTGGTTCAAGCTTTCTGTGGACAGTTCGTGACAGTAATATGCTTGATGATCTTTCAGCAATAACTGGCAATTTAAAGGAGCACTGCAGGTTTTACCAGTGCTTTTCAGCAGTCTGTCTGGTGATCAGACACTAAACTAAAGGTACCAATGGTTTGAACACTTTGTGTGTTCAGCAAGTGTTCTATTTCATAATGGATAAACACTGTTTGGAGCTGAACTCAGGATGCAGGTCTTTGGCAGTGATTGTGAATGTAGTTAGTTAAGGTAAAGGTGTCCCATAACCTGTGTGGTCATAGGGGAGTGAGGCATCAGAGACCTCAGCTTCTCTAGGGGCCAGCATGTTGAGGGAGGCGCCCATCTCCTCTCCCTCGCTGCTTTATCTTCCCTGGCCCTAAAGAGGCAGGTACCCATTTACAGCTGGGGGAACTGTATTGTAGCCAAGGCATGTAAACGGTCACCCATCCAACTGGCAACCACACTCAACGCTGCTTAACCTTGGCTGGGGGAAAGCAAGCGCTCTGACCACTGAGCCATCCCGTCCCCTATCCCGTAGTTAGTTACAAGGCTGAAAGTCTCTCATTCTTCAACAAATGATACCCTTTTTTATTTTTGTCCATTTCAAACAAATCTCTTTTACGAAAAGCAAGCAACCAGCCAAAAAAATAAACACAAGAACTGCAGCAGGGATTAAAAAATGATATAATGCTAAATGGTATACAACCATGAAATGCATTGAGCATATTCTTGAAAACAAAAGAATGGGGAAAATAGGACAAATAATAAAATAATGCAAATTTTCTAGCACTTCCTCCTCTTCACATTTGAAACGAAAAATACACAAGTTAGCTGATATAGTTATAAGCAAAAGAAGGGTTTTCTCCCTCAACATACGTACATGGTGGAACATAACACACTAAAATGATAAGTTAAAACTTTTTATTCTACAAGCACATATCAGAGATACTTAACAATTCTCATTAGCAGAATGAACTATATCAACTGGACTCAGCAAAAGGCCAATAAAAAGGTCAAACAACTTGTAAGAAAAACACTTGCAACAATACATGGAAGTGGTTTGGTCTGAGGAACAGTAAACAAATGTTCAAAACGTGCACTCTCACAACAAACTTTAAAAACTAAATAGGCCACGAAGATATAAAAACAGTCCATTCTGTAAATCATATGTTATGAACAATAAACTCGTGAACACCAACAGTGAGTAGGCAGAGTATTTCTCTTCATCTTGGGGAGGGAGGGGGGGGTGTAACCTTGTGGTAAGAGCACTGAGCTAGGATCTGACGGTGCAGGCTCCACCCAGTGTGGAGATGCATGTTCTAGGGACTTTTTTCCCTGGAGTTAACATCAGTACACACTCCACCCCCATGAAAGTCTTTCCTTTAAGACTATAAACCAAGGTCCCACTCTGCACAATTCCATAGTCGACACCGACTGACGGAGGCCTACTACTACTCTGCACACATAAAAAAAACAGTTCCTCCTTTCAAAAAGGGTGGACATGTGCCTGTAAAAATCAGTGACAAATTTTAAAAACAGCATGCACACTTGAATGGTACGTAGACCCAATCCCCCAAGTCAGAATGTGGCTACCTTAATGTTGTGCAAACGGTGGCAAAACCCCACCACCCAATTTGGGGCAGGCCTCAGAGCAGAGCTTCTAGCTGGAAGAGGGAAAAAATCCTTCTCTGCTGCAACTTGAGGTTCACCACTGGACAGCTGGGGAATATCATAGCTTTCTCCTGTCATAAAGATCACTGCTTCTGGATTTTTTTTCTTTTCTATTCTTTTTTTTTTGGGTGGGGGGTGGGGGTGGAGGTCCCAGGTGTCTTCCCTCTACTGTTTTGTATCAGTCACTTCTCATAATCTGTTGGTGAACCGAGCAAAGTATCACACTGTCTACATTCTACGTAATCATTATCTAAAGGATACAACAGTCCTGAGTTTACAATCCATTAAATGACAAAATGTCACCTTTAATCTCAACAATACAAACAAAAACATAACTTCAAAACTGGAATGAACAAAATAACCTGGGTTTGTATTGTACAACAACAGGAAAAGATATGAACTTGGGAAAAGACCATGTCAGTACACAATTATTTATTGAGCAGTTTTTCTACACGAGCTGTTGTCATCCAATGGGAAAAAAAATTACAACACAAGTATACCCTGGTATTCCAAATTCCTGATATACTACTTATACCTCAAGGAGAAAAGATACAAAAAATATATTTTGGTGATATGGTGGATCAATGTCAAAAAATAGGTAAAAAAAGCTATGGCCAGCGGTATGGATGACACATACCCAGCATGCACCCTGTGACCAGGAGAGGGATGGGCTCCTCCAGGTTGAAAGCACTCACAATACACTGTCTGACAAATTCAGATAGGTGCTCCAACGACTCTTCAAAGCATTAATAATCAAATAAATCCGGACAGTTTCAGCTGGCTGGAAAGCCTCCATGATAAAGAGGATAACTGGTGACAGTAACTCCAAGAGTCTTTGTATTCGTGAGTATTTTTCTTGTTTCAAATTATTATTTCAAATAACACAACCAGTATTGTTTGCTTTCTTTCCTTTTCAAACACAAATAATCACTTTAATATTCTGGTCAGGTTTATGCACATTCTTTTCACAGGAAGGCACCTATAATTTAACATTACACAAAACATTTTTGCATAGATCTCATTTCGTTTTACAAGGTAAGTTATTTCCAAATCTTTTTAGAACAAACCCTTCCAGCATCAAGGAAACTTTGCTCATATCCAAACAATGTCAACATTGTATATATTCTGGTGCAGTGAGAGCATTGTACATAACAATCTATCCATACAGCCACATCATTTTATTATTTCAGACAAAATAGAGTTTATACATATGTTCACTGCCTCTTGTGGAACATAAACTCATTGCTTCTGAATACAAAAAAGGCAGTACGTAGAAACTGGAAAGTTTGTCGGTCATTTTGTTCGTTTGGCTGTTCTTGCAGAAGAAGTCTGTGCAGAAAGCTCTCTCCAAGTTTGAAGAGACACTTGCTCAGCAGCACGAGGCAAAGAGAACAAGAAGAAAGGCTGCAGACCAGGCAGTCAGACCAGCGTCAGACTTCATCTGTGCCCTCTGCCATAGGGACCGTCATTCCTGTGTCGGACTGGCCAGCCACAATCCACACTGTACCAGAATTAACACCTAGAGCGTAACTCCACAGTCTTCCAATATTGAAGGCTGTCAACCATGGTTGTTTTGGGTTTTTTTTTTAAGTTGATTGATCAGTTTGCTTGTAAAGTCGCATTGTTGTAGAAAACATGATAAATTTGGAAAAGCTGTTATGTTTCTGATATATATAAAAGTGGTTCAAAGGACACACTTGATAAATAGATACCAGTAAATGGAAATGCAACTTCCAACTCAAACATGTTATTTATTTACATAATGGTCAAAAATAAAGAGAATATGCACAATGTAAAACAGTATTTCATAAACTGATGAATTCACAAAAAACTGGTTTTCTGAACAACTTAACTTAATTTAGCATTGTTGCTTAAAAAAATAATTTAGCTCTGGAAGAAAACTGTACAGGGGGAGCACAAAACTAACTATTCCAAACTATGAGAGAGAGAGAGAGAGAGAGAGAGAGAGAGAGAGAGAGAGAGAGAGAGAGAGAGAGAGAGAGAGAGAGAGAGAGAGAGAGAAAGTGTTGTGTGTGTGTGTGTGTGTGTGTGTGTGTGTGTGTGTGTGTGTGTGTGTGTGTGTGTGTGTGTGTGAAAGAGTGTGTGTGTGTGTATAGCTCATCTGATATAAGCCTATCTTTTAATTAAGAGATAAAACAACAAAAAAGACCCAATGGAGATCACAAACTCATCCTTTCTCAATTATGGCACACTGTCTACATTTTGTAAGTGTGATGGGCCTTCAAAAAAAAAGGAAAGCAACATGTCACTGATGTGGAGGAAAAAAAAACACCCCAACTGCTCTTCCTCAAGGATTACACAAAGCAGCAACTCTCAGTTGTGAAATAAAGACTTCCCTTCCTGGTTAAGGAAGAGTCTCCTGGTGTGATTGCAACAGTGAAAGTGAAAGTTGAAGACCTACGACTGGCAGTCGGTCATGGTTGATCCTGACAGCAGTGGGTTTGAAGGAGCACACTCTATGCACTGCACTGCATGCAAGATGGGCTTCAGTTTTATGCACATGGGGGTCGAAATTATTGTCAGTGACACATGGTTACTACTGCCCATTAGAACTTTTCCCCTTTTTTTTGTGGTGAAAGAAAAAATCATGTTGATAGCTGTAACAAAAACCTGGTCAAAATATGCATAAACTAGTTAAGACTTTACAGAATGAAAGTCTGTGTGATTGTGTGCGTGTGTGTGTGTGTAGTGTGTGTGTGTGTTCATGTGCATGTGTATGTGAAGTGACATTGTTTAATAATCTCATCAGAAAAAAAACTAATCCAGAAAACCATGTACTGTGTAGCTGACTGTGGAAATAGTCCAGCTTTAGAAAACAATGGAATCATGTAGCTCTCTAAACCACACAAGATTCTGGGTAGACTATAAACATCACCACTTTAGAGGGCATAGAATTGATAATGTAAGACTTTATGAAAATTAAAAAAAATAAATAAAAAGTCTGATTCAGACAATGCACAGGCTACTAAGTTTAAATGTTTATTAAATTTTTTTTTTTTTTTTTCTAAAGCAGAGACAGAAGCTGAAGAGTTTTTCAATCACAAATTGACAAACAAACAAAAAAAAATGACAAACTTCTCCTCAGCAACAGTTACCCTAGATAAGTATGAAAGAAAAACAACCAAAAAACCCCCAACTATACAGCAAGGACATTTTGAATGAAGTCCAACAATGATTCTTTAATGCAAACATGCAGCACTTGAAAACGCCTTCCCTTTTTCAAAGTTGATTTCTTTTATTGCTGTTATCTCTTTAAAGTTTACAATAAATTTTACAGGTGTTATCAAACTAAAGTCACTGCTGATATTGCACAGGCTTTTCTTCCATCAAAATATGATACAACTGAAAATGGTCATCCAACTCCTTTGAAAGACTTTCTATTCAATGGGGGAAAGAAATTCTTTGATCGTTTCTAATATTGTGAATATGCTGAAGTTTTCCCCCAAGATTTTCTGTTTGTTCATAAAAAAAAATAGAATAAAATAATGTTTGAAAATTTCACATACTATTTTGATCATTTTATTTTTCAATTGAGATTCACTGAGTAGCGAACAGAGAAAAGGGCAACAAGTTCTGACTGAAATTCGACAGTCTTACAACTTCTTGCGCTGCATTTTTCCATTCTTTACATTATTTCAGTGCACAGTCAGAGAGGCACGAGCACAGAATTTCATACTAAAAAAATAAATGATCACACAAAAACTTAAGACAAAAACCCTTATCATCAGCACTCTTCTTGAACCGAAACTCTTGCAGTAAATAACAGTCCCTTAGTGCATTTTGATAAGAAGGCAATATGTAAATTTGATATGGAATGCTGCATACATGATCATGATCATGCTGTATACAGATATGAGAAGAATTTACAGCTGTTGGTGTAAATGCATGCCTTTCTTATACACAAACACATACACCACAAACAGAATAAATTTGACATAATAAAATATTTTCTAACATTAATGAGATTATGAACATGCACACACACACACACACACTAATGCACACACACACACATATTCTTCATAAATAATATTATATAAAAACTGCCATTTTTTTCTTGAAGGACTGAGACAACAAACATGCGTTGCTATGTGGCAAAATCCAACAATGCGACTACAAAATTGATATGAAATCAATTACACTGGAAGCTACTATCTAAACCAAGATACTGGGGTATATTCTTTAAAATATCAATTTGCGATACATGAAAAATTGTATGCATACGGGCATTGTTTACACTTAGAGAATGAGTTCTTGCCAGTAACTTGTACAATCTTTCAACAGCATGTCTTGTCAAGACAAAAATAAGATCATGTACAAACATATGCGTGTGTACATGCGTGTGTGTGTACGTTTATGTGTGTGAGTGTGTGTGTGTTCGCCTTTAAAAAAACCCAACAAACATCATTTTCTAAATCAACTTTTTTGGATGAACAAAATATGCTTCAGCTATGCAGATATCAGACAAAAATGTCTTATCACCCAGTCAGTCACGAATAGAATAACTATTTACGAACATAAGTTCTGTGTTACAAAAATATATCTGTACACTAACTTCTAATAAAAAATCTACAGCCAAAGTGAGTATTACATGGATTGCTGTAATATTGTTCATCTCTAAGCTATGGCAACCCACCCCCCCGCCCCAAAATAAAAAGAGATAATAGTCTGCAAGAAGCATAACACTTGTTTTATCTTGAAGCACAACAACAGGGGGAAAAAATGTTTCCTAGAAATACAACATTTGATAAAATAAGGTATCTAATGCAGATTTATTTTTCTAAAAGCAGTACAACATTCAACAAACACAAGCAAAATCATGGCCAAATGCATGAGGGTTTCTTTCACTAGTTAGCTGTCCACCTCACCCTGTACTCTGTTAATTACAGCTGGCATTAAATTAAAATCACTGTGAAGCACTACAGCTTTCTATTCTTCAGCCAGGCATTCTGATGACAGAACACCAACACATATTATTTCTGGTATTGTTAACTTTTGTTATGATATGACAACTGCATTACTTGCTTAGGGACAACAGCAACTAAACGCAGCCTGGTGCACTTGTTCAAAGTCAAATGCAACGGTCTGTCACAGGCTTCCTGGGGACTGCTGGTAATGCCCCCCCTAGACCCTGCCAGTGTGCTGCTGACTGCACATCTGACTTCCTTTCTGCAGGGCAGGAGCAGCTAAATTGTGCAATCTTTTGATAATGAGCCAACTTAGCCAGTCAACAATCAAACCCTTGGAGTTTATTTTCTTACTTTATGTTTTGCAAAACGGTAGTATTTTTTGTTCTTCTTCGAGTTTTGCATTTTCTGTGGTATTTTTGCTGTAGTTCTTCAAGTTTTGCATTGTCTGTAGTATTTTTGTTGTTGTGGTTCTTGATGCTTGGCATTTTCTGTAGTATTGTTGTTGTTGTGGTTCTTCATGTTTTGCATTTTCTGTAATATTTTTTGTTGTTTTCTTCTAAATGTTTTGCATTTTCTGTATTACTTTTTTGTTGTTCTTCATGTTTGGCATTTTCTGTAGTATTTGTTGTTGTTGTTGTTGTTGTCTTTGACCATTACAAACACGTCATTTTTGTGGAAGAGCAAGGGAGAGACTTCATCCCCCAATGTGAATGAAACAGAAAGTAAGCCAATAAATTGTGTTCCATGACAATACCTGCCTCTGCCGCTGCTGCCTGCCTGCCTGCCTGCCTCCTGCCTGCCTGCTCACCCAAGGCTGCATGTGCTCATTCCCTTCTGCACTTGGTCAAACATTCCTTTAAAGCTTGTAGGAAAACATGATAGGGACTACTCATGGCATAAATGTAATTTTTTTTCTAAATGCATAAGAGTTCTTCATTCAAAGACAGCACTCTCTGATTATTGTCAGCGTTTGAAATAAACCTTCAATATGGATATAAACAAAAATAAATCAGTATACAAAATACACTCACCAGTGATTTTTTTTTTTCCTAGTGGAAAAATCGATGTTATGTCTTTCACCTGCCTGCATGCATGTTTCTGAAAACATAATACTGGCACCTAAACACACAGAACAAAAACAGTCACACAAAAGAGCTCAATCCGAGATCCAAACCAACTTGGAGATAATGATCCACAAGTGGGAGGGGACTGGGGGGCTGTCTAAGCAACCAGTGGGGTCACACACACACATATATAGATATATATATACACAAATGTGCAAGTGCGTGCACACACACATACTTCATGATAATAATTATAATAATAAATGTAGTTCATATAGCGCTATTTCTTGCAACAAACAAAAAAATCAAAGTGCAAGCATTTAACCTATTCTTACACAGGCAACCAATAACAACTGATAGTTTTAGCAGGCAGATGCACACACACACATGTATGCATGCACGCACACACACACACGCATGCACACACGCACGCACGCACGCACGCACGCACGCACGCACGCACGCACGCACGCACACGCACACACACACACACACACACACACACACACACACACACACACGCAAACACACCACACACACACACACACACACACACACACACACACACACACACACACACACACTTCAAACTAAGCAACTACAACAAACCTTTTTTTAAACAGAGCACTTTGCCTACTTATGCTTATTCTTTTTTTTTTTACTTATAAAACAAGTACATATTTCGGCTTTTGCAAACCACTAACACATCCCTGTCAAAATAAAACATCAATATCTCCCTGTGAAAATAAACAACACTGACACTTCTCTATAAAAAATGAACACTTTCCCCTTAAGTTAAAATAAACACTTTCCCCTTTAAGTTAAATAAACACTTTCCCCTTAAAGTTAAAATAAACACTTTCCCCTTTAAGTAAAATAAACACTTTCCCCTTTAAGTTAAAATAAACACTTTCCCCTTAAAGTTAAAATAAACACTTTCCCCTTTAAGTAAAATAAACACTTTCCCCTTTAAGTTAAAATAAACACTTTCCCCTTAAAGTTAAAATAAACACTTTCTCCTTAAGTTAAAATAAACACTTCCCCCTTTAAGTTAAAATAAACACTTTCCCCTTTAAGTTAAAATAAACACTTTCCCCTTTAAGTTAAAATAACACTTCCCCCTTAATGTTAAAAACAAACACTTTCCCCTTAAAGTTGAAATAAACACTTTCCCCTTTAAGTTAAAATAAACACTTTCCCCTTTAAGTAAAACAAACACTTTCCCCTTTAAGTTAAAATAAACACTTTCCCCTTTAAGTTGAAATAAACACTTTCCCATTTAAGTTAAAATAAACACTTCCCCTTTAAGTTAAAATAAACACTTTCCCCTTTAAGTTAAAATAAACACTTTCCCCTTTAAGTTAAAATAAACACTTTCCCCTTTAAGTTAAAATAAACACTTTCCCCTTTAAGTTAAAATAAACACTTCCCCTCTTAAGTTAAAATAAACACTTTCCCCTTTAAGTTAAAATAAACACTTTCCCCTTTAAGTTAAAATAAACACTTTCCCCTTTAAGTTAAAATAAACACTTCCCCTTTAAGTTAAAATAAACACTTTCCCCTTTAAGTTAAAATAAACACTTTCCCCTTTAAGTTAAAATAAACACTTTCCCCTTAAAGTTGAAATAAACACTTTCCCCTTTAAGTTAAAATAAACACTTTCCCCTTTAAGTTAAAATAAACACTTCCCGATTAAGTTAAAATCAAGCAGAGGGGGTGAGGAAAATGAAGGAGGGGACTGTGGGTGAGGGAGGGAGGGACTGACTGCTGCCAAAGACAGAATTTGTCACTTCTGCAATAGTCTACTATTAGCGATGCTGCCTGACTGAAGTGTGTGTGTGTGTGTGTGTGTGTGTGTGTGTGTGTGTGTGTGTGTGTGTGTGTGTGTGTGTGTGTGAAAGTGTGTGTGTGTGTGTGTGTGTGTGTGTGTGTGTGTGTGTGTGTGTGTGTGTGTGTGTGTGTGTGTGTGTGTGAAAGTGTGTGTGTGTGTGTGTGTGTGTGTGTGCGTGCAAGTGTGCATGCATGCATGTGTGTGTGTGCATCTGCCTGTCCATCAATATACACAATAATTTTTACCACACCAGAGAAGTGATGTTTCAGATCTTTAGGCTTGAAATATGAAATATTTCCTATGACAAAATTCTTGACTGAATTGATAGAAGCTTGGAATGAAAAAAACAAAACAAACAAACAAACTAAAAAAAAAACCTCCAACCCATCCTAAAATGCTGTTACTGGGGTTTTTGCCAAACCTGACTCAGTTTTAAAAACAAAAACAAAAAGTCAGAAAAAAAGATGACATCAAAACACAGTGAGTTACTGCCTATTTTCTGGTGCAGTTTATATCTTCCGTTAACATGGATTCGTACACAGGAACTTCATTCAAAAAAAAAAAAAAAGAGGATGATGTCAAAACACCACAAGTTACTGGCCTACTTTTTGGTGAAGTATATATCTTTGGTTAACATGGACTGAAGCACTGGCGTCTGTTTCTTGCCAGTCTTCTCGCCCTGAGACTCATAACCAAGGGCAACAAGGCAGATGACACGGGTCAACGCTTGGGTCAAGGACATGTGTGGGGTCAGCTGCCTGGTGACGACACTGTGCAGAGATTGGATGAACCATGTGCCTGTGGATCGGCGCCAGGCAAAGTGACCTGTCACAACAAACACCTTTGGTACCTTTGTTTTTCATATCAAAAATGGATAATGTGACAGACTATGATTATTAATACTGTTGATGATGAAAGGTGATGGTGGTATTGGTGAATGACGATTAGGAGGTAAGTGAGTATGAGGAGGAGGAAGAAGAGAAGGAGGAGGAGAGATAAGAGGACTACCAACAACCACCACTGCTGAGAATATCTAACAGCCCTGAGAATATCTAACATAAACACAGGAACACACACACACACACACACATACACACACACACACACACACACACACACACACACACACACACACACACACACATACACACATGCACACAAACACACCCACACATGCAAACACACACACACACACACACACACACACACACACACACACACACACACACACACACACACACACACAACACACACTCACACACTCACAAACAATAAATTTAACGCAGAGTGAAAAACAGAAAGTTAACATCAGTGCTGACTCCACTCCCCCAAAAGTCCTTCAGATGAGACTATAAACTAAGCAGCAGGAGTGTGTTTGCTTAAGTTCAGTGGTAGAATTTAGATCCCACCATTCAGCATCATGTAATATTGAATATTAACATCACTGCTGATGCCACTTCCCCCCAAAAGTCCTTCAGATGAGACTATAAACTGAGGTCCTGTGTTCAATCGCACACAGAACATCTTGCGCACACATCAAATCACAAAAAAAAAAAAAAAATTCCATTTACTGCTGATGAGATTTGGACCCACCACTGTTCAGTAAAAAGTCCAACATGCTAAACACTGACCACTGGCAGCTTACAGACCCTACTGGTTTTCTACTGACTCACAGCTGCCAGGGTACAGGCAGGTTGCCCTGTTAAAATGGCAGTCAGCATTCAGAAAAAGCTAGAACTCCAAATGACTGGTAATCATCAGAAAAAATACAATAAGTTTGTATGACCCTCCCTATGAGGCTGCCACGTACCTACCATGTCAAAATGGTGCTAATTGGGACCAGCAGGCACTAAGCTAGCTCTGCTCTTGCAGCACTACAGATATCCAACTCAAAGGTCCACTCTTCTTGACAAAATGAAAATCTCTTCAACTAATGGGAGCTGGTTCTCCTTTTTCATGGTCCAAAAAACAAAAACTCACAAGGATTACTGCAATGCAGCACCTTATGTTACAATTTTGACAAAAGAGAAGCGAGTGCATGCCCATGAGCCCATGCCTTGAAGATAGAAAGATGAATTCCATAAATGCATGAGGCGACAAGGGGCTGAGCAAAATGTACGGCTACACCAATGACCTGACAATTTTCCATCTTCCCCCCCAGTTTTTTTTTCCCCCCTCCATATTGTCCCATTTCTTACCTGGAGTTGTGGCATACATGACGAGAAAATCCTTAAAAATGGGAGCAGGAGAGATGGTGTATCTCCGATGAAATTTGAAGCCTCCGGCATCAGTCTCCTCCAGTTCTCCTCCAGCATGGTCCCTGTGATCCGTGTCCCGGGGGGACCTCTTCCTGTGCACAACACGCACCTCTTGCCCCTCATCGTAGCTATCTCCCCGACATGCCTGCAGCAACAGACATGAGGAAAAGTCGTGATTGCTCTCAAATGGAAAGAATGCAACACTTAGCAAAACAACTTGCCATTGACTTGTGACTAACAAAGACTAGTTTGCGGTCATTTCAAGAACAAGGATTCTTCTGGTTAGGTGTAAGTCCTCTGACCTACTTTCTTTTGTCAGGCCACTTTAAGATGGAATGGTAGTGGCTCTCTTGTGTGTGTGTTGTTCTTCAGTTTAATGTCTGTTCACATAAGTGATATTAGACAAAAAAAAAAAAAAAAAAAAAAAAAAAAAAAGCAAACGAATAATGTTACTTGTAGAACTTATAACCAATGGTAGAAACAAAAAGTAAATAAAAACACCAAAAGTGAACATTAAAACCCTAAACAATCAATCAGAACTTTTTAGAAAATTAACAAAAGAGCACGAGATCAATGTCTCTGTCTCATAAACAAGCTACTGATATGTTCATAAACATTATAGTAGACTGTCAATAGGACTCTTCTTCAGCGATAAGGCGAGTTCACACAGCAACCCACAGTTGCTTAATATGTTGTCCAGAGAGTTCTCACGTGTGATGGGAAGACACTGTTTTAAAACGGGACAGTAAAAAAGAATATGACTAACTGAAATCGTCCCATCACATATGCAACGCACATTTTTAGCATACTTCGTTTGGAAGGCATTTAATTTAAGTCTATTTATGAGACAAATGACCGATCTAAGACGCAATTTATCCAGCCCAAAACGTACACAAAGAATATGATTAAGGTCAGAAAAGGAAACATGATGATGAGAAAATCCAGCGTCTTCTTGTTTTTTTCTAACATGTTTCCAGCATCCCTGTTCGATCAAAGTATAATTCTCATCGACAGACATTGGTATGTTCAAAGTATCAGCACAAGCAAAACGCATTGCCGCATTTTTAGCAGCTCTATCAACCTTTTCATTGAATACTATATTGCAATGAGAAGGTACCCAGCAAAAGGTGACATCACCTTACAATTTGAGGTGACATTGTGTGTGTGTGTGTGTGTGTGTGTGTGTGTGTGTGTGTGTGTGTGTGTGTGTGTGTGTGTGTGAGGTGTGTGTGTGTGTGTGTGTGTGAGAGGTGTGTGTGTGTGTGTGTGTGTGTGTGAGGTGTGTGTGCATCTGTGCATGTCTGTGTGTGTGTGTGCTTTATTTCTATTACTCATTTATTCTTTTATATTGAGGATAATGAAAATATTGAGGAAAGTGGACAATGCTTGTGTGTGTGGGGTGTGTGTGTGTGTGTGTGTGTGTGTGTGTGTGTGTGTGTGTGTGTGTGTGTGTGTGGTGTGTGTGACGTGTGTGTGTTGCTGATTTCTGGGTGTGTTTTATATTGTGATGGGTGCGTGGTGATGCTTGGACAGTGTTGTGGCATTTCCTCCATGATCTCAAGTTTACATGTTCACTGTTTTTATGTATGGCTTGTAACCCACTTGAATTTCTCTGTCTCTGAGATAATAAAGTGTTTGAATAGAATTGAACTGAAAAGACGAAGTGTTTGAGTAGAATTGCACTGAAAAGACGAAGTGTTTGAGTAGAATTGAACTGAAAAGACGAAGTGTTTGAGTAGAATTGCACTGAAAAGACGAAGTGTTTGAGTAGAATTGCACTGAAAAGACGAAGTGTTTGAGTAGAATTGAACTGAAAAGACGAAGTGTTTGAGTAGAATTGAACTGAAAAGACGAAGTGTTTGAGTAGAATTGAACTGAAAAGACGAAGTGTTTGAGTAGAATTGAACTGAAAAGACGAAGTGTTTGAGTAGAATTGAACTGAAAAGACGAAGTGTTTGAGTAGAATTGAATTGCAAAGACGAGTTTTTCTCCATCACCTTGAATAACTTAACTTTATCACTTTGTCTACTATTTGAAATTCAATTTTAACAACAAATAGAAATAAGTGATCTGCATAGATTTTAACTCCCATCATCTTTGATTTCCTTGCCCTCTTGCTTGAAAATGAACGCTTATCAGCTGATCTGACTTAACAAGACTTGAATCTATTTTCCCATGTGGCTGAAGCTCACTGACAAGTCTACCTGCATGCATCAGTGCTGACTCCACTCTCCCCAAAAGTCCTTCAGATGAGACTTTAAACCGAGGCCCCATGTGTGAACGCATGCAGATCATCTTGCACACACGTTAAATCCTGTTCTGCTTTTTGTAAGAGTAGGCCACTGTGTGCCAGTGGGAACAGATGACATTTACAAAAACTGCATACACACCGGGACTGGATGTAAAAAAGCACAAGAGTGCTTATTCCATTTCCCTCGATATAAAAGAATAAATAAATGAAACAAATCAGGTATCTTTTCCACACCTGTAGGAAAAACAGGCGAGGCTTCCCCCGAAGGCCAGGGCACCGGTCATCCTGGAAGGTGCGGATGATGGAGGCGGTGGAGATGAAGGAGCCATCCACGCCAAAGATGAGGTCGCGCCGCACTTTGTCGTCGTGCTGGTGGGCCTTCTGCTGGTGGTAGCTCCAGGCTCTCTCCACCACCTCTGAGTCTCCGTGAGACAGGACGGCCACCGCCAGGCAGTCAGCCTTGTCGTGGTCGTACAGACGAGCCTCTGCATACAGACAGCAGGGGAGACATTGATGACAACTCACAATTACTGTCAGAAGTGGAGTACCACATGTTCATTTTGATGCTCATTGCACAGCAGTGTTTTGCAATTTTGCGTATTGTGTTGTATGCATTTATGTTCCAAAACTGTCAGTTGATAATGAAAAAAAAAGTTCAAAATATCAATTTTTTCCAAAGCAATTACAAACAAAATCTTACAATTTTCATAACCACTTCATGGCTGAATGTCTATGAAAAAAACACAAAAAACATGCCAAGAATATTTAACATTATTATATGAAGAAATACATGAACAGAAAACAGTTTAGTGAACCTACTGGAAGAAATTAAAATTTTATTCTGGCAGACAGGAATTTGGAAGTATATTCTGCAAAGCAGTCAAGGGGTTAATGATACTCAGATCTGTTTAAAACTTTAAAAAGTGATCAGCATTCTTTTTTTTATAAAACAAAAAATTATTAAAAAACCTGACAAACAAAAACTGTCAAATAAAGATTTGAAAGAGATTAATACCAAAAATCTGCATAAGCAGACTGCCTACAATTAACATAAATGTTGTATCCAAAAGCATTTTAGTTATTTTTCTTTCACATGGTCTTATCTTTCTTGTGGGATCTTCTTGTAGTCTAAATTGTGAAAGGCCTTTCAATTCTTTCCACAGCTTGTGTTTCTTTGCCACAGTCTATCACATAAACCTGTTGGGAGTAAGCTGCAAATCTGGTTCAATGTGGAGTTGCTACTGGGGACAAGATAGCTCGTGGTCAGAGCACTCTCTGTCCCCAAGCTAAGGTTAAGCAGTGTCGAGTGTGGTTACCAAGTGGATCGGTGACTGTTTGCATACCTTGGCCTCAGTACAATCCTTTAGTTCACCCAGCTGTAAATGGGTACCTAACCTCTTTTGCAACAGAGAAGGTAAAGCAGCGAGGGAGAGGAGGTGGGTACCACCCTCAATATGCTGGCCCCTAGAGAAGATGAGGTCTTTGACACCTTGCTCTCCAACAAATAGGTAGGTTGTAGGAACATTTTTAATTTGTACCCTTTGATGTTGAATGATCTGATAATTCTGCCAGTATCTACTGTCATCATTTACTTAGCTTGTCATCATGTTGGCATCACTTTTCTATCACACACACACACACACACACACACACACACACACACACACACACACACACACACACACACACACACACACACACACACACAGCACATGCAGACCCAGTAGGTGTACTCTTTGCATACCTGCATACGCACCAGCTGTCTCAAATCACCCTATGACCTAGCACCTCCTATCCCCCTTTCCTGCATACACAATCCATCTTAGCTGTTTTCATAAACACCACAGGGAAAAAGGTGGCTGGACGGTTCAGATGTTCACTTGCCTAACAAGTAAACCATGAGGTACTGGGTTCAATTCCCAGCCTCACCCTTTCTTTCAAGTTTGATTAAAAAATAGAAATGAAGGCCAAAGTCCTTCGATGAGACCAAGGCCCTGTGATGTTGCGCCAGAAGGAATGGATGACAATTTTAAAAAAAAAACACATGAACACATGTGTCGTGTTCAGATTCCATCTTGGAAGTCAGAATGCAGCTAACAAAATAGTGGTGGTGGGGGAGGGGGGGGAAAGAGGGAAATGGTTGCATATCCAAAATTATTAACATTGGTGCACCTCAGGGCTCTAGCTGAGAAACAAAAAAACCAACAACAACAAAAACCCATAGGAAAAAAGACCCCAACATCACACAATAAGAAAAAGGAGAGCAGTGGACAAGCGTTTCACAGACTTTACCTTCATCATCATCATCCTCACCTTTCTCCAGCACCTCTTTCATCTCCCCTGCCTTCAGGTCGTTGTAGCACTTGACATCAAAGCCCAGGTGCCTGAACACTTCTTTCAATGAGGTCTCATCATACTTAGACCCTGGACGGCTGCCGAATGAAGAGAACGGACGGAACTGTTCATTGTTGATGATGATAGCTCGTCCTCGTTTGTCATGAGTGAAGTTGTAGACATCACCATCTGCATCAGTGTCATCTGGGATATGTCAGGTGGTGAAGTTTCACCTTCGAATGTGGATTGTGGATCCCCTCCTTTTTTGTGGTCACCCGATCTGAAAGCAAAAAAATGTTTGGGTTCCACATTTTGATTATTGCATTGCATTCAAAAGCTAAACATGCCAGTGAAAATTACTCAAAACATTCAGAAAACCAATGTACAAGTTAAATATTATGCTTTTATACCAATTTTTTACAGCAGAAAGAGCCTCCGAAAACTTTTGTTTCCGTTCCTCAGCCTGAGCTACAAGGTTCACCAAAGGTGAGATTTATGCATACATGCAACTGTCCCCCCACCCCCCTCCCCACTACCATTTAGGTACCCGCACAGACTTCGGGGATGATGTGTAAACATGACATCTGTGGGCATGCTGTTCTTTTCTTCTGTCATCTGTTCCTTCCCACACACAATGGCCTATTCTTCCAAAAGACGGAATGGGGTTTTAAACCCTGCACTAGACCCTCTGTGTATTCTCATCTGAAGGCCTTTGACATTCACTTCCATTTTTTTTGTCCAATGAGAAGAGCAAGGCTGGGAATCAAACCCAGACCCTCATGGATTACTTGTTGGCAGGCAAATGTCTTAACCATCCTGCCACCCTCCTTCTCAGCCTCAGAAATGAAAAGTTTGTAATTGTACAGTAATTGTCTCACATGTATGACATGTATGTATACATGTATTCTACTCACCCCCCTGTTTCTTTTTTTCTCCTAGCTGCTTGTAAAAGGTAAAGGTAAAGGTGATCCATAACCTATCTGGTCGTAGGGGAGCGAGGCATCAGAGACCTCAGATTCTCTAGGGACCAGAATACTAAGGGCGGCGCCCATCTCCTCTCCCTTGCTGCTTTACCTTTCATGACCCTAAAGAGGGCAGGTAATCATTTACAGCTGGGTGAACTGGGGTACTGTACTGACACCAAGGCATGTAAACGGTCACCCATCCAGTTGGTAACCACGCTCAATGGCGGTGTAGCTTATAGTACACCAAACAGTTTTCATTTATCTATTACAAGAGTGAAAAAAAAAGAGAAAAAAAAGTAACATACCCTTTTAAAAAAGCGTTTAACAGCTCTGAAACTTCGCCTGATTGCTTTTCTTGGTCCTTCTGTTTCTGAAATCAAAGGTAATATCATGTGTCACGCTAATCCATAAATTGTTACTTCAACAGATGCCTGCTCCCCCCTCCCCCCCCCCCCCAAGAAAAACAAAGAAACAAAAATAAATACATAAAAAATAAACCAAAACAAACACCCTACACCCCCCTCCTCCCCCCACCCAAAAAAAACAAGCCAAAAAAAAACAAACCAAACAAACAAACAAAGCACACACACAAAACAAGGGAAAACAAAACCTGAATGATCATCTAGTGCAAACAGATGCATAGGCACTGCAATTACTTGAAAAGTTGTGGAAGTTGATATAGATCTATAAACCACAACATCCATCCACTCAACCTACCAAATGGGCAAAAAGTCTTACTCATCACTGAGACCTGGTCCTGGTATTGTTTGGTTTGAACCTTGGAGGTGCTTGGTGGAAAAAGGATGGGGATTTATACAAACTCTCAAGTCGGCATGTGAACAATTATTTGACATCTGAGATACTTGCATTATACTGGGGATTTGGACAACCTCTCATGCCAGCATCTGTACACACTTACCAGTGGCTGGCGAGTTTGTGATGAGCACTTTCAAGTACAGTTTCTTATGTCAGCATCTGTATTCATTTGCCTGTATCTGGTCAGTTTGTGATGGCAGTTTGTATCATCTCTAATGTCAGGATATGGACACTCTTACCAGGGTCTGTTAAGTGTACAAACTTGGATTTGTACCATCTCCAATGTCACCATATATATAACACTGACTACCAATACTTTGCTCTACAGACACATGCACACACAATTTACCATGTGAAAATTTACAAAGCTGCATACACATGGGGACTGGATGCAAAAAGAAAACCACATGAGTGCTTATTTCCTTATCCTCATTAAAAAAACTAAAAAAAACTAAAATAAAACACACACAGTGCGCACACACGCACACACACACACACACACCATATAATCATGTTATTGTTTGGTTAGTATGCTCTAATCGCAACTAATTCAGCAGCAAAGTTTATGTTAATCATGCAAACAAAGAAAAAAGGGATGACACAAATTAATACTATGACAAAGGACGGATTAAAAATATAAACTAAAATTCATTTTTTCAAACAAACATTTAAACAAAAGTAAACTAAAAGGCAGATGAATACCTAAAAAAAGAAGAATTTATATAACATGAGGTCACATACAAAATATATTAAAAACAAGGCAAAGACCATTTATCAGTTAAATAGGGAAAGAAACAGTCTACATGATACATCATTTTTTAAAACTTTACTATAGCAATGCTATTTTCCAGACAATGCCCCTAACATTAATAAAGAACATAAAGGAAAAACTATCTTTTCTTTCTTTTTTTGTCCATGTGCTCACAAAGAAAGACAAGCCCACTGAATTAAGTTAGCAAGGTGACTGGCTGCAAAAATTTGAAAAAGAGACTGCATACTTCAGTTTTCACTCACATGCAGTCAACATAAGTCTGCTTACGTGTGCACACATTCTGATGCAGGCATATAATCAATAATGCATCCATGCATTGGCACATGCATGCTCACACACACGCACATGTGTGCACAGTACAAACACACACATGTCCACATAGAATACACAGACCTGTGTTTACTGTATACACACACACATACATGCATAATGAAGATAAGAATGCACAGCAAACTTACCATCCCCTTCCAGTTCTTCCTCACTATCTACAAATACGGGTTCACTCGGTTCTTGGTCCTCAGCCACCTGATCTTCTACTGATGATGGCTCTCCTGCACCGCTTTCCTTCTTCGTGCTTTCTGTTTGATGATAATGATAATAATGATGATGATCATGATGTCGATGAAGAAGACTATTAGTATGATGATTATAATATTGAAAATAATTATCATGATAATGATGATACTGAAGATGATGATGATGATAACAATAGCAGCAATAATAATAATAATAACAACAACAACAACAACAACAACAAAATAATAATAATAATAATAATAATAATAATAATAATAATAATAATAATAACAACAACAACAATAATAATAACGGAAAAAACAGCTACACTGACAATAAAAATGACGATGACAATGATGATGATGATAAATACTGATAGAATTCATTCTATTCCCGGCCTGCATCTTCAAATATTCAAGCTCTCTTTGGACTGCTTTCATTCTTGGGATTTTCAATGTATTTCTTTTCTGATAATGATAACAACAACATAATACTACTACTACTTGTACTGAGTAATGAAAGTAATGATGATGATGATGATGATGATCTTCATAAACCTTACATATTTACAATAAATCACACACACACACACACATCCTTCGGATGAGACTATAAACCGAGGCCCCATGTGCAAATGCATGCAGATCATCTTGCTCACACATTAAATCCCATTCCACTTTTTGTAAGAGAAGGCCATCGTATGCCGCTGGGAACAGATGACACGATTTACAAAACTACAAACACGCGGGGACTGGATGTAAAAAAAGCACACCAGTGCTTATTCCATTATCCTCTATATAAAAGAATAAAATTTTAAAAATAGACACACACACACACACACACACACACACACACACACACACACACACACACACACACACACACACACACCTGTACACTCTTTTTTAGTGGCCATATTTTGCCTATCGTTGACTATTCTTCATCTCTTTAGGACAGCTACAGTAAAACAAATTTAAAATTCATTCATCAATTTTATAAAAGAGCACTAAAACTTGTTCTGTTAAAATCAAGCTCCCTAACCATCACCAACTATAAGCAAACTAATATTCTTCCAAAACATGCATTATTTCAATGAAGCTCTACTTGTACAGAAAGCCGTTAATGGAAATGCCCCTCACTAATACTAATAGCTTCAAGTTGATCACCACAGGCACAATCACCTACTAACAATTCCGAGACCCAGAAAGAAACTCTACAAAACAAGCTTCTTATATTCAGGTCCTGATTTATGCAACAAGCTCCTGCAAAGTTTAAAATGTATCAAAGGAGTCACTGATTCGAAAACAAAAACCAGTTCAAGGCATAGCTGAAAAATCTCTTAATGCATATAAATGTTTAGAAATTGACTTCTAAGTCAATTAGCCATGCTTAAATTAATGCATCAGCACTTTCTGAATCCCCAAAAACGTGTTTCAAGTGTGATTTGCTGTGACTGGAAATAATAAGCTAATGCATGTTGTGTATTCATTTACTTATTCATTCTTTTATTTCGAGGATAATGGAATAAGCATTTACGTGGGGTTTTGCCTGTGTGTATACAGTTTTGTAAATGTTGTCATCTGTTCTGACCAGCACACAATGGCCTACTCTTCCGAAAAGCAGAACCGGTTTTAACATGTGTGCAAGATGTTCTGCATGCATTCACACATGGGACCTTTGTTTATAGTGTTGTAACAGAGTGCAGATGTTTGATCTGCCGCGACTCTGTACAACTTCTCGGCGACGACAGCACGGTCAGACAGTGGGAATGTGGCCTCTAAAGAGAGGCTGCATAAATACTACATTTTACCGCTATGGGCAAAGTGCATGCAGAGGACGGCTTTCGACCACCCCCCAACGATACAGAACGTCGCACAATTCACAGGTGTGGATCCAAACGTTACACCCACGACGCTGCGATTGGCAGTTCCGATCGCAAGGGAAGTAATCTAATTACCGCCCTGCCACATCCACCACCGCTGATTTTGTGCCGCGTCCCGAGGCACAGTGGGTACTGACCAGCGTATTTGACGCTCAGATCAGTAGCCCCAAAGTTCTTTCTATCCTGCTCGCAGCGCCACTTTGTAACAGAGAGCAGATATTTGATCTGCCGCGTCTCTGTACAACTTCTCGGCAACGACAGCACGGTCAGACAGTGGGAATGTGGCCTCTAAAAAGAGGCTGCATAAATACTACATTTTACCGCTACGGGCAAAGTGCAAGCAGAGGACGGCTTTCGACCACCCCCCAACGATACAGAACGTCGCACAATTCACAGGTGTGGATCCAAACGTTACACCCACGACGCTGCGATTGGCAGTTCTGATCGCAAGGGAAGTAATCTAATTACCGCCCTGCCACAGTGTCATCTGAAGGACTTTTGGGGGGAGTGGAGTCGGCACTGATGTTAACTCCTGAGGAAAAATCCTCCTGAACAATGGGTCAGCATATCATGAGCACATCACTAACCACCAGGCTAACCTGTCCCCCCCCCCCCATCTCCTGTATGTGCATGGCAAGGGGGGTGGGGAGACGAAGAGGAATTTTGGTTTAGCTATTGTTCCTTAATGTTCATAAAAGCGTATGACTAATCTATATTAGCATGTGTACAATACTTAATGTTAATAAAAGCGCACGACTAATCTATATTAGCATGTGTATAATCTGTAACTTTAACAACAACAAAAAGGAGAAAAGAAAATGGTTGACATGATGGCTAGATATTGTGACTTTTTCCCATGCCTTTTCTCTTGTCCAATTCAATAGGTTTAACTTTTATTATGGATGTTGCTTTGGTTGATCTAAGTGATGGAATTACTAATACTATAATAATTGTTGTTTTGGTTTGATACTCTGGTTGGGTGTGGGCTTTTGAATGTTGTTAAATGTGATGTATGGGTTTTGCTTGTGTGTATGACTGTCTTTTTACCATTATATTTCTGTTTGTGTGCTTGTTGTTTTCCCCTTCACCCTTGATACTCCCCACAGCCATTCCTTTTCCATTGCTTTCTTCTTGTTGGTGCGTTGCTCCTCTTAACAGTGATGGGTGATTATCATTATCATTGTATAAGTATTATAATTATCTGTTATTACTGATTCATTTGTTTGATATTTTTTGTTTGTTTGTTCCTGAATGGACATCTTAATGTTTAAAAGAGCACTACTTTAAGAGCATGAGCACATATGAGTACACATTTGCGTATGAGGAGGGAGAGAGGAGGGATATCATTGCTGACAGTATTGTCATTGCTAAAGGCAATGAATTGCTTTATTTTTTCACCTTTTGATTCTGGTGTTTTTGTTTAGTTTTTAAAGCTTTTATAAAGTATGAACTTGAAAGAATAGCCTAGGTGATATTGTAACCTGATATTTGTTTGTTTGACATTTTATAAGTTGGTGGGGTTTTTTGTTCATTAAACAAAATCAAGTGTGAGCATGTGCATCAGTATTGTGTGTGTGTGTGTGTGTGTGTGTGTGTGTGTGTGTGTGTGTGTGTGTGTGTGTGTGTGTGTGTGTGTGTGTGTGTGTGTGTGTGTGTGTGCGTGCGTGTGTGTGGTGTGTGTGTGTGTGTGCGTGTGCAAGTGCTTGTGTGCGTCTATGTGTGCATGTGTGCATGTGTATGAGTCAATCTGTGTGTGTGTGTGTGTCAAAGTCAAAGTCAAAGTCAAAGTCAAATTTTTATTTACAGATGGTACATTGAGTAAGCAAAACAATTGCTTTTTTTCATCAAGCCATCTACAAAGAAAAGTATGTAAGAAAATGAAAAAGAAAAATATCAACAAATATCAACAAATAATGACAACGTGTGTGTGTGTGTGTGTGTGTGTGTGTGTGTGTGTGTGTGTGTGTGTGTGTGTGTGTGTGTGTGCATGCATGCGTGCATGCATGCGTGCATGCATGCGTGCGTGTGTGTCACTGTGTCTATGTATGTTACTCTGTGTGTGTGTGTGTGGAGTGGGGGGTGCATGTTTATTTTATTTTTTTTTTTATTTATTTATTTATTTATTCTTTTATAACGAGGATAACAGAATAAGCAATCATGTGCTTTTTTTCATCCGGTCCCCGTGTGTATGCAGTTTTGTAAATCATGTCATCTGTTCCCACCGGCACACGATGGCCTACTCTTACGAAAAGCGGAACAGGATTTAACATGTGCGCAAGATGTTCTGCGTGCGTTCGCATACGGGGCCTCGGTTTAAAGTCTCATCCGAAGGACTTTTGGGGAGAGTGGAGTCAGCACTGATGTTAACTCCAGGAAGAAAATTTCCTCGACCGGACTCGAACCCGGGTCTTCAAATTGCCAGCGCAATGTTCTGACCACTAGGCTATCCGCCCCCGAGAATTTTGCATGTGTGTATGTGTGTACATGGGGAAGAAAGAGAGAGAGAGAGAGAGAGAGAGAGAGAGAGAGAGAGAGAGAGAGAGAGAGAGAGAGAGAGAGAGAGAGAGAGAGAGAGAGAGAGAGAGAGAGAGAGAGAGAGAGAGAGAGAGAGAGAGAGAGAGAGAGAGAGAGAGAGAGAGAAAGAGAGAGAGAGAGAGGGAGAACTCTGAACTCAGAACTCAGAAATTTAATGTACATCAGCCTTGGGCCACAATACATATGGTTGGTGTGGGAAAGTTGACAAGTGTCCTGCAATGGGCAAAACTCGAAAATACATCATACTTATCATGTTCAATTTCATTGAAAAATCATAATGCCAAAGCACATAATATACATAAAAGGGCATTTGTTTCAAACAAAATCACAATTCTATCTGAATATACCTTTCTTACGTCTGGGAAACAAAACAAACACAAAATAAGAACAAAACAAACAAACAAAAAAGAGATCCACCACTATAAACATGGCTACTTAAATAATAACAAAAAGGGAACCATTATCTTTATTTGTGCATATGCTACATAGATTTATTACAAACTGGTAGCTGTTAGAGAGAGAGGGAGAGAGAGAGAGAGAGAGAGAGGAGAGAGAGAGAGAGAGAGAGAGAGAGAGAGAGAGAGAGAGAGAGAGAGAGAGAGAGAGAGAGAGAGAGAGAGAGTTTTGCAGTGTATTATTTTGATTTATCTTTCTTATTGAGTCTATTTAATTTTATGGATTGTCGTGATAATGTTATCATTAAATACTACTGAAAAAGTTGTTTTTGTTCCTAGAGTAGGTCTAGATGGCTTCATCAAAAAAAGCAAATGCACTGCTTACTCAATGTACCACCTAGAAATGAAAATTTGACTTTGATATTGCACAAATTTCTACAGCTATGTACCCATGTGTTCCATACCATTCTCAGGGTTTGCTGGAGGTACACCTGCACCAGCAGAATGACTAGCAGATCCCTCTGCCTCTCCCTCTGCCTCTCCTTTCTCTGCACGACTGTCATCCATGTCACAGCTCTTCTTCCTCACTGTTCATGGGGTCCTGTTAGATTTAGAGTTTCAGCCTCTGAAAATAACAAAAACACAAAAATTGATCAATACCAAATCCAGTCTGCAGACATTGGAAATATCCCCTACTTTATGTTATAGTGTGCACTTTAGACACTATAACTAGACACTATGTTGGACTACAACCCTCCCCCCCCCCCTCCTTCCCCTTCTCTTCTAAGAGTGTTACAGGGGCTGGCATAAGGTCTTGGTGTCCCCGACTTGGACTTTTCTTTGTTAGCGCGATGGGTAGGATTAGAGACAGAGTCGGCAGGCGAGCGTGGCTGCCCACTTGAGACGAGCTGGCGACAATTAACAGGTTGGAGGGCTTGTCCCTGCTAGTCAATTGCTCAACAAACTTGTTGTTGTGGTCCGAAATTTTGCTGACTTGGTTTCTTTTAAATTTCCACTTTGAAATCATTGGGTTAGGTCCGAGTCAGCTGGCACCCCCCTGGACATGATTGGTTTAGACTTTAGGGCAGAAGAGGCTTGGCGTAAGTAAGGGAAGCGGTCAGTCACTCAGCATTTCCCTGCGACAGCCAGAGGACGGCAAGACGACTTGTGGGCCGTAGAGCGCAATGATGTGACGACGCTAGCATACAGTAGTTGTTCTTCGGGTTGAGCTGTAAGTGAAGCATTTTCTTTTATTGTAGTTTAGTTTTATCAGGGTAGTAGTTGATTTGATAAACTTGATCGCCTATACTAACTGAACTTAATGATGGATTTGGTTCAGTGAGAGTGTGTATTGTTTGACACACAGAAGTTGGTTGAGAATCGTAAGACTTTTATTATTTAATTGTGAGAGCTTGGGTTTATTTTACGATTGATTGGATGTTTATCCATTTGGTTTCGTGTTATTCTGAGACGAAGTTTATATAAATCGCAGTGATCGCAGATAAATTAATGTGGATTAGTATAACGTTGTTGTGTTAAACTATTATGGTATAGTTTAATCGGAATAGATGACTTTGAGTAAGAAACCGTGGAGGTTGTCTGGTTAGTCTGTTATTTGAAAGTAAGGACTAGCTTGGTCCTTGAGATAATTGTTCTACTACTGTAGAAGGGGTTTCAGCAACCGTAATTGTGTGACTATGGTCAGTCATATGCACGTAAAGCTGCTAATTTTGTATGTGATTTTTGTGACACTAGATTATGCCTACTCAATCTCTTCCTTACCCCACCCCCCACCCCCTCTTGTCTGTCTGTCTGTCTGTCTGTCTGTCTGTCTGTCTGTCTGTCTGTCTGTCTGTCTGTCTGTCTGTGTCTGTCTGTCTGTCTGTCTGTCTGTCTGTCTGTCTGTCTGTCTGTCTGTCTGTCTCTCTCTCTCGTGTGCTACGATATCCATAGGTTTGATAGGAACCAATGTTGTGGAAAAGATCTTAGCATAAACTAAGTTCTGTTGGACATTATTTAGGATAATGTCAGCTGAGAGTACTGAGGAAAGGGTTTTCCTGGTTAATTGTAATATGTGGATTTGCTATTTACAATTTTATACTCTCTGTTGGTTCCCTGTGATTAACTTGGTATCTTGGTGTCGGTGATGAAAGGAGTTTTATTCTGATACTCGGCTAGACCATAGACGACAATAGTATTTGCTATGTGTGCCTTTCATGAGCTATGTACCTGGTTAGTTATGGGTAGTTACCTGAATTTTATATTTGTTTCATGTGTGTGTTTTAAATGTGGATAGTTACCTGAATTTTGTATTTGTTTCAGGTGTGTGTTGTTTTGTTGTGGTAAATAAAACAATAAATGTGTTACCATAACACCCTTGCGTGGCCTCCATCAATACGGTTTGAGATGTGGAGTGCCTGAGATCATCCTACCATCTTTCCCCTTCCCCATATCTTCACCCCTTATTGTTGACAACAACCAACGAACCTGTCTACAATTATGCCAGACATCATTCCCCTTGTACTGTGCTTCCCTGGACAGTGCTAAAGTCCTACAAAGTACAGTGCAGCAGGGAGAATGAAAGGAAGATAAGAGTCCTGAGGAGACAGCTGGGGATTTTCTCAGACTGGACAGGCCTGAATCTGAGTGAAGCACTGTGTCAGTGTTTGTGAGAAGCTGAAAACATAGAAAGATGGAGAGAGCTGGCTGCCAAGTCATTCACTGCATTTGTATTGTAGTCTACATATAATTAACCCTTTCCATACGACAAGCCTGTTTTCCGGCTCAGCTTTCTGCTACCCTTCAGTCCTGTAAGGAGGAAAACCGGTGCAACCAAATTTTCCTTCAATTCCTGGGTTTCTGAGGGGCAGAAGAGTGCAAAATGGGTACCTAGGTAAATTCTAAATACCTACACATGAAGCTCTATAAACATTCTCATGGGAAAGGAGAAGCAGTGTTTGACATGTCAAAACTACTTTCCAGAGTCCGTGGATGCCAGTTAGCTGCCTGATGGATCACTATAATTTTATAAACAAAACCTCCTCTGGTACCATTATCGCCAGGAAACCGGACTGAAGGGGAGAGGGCAGGGGCATAAATCCAGGATAGGGAAAGTAATTGTTAGCAGATATTCAGTGCTGTAAGGGTTAAGAAGACTGCAGGATATATAACATCAGAGGTGAAAATACATGTATACAGAAAATCAGAAATGATATGACTCTATCAGTCTGTGACCAATGGAATCATTTGAGCCTAATTCTCAGAATAACCAATTTGAAGAATGAAGCTAAATCTACAAATGAACGACAACTTGATAGACACAAGTACATTTTATTTTATAATGTAAATGTTTAAACCAATATGAATACGAAATGTACAGTCCTTTTTGCATCTTTTGAGACTATGATTCATATATAATATATAATGATAATGTATGCCTGTAATTTGTTTCACAGGATGATTTAAAAGTGTTTTTGACTTTGACCTCACTTTATTTAGTGGTGTTAGTCAAACAACCTGGTACAGTGGTACACATGCAGCCAGCTTGTAAAATTTTAAATAGTACATGTGCGAGTGTGAGTGTCACAGTGTGTGTGTATGTGTCATTTGTGTGTGTGAGTGTGAGTGTGTGTGTTATTTTATTTATTAATTCCAGTTATAGTTGTAGCAAGGATAATGGAATTTATAACCACATGTGTTTTTTTACATCCAGTCCCCGTGTGGTATGCAGTTTTGTAATAGACCGAAAGTTAGTCAAGTCAAAAACACTTTAATAATCCCTGAAGGGCAATTACAATACTGACAGGTGTTTCGATACGAATCATAAGAAACAAAATAGCTATATTTCATATTTGTTCTGACATTATATGATAACTTCAAATAAAAATGTCACAAACACTCACACTCCTATGTTCTCGTGCAGCACTCACACAAATGCACACATACCAATGTTTGGATACAATTTCATTAAAAAAACATTGACTAGAAAAGACAAATGATCACTATTATTTACGAATTGTATGCACGCATTCGCACACGCACGTATACATGCTTGCACGCATGCGCGCGCGCGTGCGCGCACACACACACACACACACACACACACACACACACCATCTTATCTGATGAACTGCTTCGTGTCTCAAGAGTTGCTTCTGTGTGTGTGTGAGTGTGTGTGTGTGTGTGTGTGTGTGTGTGTGTGTGTGTGTGTGTGTGTGTGTGTGAAGTTTCAGCAATGTATTAAACCATTTCATATTTATGGAATGGGTCTGTTTTGACTCTATTATTATTAAATTGCCAATTTCGGCTAATCCCTTGCGTTTCCATCGTCTTCGAAAATGTAACTTCCTTGTTTATAATGTCAACCAAAAGTTAATTGTTTAGTGTTTACTATTTTCAGCCGAGTGTTCCTTGAGGCAGTATCACTGGTAAAGCAGTATTCACGTTCAAAACACAAGCTCAATCTGGATTCTTTAAAACAAAAAAACACACACACAGTTGTGTTCCTTCTATCTTCTGTGCTGTGTGGTGTATGCATAAAATAAAAGTGAACAATTAAACGTCAAAAGAGCGAAAGTTGGCTTTCTTACCTGATGAACTGTTTCGTGTCTCAAGAGTTGCCTGCCTGTGGTATAGCCTAAGGCCCCTTTAGCTTCCGGTTGATGTCTCTTAAAATAGCCTAGTGCCAGTAAGGAGGGGGGGGGGGGAGGTCATTTACTGTGTCATTATAAAAGGGAAAAAAACGGTATAGAGATAGAGTTTTTGTTGTTTGAATAGTACCATGAAATAGAGTGATACTAGGTAATCATTAAAAAGTTGAGGAGGATCACCGTCTGATGATATTTCTGTTACGCTTGTCTAAATTTCTGCAGCCACTTAGGCCTAACCCGGCACTGATTGGCTGAGCGTGTCTGTCAAGGACGCTCCTTTTCTAGGGCTAGGCTAGGCTACACACCAATTATGATTTTGACTAATTTTCCTTCTATTTTCATATAGGCCTAGCACTCTTGCATTCGCACTGCACATACTAAGGCATCCACAGAAATGAAAACCACTTTTTCAGAGTAGCCCCTGACCCAAAACTCATGTGATTTTGCTCAAATTTAGGAGGTTTGAACTTGTTAATTTTTTTCAGCAAACACCTCAGTCTTTGGCTACACAACAGTATGCCTTCAACACCTGAGGCTTTATTACAGTTCTTGATTAAACCATTGATGTGGGGGCAACAACAAAGTGAGAGGCGGTATGATCAGTGGCTTTCTTTCCCACTCATGGAATTCCACTTTACAGCTTAGTCTTTAGTGATCGACTATGACTCTGACTAGGAGGCTTGACTTGCACAGTTCTTATGTGCTGCAGCCCAGGGGACTAGTTGGCCTTTGGAGAACATCTCCAACGCTGACTGTCCTTATGCCCTCTTGGCCGAGAGAGTGGGGGTGTACTAGGCCTATGGGCAAGGCATCTCCACTATAATCAAATTTTTGCCCAGTTTCCGATACAGCAGCTGCCTCCTCTGCTGTTTTGGAGGTCATCGTTGAACACGATGGATAAACATACAATACACACAACAGTATTGATTTTGACTACTTTTCCTTCTGTTTTCGTAATTATACATCACTCATGCCTTCGCGCTGCACGTACTAAGGTATCCACAGAAAAAAATTCAACACACATTTATTTTTCACAGAGACTAGCTCCTGACACAAAACTCATATGCTTTTGCACAAATTTGGTAGGTTTGTACTTTTTATTTTTCAGCAAACACTGTACCCTTCACTCCTTTGCTGTCTGCTAGCTTCCTAACCGCAATATGCATGCATGGGGTAGGAACTGTAGGAACACAAGCAATCCTCATTTGATGATCATTTCCAACTTTCTCGTGACTACCTGATATTGATCTGTGTCCTCAATCCCCCAAACAAGTGTCCAGTGCATTTTTCCATTCTTTAAAAAAATATGTCTAAAGCGAGGGACAGGAGATGGGCGCCGCCCTCAATATGCAGGCCCCTAGAGAAGATGAGGTCTCTGATGCCTCGCTCCCCTACGACCACATAGGTTAGGCCTATGTGACACCTTTACTTTTACCTTTAGCCTACAGGCAATGACTGGCTTGGCATGTTAAACAGCTGGCAGAAAGTGACGGTCAGAAAGTAAACATTCTCCCTGTAGCCTAAATATGCACAGACTTTGTTATCTTTATGGGTGACACAAGGTGAAGCTCATTAGAATAATGTTGAACGTAATCTAGCTGTCAGATCTACCCTCTCCTTCTGTTAGTTCCAACTGCTCACCGTCAACTCTTTCGATTTGGCGGAACTTGCAATTATTTTTTTGTTTAGCACTGTTCCTTGTCCCCTTCGTTTGTTCTGCTGGAGGATATATTTTGAAGTCGCACACTTATCTAAATTCGTTTTAAAATCATCTATGTGGTTCATTTTGTATAAGCGAAAATATGTTTACGCAGTATCATTGTACTGATGCACTGGAACACCATAAAGGATCAGTCAGTATTGGTGGCAGAACAACCACAAACCTCCGCTTCGCAGATGACATTAATGGACCAGCAGGATCAGAACAGGAGCTTCCCAGCTTAACAAAACACCTGAACAAGGCCTCTAAAACATATGGCATAGAAATCAATGCAGAGAAGACCAAACTGATGAACAATAAGGCCAAGGGCATCGTCACTGATATCAGGGTCAATGACCAGAAGCTGGAAACAGTTCAAAGCTTCAAGTACTTGGGAGCTGTTGCATCAGACAAGGGGTCCAAGCCAGAGGTAGTATGCAGGATTGCACAGACAATAGCAGCACTGTCAAAACTGAACACCATCTGGAAAGATAATATTTCACTCAACTCCAAGATCAGACTAATGCGCTCCCTTGTCATATCCACACTCCTGTATGCCTGTGAATCATGGACCCTGACTGCAGATTTGGAGAGAGGAGTACAGGCAGTAGAGATGAGATGCTTCCGGAGACTCCTTGGCATCTCCTACAGAGACCACATAAGCAACGAAGACGTGCATAACAGAATCCAGCAAACCATTGGTCCCTACGAAAAATCTTCTACCAATCGTAAAGATGTGTAAACTTAAATGGTACGGGCATGTCACAAGATCAAAAGGACTAGCAAAAACAATACTGCAAGGCACTGTCCAAGGAGGAAGAAAAAGAGGCAGACCAAGGAAGAGATGGGAGGACAACATCAGCGAATGGACAGGCCTAGAACTCAACAAAACCCTGTGAAAGGCAGAACAGAGAGAGCAATGTAGGGAACTGGTTGTCAAGTCTTCCGGGGTGCCCCCACAGTCGTCAGACTAAGGGATAGATAGATAGATAGATAGACTATCGTGGTGCTATGGACACAGCTGGTAGCTTTCAGTGTAGTGTTGATTTACTTCAGTTTAAGTACCATAGATTCGTGAGGCTACAGTAAAATAAATAGCACAAGTAGCATAGTGTGGTTATAAAGGGCCGTGTTTTTAGTTTTATAGTAACATAACAGTGCAAAGTAGGCCTACATAAAATACTACAATGTTGTACTGTTAGAGGTACTTATGAATTATGATAGTTTTAACTTGATAAAATTATTTTATCAGACCAATTACTCTGTGATTGTGATAAACAATATCAGTTTATATTAGCAAGACATTTATTTTGAAGTTGTTTTATTGATCTTACAAAGTAAGCGTGTGTGTGTGTGTGTGTGTGTGTGTGTGTGTGTGTGTGTGTGTGTGTGTGTGGTGCACGAGTGTTTGTGCTCTTTAGTCTAAACTTTTCCATCTAATATTAGTAATGCGGGTATAGGTGGGCTGTATTTAAATTTGCATACAGCGTTCTTCATTGTCTCAAGTATGAAGGCCAATGCCAGTTTGCTGCACCGTCAAGACTACCTCCTCCCTGATGCTCCCCCAGAGAGAAGGTTCAGAGTTCCTAGCGTTTTTTTTAAGTGCTTGTGAATGTGATTTGGGTTTATAGGCCTTTTAAGTCCTTTGATTCAGTGAGTCGGTCCTTTTAAAAATCACCATTTCTGCATTGTTAAGTAGTCGGCAGAGACAAAATTTAGATTCTTTTTCCTAGGCCTAGTTCAACACAATTTAGCCATGAAGTTGCTAAGTTGGTATCTGACGTCATAGTGTGGCCCAGTAGGTGATTTAGATGTAATCTATCGATTACAATCTTTCAAACATACTCTCTCATCACTGCACATTTCACTGGCTGCAGGTGAGAAATGACAATAATATACAAAACGGAAGCTTTCTTGATTTGACTGAAATAATTATATGTCTTCAGGACGGGAGTTTGTGCATGTGAACTTACCAACATAATGAACAGCACCCCTCAGTAGCTTTGGTATATACTGCATGTCTGACATTCAGAGTGTTTTCTTTCCTGGTGTGTTCTGTCTTTGTCTATCTTTCAAATACATACTGTGTAGAATACATAGCACATATAAAATTTGTCTAACTGCTTTGAAAGTCAAAATGCCATGGAAATATTATTTCTAAGATACCTGGCTGACTGCTATAGTGCTAAGGATTACTGTCATGGATTAAAAGACATCAAGATGTAACTGATCTGCACGCTGCAGTTTGACAATCTTTCATATAGGCCTACCTTTTTTTTTTCTTTATCCCTGCATCTGTTTCTATGAAAAATAGATCTAGTTCAAGTTTGCCAAGCACCATCACTTAACATCAGCACTGATGTTAACTCCGGGGGAAAAAGCCCCTCGCAATTTGGAGACCGGTTTGGTTCCCTTTCGAGGGGATTTTCCCCTTTGGAGTTAACATAAGTGCTGACCCCACTATCCCCAAAAATATTTCGGATGAGACTATAAACCAAGGCCCCGAGTGTGAACGCACGCAGAACATCTTGCGCACACGCTAAATCCTGTCCCGCTTTTCGAAAGAGTAGGCCATTGTGTGCCGGTGAGAACAGATGACAAGATTTTCAAAAGTGCATACACACAGGGACTGCATGTAAAAAAGCACATGAGTCCTTATTCTATTATCCTTGATATAAAAGAATAAATAAATAAAATAAATAAATAAACTTCCTGTGTCGGTGGCAGCTTTAGGCTGATCAGTTCGTTTTCTTCGTCCTCGAACACTCAGTCAGCAACTGCTGTTATCTGTCATAATTATGAGTGAAAATGCGTTGTGCTGCCGTTAAGTGCCTGACATTTCAGGCCAGACCCAGCACATCCGACTTGGCATAGCAGGGAAAATATTTTTAAGTCTTTCGGGAAAAAAGGAGAATGGACCAAGAAGGCAGAAAATACACAGAGGAGGTGACAAGAAGGAAATCTCTCTTTAAAAAAAAATATATCTCCCTCTCTTTGTTTCTGCCTTGTTCCTGTTCTTCTTGTCACCTCCTTTTTGTATATTTTTTGCCTTCTTGGTCTGTTCTCCTGCCCTTTTTCCAGGAAGACTGATTTTCTCTCCCAGGCATTTTCGCTCATTATGACAGATAACAATAGTGGTTGACTGGGAATGAAGAACTGACCAGCCAAAAGCTGCCACTGGCAACGACGGTGTGTTTGGCAAACTAGATCTATTTTTCATAGAAACAGATGCAGAGAATAATTCCAAATGTCATACTGCACCTGGTGTATTTGTGTTTTGAACGGTCTCTCATTTTTCTGATGTCTCTGTCTTGACATGCTGCCTCACAACACTTTCGCTCATTGATGTAAGCATTAATGATACCCACAAAAAGGTAGCCTGCAGTATTTTATTTTATATCACTTTAATTCACAGCAGATTTCTCAGTGTGAAATTCGGACTGCTCTTCCCAGGGAGAGCACATCGCCAAAAGAGCAGCCCCACCCATTTTTTTGGTTGTTTTTCCTGTCTGCAGCTGTATTTGTTTCCCTATCAGAGGGCCTTTTTCCACAGAAAGTTTGCCAGGACAACCCTCTTGTTGCTGTGCCCTGTGGGTTCTTTTACATGTGCTAAATATGATGTGCAACACATGAGACTTCAGTTTATTGTATCATCCGAAAGACCAGCACCTAGACCACCACTCATGGTCTAATGGATGGGGGAAAAATTTGGGCCCAAACGGGGATGAAAAAAAAAGAAAAAAAAAGGGTGGCGCTGCACTAGTGGCGACATGCTCTCCCCAGGGAGAGCAGCCTGAATTTCATGCAGAGAAACCTGCTGTGACATAGTGGTGTAAAAAATACAACTGTAGGCAGGAACCAGCCCACACTCTGACCCAGACTTTTTGCTTTCTGCCTAGAGGTGCCTTACCTCTAGACCACTGAGTCACTACCCACAGTATGCTTTTCAGTTGGATCTAGATGTATCTTCTAGATAGGGCTGAACTAAACACTGTGCTTATCATAATATATGCTGGCATCAGCCAGGCCCAGGAGATACAGACACCTGCAGTATTGGACTGGTAGTCTGAAAACTCTCAAAATTGCATCAATAAAGTGGATGAAGCCTGAAGTATGGTCCTAGTCTTCACAATGAGCCCATAGCAAACTTACTCCGGGTAGAAGCTGGCTGGAATCTGAATGATTGGATGCTAGCTTGGGGTTTTTTATCATTCATTTGCAAAAAGTAATAAGGGAAAAGCATGTTTGTATCAAAGGCACCTCTGTGCCTATCCGACATACAAACCATTCATGATGGTTGTGATATGATGGTATGTGCACATAATTATGATATATGGATGCTCACTCACGTGCACGAAGTATACACACAGTGCTGCACACACATACACACATACACACAAACGTACCAAAGAATATAAGCACACTCCTGTTTAACACAAGTTAACAAGCTTTATTTAAAAAAAAAAATTCAGTTCATACTCTTTTTCACACTCCACACACACACACACACACACACACAATTACACACTTTCACATGAACACATCCACACACACACACACACACACACACACACATATATATATATATATTTATATATATAATATATATATATATATAATATATATATATATATAACCCGACATGAACATGTACTGTACAATAAAAACTATGATAAGTGCCATCCAATCCACTCCTAATATTTAGATTTTATTCATTCTTTTATTTTGAGGATAATGGAATAAAATCTCATGTGCTTTTTCACATCAGTCCCTGTTTTGCATGCAGTTTTGAACATTTTTGTCATCAATTACCACCAGCACAAATAGCCTTCTCTTCTCAAAAGTGGAACAGGTTTTAATGTGTGTGCAAGATGTTCTGCATGCATTTGCATATGGGACTTCGATTTATAGTCTAAACCAAACGATTTTTGTGGGAGTGGGGTCAACACTGATGCTAACTCCAGGGGAAAAATTCCATGGCACGGGTGTTTCAGAGGTGGCTCAAACCTGGGCTTGAAACCGGGACGTCATATTGCCGGCTCTAACGCTCTAACCACCAGGCTATCCGATCCCTGGGATAGCTCTGCAAGTATAGCTCAGCTGACCACAGAAGCCATGTCAGGACTATCATCATATGAAGAATTAAAGCTCAGATTAAAACTGCTGCATTCAGTTTAAACCAAGAACATTTAGAAAGGACAATTCAGTAGTTTCTTGTTTCCATGCCTGAGCCAACTATAAGACTAGAGTCACACCAGGGGAGTCACTGCCTTGCTGAAGAACCAGTTATACAACCCTTATAGTGCAATGAAAACTGATGACAATAGGACATATTACTGTAATTTCACTTATTACAACAAGCATACACAGAGGAAAGCATTTAAACGTACTTGTTATCACATGTATGCAAACTGTGTCTGTTACTGAATGAACCAGGTTCATATCCTGATTTTTCAGTTTCTTTTGGTTAAAATTTTTATTATTTTTTTTTTTATTGATTCATTACCTATAGAAGGACTCTGTTTTAAAATGATTTCTTAGTCATTTCAAGATCTATGCAGTTACTATCAAAACTGATCAATTTAATGTGTAAGGCTTGCTGTTTAAAGTCTCTGGCAAATCATCAAAATAAATTGTTTCTGCTCTAAGATGATATAAACTTAGAACCCTCCCTGCCCCGCTCCTTTTGGTCCACTCTACTACTAGTAAGTAACAGATAATAAATACAAACAAAATGTGACCTGGAGCTATAGTATTTAAAACAAAATCAAACGAGCGAAAACAGCCTGAGAGTTTTCAGATTAGAGAGGACCAGATCCAAAAAATATATGATGATCAGTTAATATCATACATATCATTCTTACACCAAGCTGATAGTGAAAACATTTTGTGAAAATATGACTAAAAGATGAATGGCAGATAGGCCTGATTTTAGCTGAAGTACTGTACCAGCTATCAATCTAAGAACTAGAATCTTTTCTATGCTCTATGATAGACATGTTTTTTGGCTCACATTTAAAAGCTTTTGTAGGTCTGTCTGCATCTTCACATATTTAATTCGTTGGTTAAAATTTCTTAAAATTTCACAAGATCTGATTTCTTGTTCTCTTTATCTTTTATCAGGAAAAAAAAGAACAAGTCTTAACAATAGCATTGTGTAAAACTTAGCCCTTTATCTGTCATTCTTATTACTGCAGTAATAATTAAAACTCTCTTTGTTAATGCAGTGCTTAATATTTAAAACAGTCTTAAGGATGTTGCACAAAGTTAATGTGAAATAACTCTTGTGCCTATCTCTGTTGAAAAAAACATGTATACTGATACAAACAAGTCTCTCTCAAACTAAATACACACACAGAGAGAAATAACTGCCAATATATATATATATATATATATATATATATATATATATATATATATATATATATATATATATATATATATAATATACTAGTAGATAATAGACTTGTTAAGAAATAAAATGAAATAAATATCAAAAAAATAATAAAGGGGCAAGAGCCAGGTGAGTTGAACTAAATCCACATGATTTTTTACCATCAACTTCACTCTTTTCTTTCCACCCTTTCCCTAAATTATCAGCATTACTTACCTGCCTATTTGATCAGACACACAGGTTTAAGTGTTAGCCTATAGATGTATACTAATATAAACATACCGAGGCACAATGTCTTTACAAGCATTGTGGTAAACATTGCCTGAACTGTTGAGCAAATTAGTATTTCTAAATCAAGTAGCAACAATTTTGCAACAATGTTAGCTTTTCACTGGCAAACCCCACGCTCACAGACATACAAGCACCAAGTCTTTTATTAAAGTTCTATACAGACCTGCCTACCCAAGAAATGGAAAACAGTATTTGAACAAACCCAAAATAGTATTCCGATAACAAAAATAGTATTCTCAATCTTTCTTACTCTTTGTGTATACTTTATAAACATTATTTATTTGATGGTTCTGATTATGGCTTTGGTTCTTTGGAAGCGCTGTGCTTTTATGAAGAAGAGTCTTTTCAGAAAACTTGCCATCTTCAATTTGTATTTCAGAGAGAGAGAGAGAGAGAGAGAGAGAGAGAGAGAGAGAGAGAGAGAGAGAGAGAGAGAGAGAGAGAAGTGTGTGTGTGTGTGTGTGTGTGTACCCTGTGTGTGTGTGTGTGTGTGTGTGTGTATGTGTATGTGTGTGTTTATGTACCCTGTGTGTATATATGTAAACTCTGTGTGTGTGTGTATGTTTTCCGTGTGTGTGTGTGTGTGTGTGTGTGTGTGTGTGTGTGTGTGTGTGTGTGTGTGTGTGTGTGTACTCTGTGTGTATGTATGTAAACTCTGTATACTGTGTGTGTTTTTTTGGTTTGTTTTGTTTTGTTTTTTATTCTTTTATATCGAGGATAATGGGATAAGCACTCTTGTGCTTTTTTACATCCAGTCCCCGTGTGTATGCAGTTTTGTAAATGTCATCTGTTCCCACCGGCACACAATGGCCTACTCTTACGAAAAGCGGAACAGGATCTAACATGTGCGCAAGATGTTCTGTGTGCGTTCACACACGGGGCCTTGGTTTATAGTCTCATCTGAAGGACTTTTCTGTGTGTGTGTGTGTGTGTGTGTGTGTGTGTGTGTGTGTGTGTGTGTGTGTGTGAGAGACAAAGACAGAGAGAGACAGAGACAGACAGACATAATCATGTTAAGTACATTGCAGGTGGCCCCCTTCTTTGAACAGAGAAATTTCATGTGCTGTCTAGTGATGACTCGCAATCTAACACAGTGTGGAAGAGTTAAATCCCTTAAGCCCTTTGCAGAGGCTACATTTTTCTCCCTTTTTTCTGTGGTTGTCAAAATCACATTTTTATTAGTAAATTTGCATTTTCGTATTAGGGGTAAAAAAACGAACCCAGTCAGAATATGATAAACTCCTACAGGTAGGCAGGTCTGTCTGTACAAAGTCCAGGCAAAAACAGTTTCACATTTCAGGCATACTGAGGGACTCGCCCTCCTCCTGGATAGGGTCGTACATGGACCTGGGCCGCATGTCGCTGATGAGTGCGGTCTGCTGCTCCTCGCTCATCTGCTCGAAGGCACGGTAGAACTCGGAGAAGTCGACGTAGGGCTTGATCTTGCCCTCCTCATCCAGCTCCATGTCCGACTCCCGCACCCGCCGCGAGGCAAACATGCGCACCTCCCCGCTGCTCTGGGTGGAGTCCTCGCTGGTGCACGTGCTGCTGGAGTTGTGGGTGCGCCCGCTCATGGTGGACTCCGTCTGCAGGTAGTGGCTGCTGCTGCTGGTGTTGGTGCCTGACAGGCTGCCCCCGCCCGGCTGGTTGGTGGGCGTTTTGGGGGAGTCCGAGGCGTCCCCACTGCCCATGGCACCCGAGCTGAAGGAGGGAGGGTGGGGGGAAGGGATGTGGAGGGCGGGGGGACGAGGCTGAGGCTGGTAGAGGGGGGTGGGGGGGGAGTGGTAGCTGAGCAGTCCTGTGGGGCTGTGGGTGGACAGGGGGTACTTGAACTGCCGCACCATGAGGGTGATGTCGTCCCGCTTCTGGCACAGGTGTTTCTGCTGGGGGGTGCCCGTCATGTAGGTGTCGTGGTGGATCCTCACCACCTTGTCCACCACCGCCTGCGCCACACCTGCACAGGCACACAGGCAGGTGAGCGCTGCACGCTGCAGGGAGGCTTTGTCAGCAACACACAGCCAACATTCTTCACCTTGCAAATCCTCCACTTTTCTCCATTTTTTTTTCTAAAAATTACTGGCAAGCACAATGCAAACATCTTTTGTCAGTGTACAGTAGAATCCAATAAGAAAGACCCTAGATCACAAAATACGAGCAACTTCTGGATCTACCTTCCTGCTAACACTTTTACTTTTCTGTACAAAATACCAGCGAACATTATTTTTAACATTTCAATTAAAACTGGTAAGATTCTAGTAGCCTCTGAACAAAACAATCTATACTTGATCTGTCTGATAACACATTGAATGAAAATCAACTCCTTAGTACCATATTTTTTGCAATAAATTTCTGCTGCAGCCAAAACTGAGTATCTGAGGGCGTCTGCTCCAAACCGGAAAAACTCTCTCCACAATCTTATCTTAAATTAGCTTTTGACAACTAAATATGAATTCCTTGTCATAATAAAGCAAATCTCTGATCCACTCAAGGTTTACTATTTCAGCTTATTCACAATCTACAGAAAGTAAGTAGCTGCAGGACATCAGATAATCAAGTGAGCTTTCAAAATATCTGGTGGTAGTACACACACTTCACACACACACACACACACACACACACACATACATACACACACACACACACACACACACACACACACACACACAACACACACACACACACACAGAGGGACAGGATAGCCTAGTGGTCAGAACATTGCGCTTGCAATTTGACGACCCGGGCTCAATTCCCATTCAAGGAGATTTTTCTCCTTAATACCAGTGCTGACTCCACTCTCCCCCCAAATTCTTCGGATGAGACTATAAACCAAGGCCATGTGTGAGAATGCATGCAGAAATCTTGCGCACACGTTAAATCCTGTTCCGCTTTTAAGAGTAGGCCATCGTGTGCCGGAGGGAATAGATGACATTTACAAAAGTGCACACACATGGGGACTGGATGTAAAAAAGCACAAGAGTGCTTATCCCATTATCTTCAATATAAAAGAATAAAATAAAAACAAAACAAAACACACACACACCACACACACACATACACACACACACCACACACATACACAACACACACACACATACCATTTAAGGTGGTCTGCATAGAGAACTCAGTGGCCACCATGGAGGCGATTTCAGCGTTGACGCGTTCTGTGCCTGTGGCGTCAGTGAGGGACTCGTACAGGCCATCCGACATGATGATGAGAAAAGCACAGCTGTCATCCACAGGGATGCCCCCGTCCACAAAGGGGTCTGCTATCACAGGCTCTTTGGTGGCACAACTGCAAATAAAAAAAAATATTCTCCGAGGTAAAAGTGAGAAGGATTCTTGTTCTTCGTCACTCAGACAGCAACTATTGTTGTATGTATGTTAAATGAGTGAAAATGCATTACGCTGCCGTTAAGCACCGGACAAGTCAGGCCCAGCACTTCTGACATGGACATAAAAGGGAATTGTTATTTTTTAAGTCTTTCTTGAAAAAAAGGCAGGAGAATGGACAAAGAAGGCAGAAAATAGACAAGAATGAAGTGGCAGGAAGAAAAGAAGGCAGAAACGAAGAGAGGGATATAGAAGAGAAAATTTATAGCACAAAATATCAGAACATGGGGAGGTTATATATGCTGACAGGCCCCTGGCATCTCCAGGATGGAGTGATGAGGATGAACACAACAGCGATAAAAAACCAAATAAATGAAGAGACATATGTGACGCTCCACCACGTAATAAGTCACATTGCACCAGAGGTCAATTTTTAGTTATTGACATGTTATTAATTTGCAATAAAAAGGCTATTCAATACAAAAAACAGATTGGAGATCGGGTAATTCTGTGCAAAGTTATTACAAATTAAAATGATAGACTGCAGGACATGACAAAATGAGAAATGGACAAGTTTATTTTCGTAACAGGTGGTCAAAATGAAGGCTTGGATATTTTCAAAACACTTTTAAAAGCAAAAGGAATTGAAATTATGCCTTGATATTTTATTGCAAGGTAGAATAACGGTAATAGTTTAATAATCAGTCAAAATGTCAAAATTGACAACTTGACCCCCACCTGCCTTTAATGGCTCCTAGCGCAAAATTCGGTAATGTGCTAAGCGACTCATTTCGTGGCAGAGCGTCACATATATACTACCTAAACTCTCAGTTCCATTAGTGACATTAAGTGTTGCAGATCAGATTCAGCTTAGTAGAAGTTCAAGAGTGAACGACAATGCAGGTTTGCATTGTGGACAAGTTCTCAGAAAACACACAGGTTATAAATAAATTTCCAGAAAATAATTTAGTGAGAAGTATTTAATATTTGCATGTGAATCCTGCCTGAAGATGATGTGTCATTGTATCCACCACAAGTAAGCCACCGCCTTTCAATAAAGTTTACATGGGCAGCAAGACATGAACAAGAACTTTACCATGTGCTGAAGCAAGCATGGTGCTGTTTATTCAGACTTAGTCATCTATCTTCTATCGTCTCAGATACATAGAGCAAATCCTGGTGGTACTGCAAAGAGCTCTGACCAACAACAGTGGCAATGGAGGTAGTTCAGTTCAGATTGCCATGTGTCCAGTTCTAAATTTTGAATAATGAAACAAAACATCATTTATATAGTTATCAGTATGCAAAAACACCCATCTTTGAATACATGGTTAGTGCCAATGGTTTTGGTGGTGCAATCTAGTGACTCTACCCATCTTCTCCACTTTGGTCCATACCTTTCGCTAGAGAACAGTGCATGCATGCATATGTGTGTATATCTACTTGTGAGTCTGCATAACATCATGTGTGTTCATGTCTGAGACTGTACAAACTGAACCTCCCCCCCCAAAAAAAAAATCACCTCCATGCCTTAAAACACGCTCACCTCTCTCTCTAACTATGTGATTGCTTTTGTTAGTATTCATTGATTTATTTATCAACTTAATGAATTAACTATGTGTGTTTGGCTAGTTTGCTTTTTCTCTTGTTGGGCGTTTTGTGGGGTTTTTTTGTTTTTTTTTCTGGTGTAAAGAAGCCTCTGGCTTATCCATTCACCCTCATTAAAATATTCAAGTTTGAGTTCTCTCTCAAAGCACAAACTAAACCCTACACGGAGACTGCCCCACCTTAAGTAGTCGATGTCGCGATAGCCGCCCTTGACGTGGTAGTCGCCGATGCAGCGGGAGCAGGTGGAGTTGCCGACCTTCTTGGCAATGTGCAGTGTCTCCACATCCAGACCCAGGCCCGACAGGCGCTCCTGCTCCAAAGGGTCATCCAGGGTGTGGTCGTTGGACAGCTGGGTCACCGTCAGCACCCCATCCTGACCCGACTTCACCAGCAAGGCGCGGGTGTCACCTGGGTGATGTGTATGTTACATTTGTTATTTTGTTGTATTCTGTTCTTTATTTGAAGGATTATGAAATAAACATTTGTGGTTTTTTTTACTGTCATAACCATAATTACATGTGGTTTTGTAAATTTTGTTGTCCGCTCCCACCTTCCCACACAGTGACCTACTCTCTCTTCTGAAAAGTGGAACAGATTTTAATGTGTGTGCAAGACGTTCTGTGAGCGTTCGTAATGGTTTCTCTGTTTATAGTCTAATCGAAAGGACCTTGAAATTACAGAGGAATACAGTATTGGTTATCATCGGTAATTATGGTTATGATAGTACTGATAGTGAACAGGGACAATAATGATAATGATGACGACAGCATTAAGTAGTAGTCAAAGTAGTGCCAGGAGTAGAAGTAGTACCAGCAGTACTCGTTCATTAAAACATAAGTCATAGCACGTATGAACACCAAAATCAGAAAATAGTTAAATTCTCATAGCATACGACTTCCCCAGGGAGAGCAGCCCGAATTTCACGCAGAGAAATCTGCCATGACATAAAGTGGTACAAAATACAAAAAATACAAAATACAAAAGTCCAGCACAAAGGGACACATACCGACATTGGCCACATAGATTTTGTTGTTGTAGATGAGCACTCAGGTGGCAGTGGTGCCTCCAGAAAGCTGCTGTTCCAACTGCTGCAATTTGCTGTAGACATCGGGTATTTCCTGCAGGCTTCGTAAGAATTGATGCCCTGAAAGAAAGACAATTATCAACAACCTTTCTTTCATGAGGCAGAATGAAAGGCAGAGATGGGCTTTTGTTATTTTCCAAATATAAAATTCACCCCCATCCCCACCCCAAAATCACAATCCAGTGGTAAGGAGGTAAAAGTGTTCCATAAACTATGTAATTATTGTGGTGTGAGGTGTCAGACACCTCTGCTTCTCTAAGGCTACGGCCATAGTAAACCCGGCCCGTCCCGTTGTTTCGACGGCCGTCTCTTTGACGGGAGAACGGATCCGTCAAAGCGGCCATAGTCAACCCGGCCCGTCTCTTTCTGACAATATGGTCACCCCGAGACTGCGAGTGACGCAAAAATGAGGCTGCCGCGGTGACGCAAATCGACAGAAAATAGTTCGACATAAAAAGTGTTTTTACGTAAAATCTCCCCCCAAAACTTTTATCAAAACCATTGGAATGTAATCGGGAAAGGTTAATTTACTAGTTTGTGTAGTCAGAATTTTTGAAGCACCATAAATAAGTTTTCCTTGAATATTTTCCTTTCCGTCGACCCGGCAAACGGACGTGTTGCTCGAACGTCAAAACGACGGGTTAAAAAGAACGGGCCGGGCCGGGTCTACTATGGCCACGCTCAGCCGTTTTCAGTGACGCCACAGAGTAATTCAGCCGGGCAGCATTTTTCACCCGGCCCGTCGTTTTGACGGCGTCAAAACGACGGGTTTACTATGGCCGCGGCCTAAGGGTCAGCATCACGAGGGTGGTCTCTGGTCCTCTCTCTTGCAGTGGACAGCTAAGCCAAAAATGATTTAGTTTTTATTGTGAATACAAGATGGGCAAATATCGACACAGCATGTCAAGTGTTAATGTCACAGAAGCATGACTCATACTTTGTTGATGTGTTTACAAATGCGAAAATAGTAATATTCAAAAGGTATTCTTTCTGTTAAAATGTCAATGTAAATGACTGATATATCATGAGTAACTATTACCCTAAACCTACGGAACTACAATACCATCAGACACATGTAATAGAATACAAAAAGATGAGAGAAAAAAAACCCAATCAAATATACCCCTAGAGCTGATATTGCCTAAAAATACAATGTTTACAGTTGTTTTTTAAATATTTTTTACTCACATCAGGCAATTGATCTTGTGTCGTGGTTTTCTCAGCCAGAAGACCGTCGGTAGACTCAAAGTACACATTCTCCACTGACATAAATGCCTGCCATCACAACCACACATCAACCTAACTTACAATTTATACAATACAGACTATCTGAATGATTTATCTGTCGGTAGACTCAAAATACACATTCTCCACTGACATGAATGCCTGCCATCACAACCACACATATATCACAACATCAACCTAACTTACAACTTATACAAGACTGACCATCTGAATGGCTTATCTGACAGCCAAACAACATTCCTCCATCTACCTAAATTGTAGTCCTGAAAACTGAACACTAAAAATAAAGTCCTGGGCATGTCATCAATTTTTCAGAGTAGAACAATCTGAAAACAAAAACTGTTCCCCTTCCTTCCACACATCTCCTCCCCACCTATGCACTCTCCCTGTAAAAATAAAGGAAGAGAAAAAAGAGAAACCAGTGAGAGAAAGTTACAAAGCCATACACACAGGTAAAGACAGATACACAGACAGACGGAGAGAAATGACATTGGTGTATTGTTACAGGATTCCTCATCAAGACCTTTTTCCCTTGGAATACAAATGCAGTTGTTCAAACTCTGCAGTTTTGGCTGGAAGGGAATTTTTGTTAAGTTGATAGGAAAATAGACTAACTAATTCCATCCTGCCAGAAACCTGCAGCCCTCTAACCAGTTTCTTCTTTTCTTTATTCCGTTACTGACAATCATTTCAGAACTCCCATCCTGTCTTTAGTAGGTGTGACAAAGGCAGACGACCAACATGTTCTGCATAAACAAACCAACACGAACTTTGAGTTGATTCCCTGTGAACCAGTCAAAACATCTCTTTTTGATGAAGCTTTGAACATTTTTAAAACAGAAAAGGGCTGTTTCATTGTGATGAAATAATGCAATAGGCTCTCACAAAGCAATATGTGTTAATAAAAAAAGGAAAAATAAGAAAGAAATTATAAGACTTTCCAACAGTCTTTTTAACTTATTCTAACAATTTTAAACACAAACAAAATACCTTCTTCCCCCTTCTCAAATAACATAAGCAATCAAGACCCCCCTCCCACCATCCCATCCCCACTTCAACAAGCAAACAAATAAAACAAAGGAAATTTGTTTTTTAAAACCCATCTAATGGATTCCGATGGACTGGAAAAAAGCAAAAATGTACAGGTATACAAGCCTGATGAAGCAAACTCCTATCCAAAAGCCTGCTCACCTGTCTTAACACCTCGCGGATCTCAAAGTCCGACGCCTTGCTCTGCAGCTGACCCAACAGCAGCTCAGCAGGCATCCTCTGGGCAGCAAAGTCAGCCACCCGACTGCCGTTGTGTCCATCAAACACCCCGTACAGGTAGCAATTGCTGTCATGTCTGTTGGCAAAATGACATTTATTCCAATAAAGAAGACTGGAAGGTGTTCCCAAATGATGACCAAAAAGGTAGGAACAAATGGTTGTAACATAGGATTAAACAATGGGAAGGCAATGGGTCTTAAATTTAACATTTGTATGGCATGGGGGTTTTCTTGGTTTAACCTTTCTTTAACATCGTATTATTCATTGATGAATTTGATGATGACTGCATTGATGAAAGCAAGAGACCGTAACTGGCCATTAGATCAAACCAAGTAGAAGCTTAGCTTGAATTGTACTCAGGCACAGACAAAATGAAGACAGGGAATGCTGAATAGGCCCCACTGAAGAACAGAGCTCTACAGACTGCTTAAGACCATATATAAAGACAGGTCTAATCAAACTAACAGGAGACAAATTTAATCATTATGATTGTAAAAATCAAGTGAGTTTTACTGCAGTTAAAAATAAATCATAGCAGAAGTTATGAGGAAAACTACCAAAAGACAACAGCAACACACAAAACCAGAGGCTTGTATACATTCATCTATGCTATATAAAGCATGCAGGCAGATTGGCCTCCATAGGAAAAACGAGGTATTATGTATTGTTGCATCTTGTATAGGCTGCCACTTATCAGATTTATCAGCAATTTCACTTCTGCATTTCATATTTGAGCAGGTAAAGTAACTACTATAATACTAGTCATGAAGCATTGGCACTCTCTCACTCGGTTAATTATGGAGCAGTAGCACTCACTCACTTATGCAGCATTAGCACCTATCCAAGACAGCATAAGTAAATTTGCCTTTTTTAAATAAAGTAATATTATTTTTAACAAGGAAAACATTGTCTTTCTAATCTTAAACAAAGAGCGACACATTGAAGACAAAATCACATCAAATTCCCCACACACTTACAACCTGAAATGAAAATTTCTGTCTTCACAGTCATGTTCCTCTCGTCTGTTGCCATCTTCACGGTAGATCTGATTAGTGGATAGGCCCACACCTGACAGGTAACACACAGGCAAATCGTCTGTCCAGCTCACCTGGCCCTAAAAGTGAAATAATTGCAATCATCATTATTATAATGATAAGAAAAAAGAGAACAAAGAGTGCATGGCAAAGCTATGACCAATTACAAACAAAGCGCTGGCTCTGAAAAACAATGACTGTGGTTGAAAACAGTACTACTGACTAAATGTCCTGCACAATGCAGATACTAGATAGAATATAATATATTATATATTTATAATATAATATAATATATATGATTTATATATAATATATATAATTTATATTTTTATGCTTTTCGAATGTGTAAAGTTTGATAAATCATTTTGCTTTCTCAGTTATGATAATGGCTTCTACTTTCTGAAAATGTTAAATCATTCTAATTATCTTATGTGTGTGCGTACTTAATGATTGTGCATGCACACATGTATGCATGCACAAACACATGTAAACAGAGCCAAGTCTCACACACAAATGTCACATGTGACAGTATGACATGTGTATCTGATGTACACATGTCCAAGCATGTATTCAAGTATATGTAAACACACTGTCTGTCTGTCTGTCAGCCTGTCAGTCTCCCTATTTCTCTCTCTTGGAAACATAAAACATAATCCATTAATCATGATAATGAGAGGTATGAGAATTTATATTATTTATATATTTAAAATTTTTTATTATTAATTTTTTTTTTTAATGAAGTCCATTTTTTTGTTTGACTGTTCAATGTACTCAGATTAAAGGGATAATTTTCTAACTGAAATTATCAATATTATATATATCATTGTCAGTTTTACTTAAAACATCAAATACAGAATGCAGTCATTACCTATCCAGATATATATTATACTTTTCATTCTATGAATTAAATTAATAGAAGGAAGAAATTGTTATAATACTTATAATGTCAAAATATCATTTAATGATGGGTTTGTACAGTTAATACAAGTATGAAAGTATGAAATTGAAAGTACTGAAATGTTGCATTTTGACTGATACTAGTGATAGTGATACAGAGTTTGATGTCTACTAACTAAAATATTGATACAGTGTAACATGAATGTGTATCAAACTCTAACCTTGTTCAAGATATATGCCATGGCCATTGCGATCATGAGCCTCGAAGTCAAAGAACTGGTGGTTGTTTTTCATGTTTGATCCCATTTTGCATACCTCATACAATTAGTGAATTACCAATACATACTGGTCCCCCCCCCCCCCCCCCAAATTCCATGTATTGTGGCCTAAGGCCAATATATATGATAACTCTTCAGAGTTTTTTTTTTTTTCTCTCTCAACACAACACCCCACACACACACACACACACACACACACACACACACACACACACACACTGGTCAACACACAGACAGAAAGACTGACACAGTTCATTTTTCTACACACACACACACACAACACACACACACACACACACACGTGCCCACGCACGACACACACTAGCACACAGGCACACACACACAGCACAACCACACACACACACACACACACACACATACACACACAGAGAGGTTTCAATGGAATTTAATTTAGTGAAGTTTGATTTATTCTGTAGTTAAGGTCAAGGTCATACCCCCACCTATAAATAGCTGTGAATGTTTACATTACTCAAACTGACATGATAGCCTACTGGCTAAGTACTGTAAAGTGTAATGCAATCTTCCAATGAAGCACCATATGATTTGAATGGAAATTGGAAATTTTATCAAATATGACTGGGGGCAGATTGGACGGTAATTGAGAGTGTCAATTGAAAATCTTTCAGATTATACATGCTTACAACAACAACAAAACAAAAACAAAAACAACGTGTGGTCCAGTGTGTGAACATATAGTCACATAGTAACTCACTGACAAACATTGATATCATCTATCTTCTAGTAGCCTATCTTGCGCACACGTCAAAAACCAATTTATCCTTTGAAGGAGACAAGAAAAACTGTGGCTACTTGCAACTGAATGACACAAACATACTAAGCATGATATGATCTGCGAACTAGTAAAAATCTAAATGAATACGTTGCCCGTTGGAGGTAATTAAACTAAATAGCCGTGTAAGGCACGGCGGAGGAAAGACCGTGATCTGAGACTTCTGACCCGGAGTCTCATTCATTCGGTCAAATGCACGAGTGTCAAACTTTTCCTCTGTTCTTACCTGCATTCCTAACCTGGGTGCAGCACCAAGAGCTCCATTCGGGAGCCTGCCATTCGACATCTCCCAAAAATTTGGTAGCAGTAGCTGGGAGCAGTAGACACTTGGAAGGAACCTAGTAAACAGGAAGTTGCCGAAAATTTCGGCAGTGATGAAAGTAACGTCCCTTAGATAACCTAGGCTAGACTGGTGCAAGTTTGTTTCTAACTTTATTAGCCCAGTTCGAAAGAGAAATGGAAATAAACGATTGTGAACAATGAATTGAATTTGAATTGTAAGAATGTGTGCACCATAAAGCGGTTTAATTTCCACTAGGCTACTGTCAATGCCTGATAAATCAAACAATTAATCAATCACTCCATCAATTATTTGAAGAAACAAATACACTTTCATTTAGCCTATTCCTTTATTCTTCTTTTATTTCGAGGATTTTCTTTATTTTTTTGGATAAATTTTATTTTTTATATCGAGGATAATGGAATAAGCACTCTTGTGTTTTTTACATCCAGTCCCCGTGTGTATGCAGTTTTATAAATGTCAACTGTTCCCAACGATGGCCTACTCTTACGAAAAGCGGAACAAGATTTAACGTGTGCGCAAGATGTTCTGCGTGCGTTCGCACACGGGACCTCGGTTTACAGTCTCATCCGAAGGACTTTTGGGGAAAGTGGAGTCAGCACTGATGTTAACTCCAGACGAAAAATATCCTCGGTCGGACTCGAACCTAGGTCGTCAAATTGCCAGCGCAATGTTCTGACCACGAGGCTATCCGTCCGTACACACAGAAATGAGAGGGAAGGCCTTTGATAAGAACCACCTCCTTGAAGACAAATTTGACATGTACAGTATTGTTTTGTTTTTGTACTGTTATGTTGATTAATTTTACTTTATCCGTCCTTTGGCTTTATTGATTTTTTTTTTTTTGAATTGCTTGTAAATTCACATGTCTTCTACCAATTATGTGCGTGTGTGTGTGTGTGTGTGGGGGGGGGGGGGGACGGGTGGGTGTGGATGGTGTGTATGGATAGGGGGGGGGGGCGTGTGTGTATGTGTGAGTGTGGGGGCGGGTGGGTGTGGATTGTATGGGGAGGGGGGGAGCGTGTGTGTGTGTGTGTGTGTGTGTGTGTGTGTGTGTGTGTGTGTGTGTGGTGTGTGTGTGTGTGTGTGTGTGTATGCATGTATATGTGCGGGTGTGAACGCGTGCGTATAATGTGTAAATAATGGTGATCATATGTCTTTTCTAGTCAATGGTTTTTAAGAACATTGTATCTAAACATTGGTGTGTGTGTATGCGTGTGTTTGCGTGTGTGCAAGCGCGCGCGCGTAGAGTGTGAGTGTTTGTGACATTTTATTTGAAGTTATATAATGTTTGAACAAATAGGAAATGTAGCTCCTTCGTGTGTTTGATTATGATTTGTATCAATATGCCTGTCAGTATTGTAATTGCCCTTCAGGGATGATTAAAGTGTTTTTGACTTGACTTGACTTGACTTTTGTACCATCTTGGGCATCGAGGACTGTGGCAAGTTTGAGAGCCTGGGTGGGTGGGATGTTGTGGGTCTTCAGTTTTTCTTTCACACGCTCACTTATCGGTCTTCCCCTTACCTTGTACTCGGGCATTCTTGTGTTGTAAGCTTTCATGTGTTGTAAGCTTTCATGTGTTGTAAGCTTTCATGTGTTGTAAGCTTTCATGTGTTGTAAGCTTTCATGTGTTGTAAGCTTTCATGTGTTGTAAGCTTTCATGTGTTGTAAGCTTTCATGTGTTGTAAGCTTTCATGTGTTGTAAGCTCTCTTTCTTTTGAGACTTTTGGTAAGGGTCCGTGTCTGGCTCTGGTAGGTCAAGGTTGGTCTAAACATGGACTCGATGAATTTGGCTTTGGTCTCGATGGGGATGTTGAGGTGTCTTAAGGGTGGGGCAAGCTGATAGCTGACGCTGTTGGCCTTTTAAACTCTTGTCTTGATCTCTCTGTTGAGACGTTCATCTTCTGTGAATAATTATACTCCCAAGATACTTTAACTCGCTCACTTGTTTCAGCACTGTCCCATTGATGTTGATTTTGAGGCGGCCAGGTGTTCTGCTGAATTTCATTGTCTCGGTTTTGCTGGTGCTGATTTTCATACCGAAGTTCTCACATTGTGTGTTCAGGCTGTTCATGTGCTCCTGGAGTTCTTCTTTTTTCATATGCAAGGCTTTGATCGTCTGCGAACAGCATCTCATTCAGATTTTCAGGGCTGGGGTTTGCTACCCTCGTGATTTTGTCCGTGATTATGTACAATGAACAGCGGTGGTAATAGAACACAACCTTGCCTGACTCCTCATGTCACTTCAAACTATTCTGTAAGTCCATCTTGGGTGCTTAGTGCATTCATGCTGTTGGTATAGATGGCTCCGATAATTATTGTCCAGAAGTTACCCCCAAACGTCGTACTCTTCTGTTTTCCACAGCTAGTTTCTGTTTACAGTGTGGAATTTCTTGATCCACGAACACGAGGTTCAGTTCTTTATTGTATTCAACCGACTTCTGGCTCAGCTGTCTGAGAGCGAAGATAGCGTCAGTGCACCCTCTTCCTTTTCTGAAACCCATCTCCCCCTCACTCAATAGTCGGTCACTTTGTACCTTGTACGCTGTTCAAGGATCTTTGCGTACATCTTACCTGTGTGGCTCAGAGGGGATATATTTCAGTATGTGTTGCAGTCTTTCTTACAGCCCTTTTTCCAAACTGGTACCACGACTGCACGTTGCCAGTCTTCTGGGACTTTCCTCTCTGTCCATGCTCTCTGGAATTTTGTGGTCAGCCAAGTTGTTCCTGTTTCTCCACATGCCAGGATAGCTTCGGTTGTAATGCCATCAGTTCCCGCTGCTTTGTTCTTTGGGCTGGTCTTCAATGCCCGTTGTACCTCTGATCTCATGATGTTTGGCTCTTCGTGTTCTGGATAACTAGGGTCACACTGGCTCTGTGTGTTTACCTGGCTGCTTGGGTGAAGGACTCTTTGAAGTATTCCTGCCATCTTTTCTTGATGCTGTATTCATCACTAATATGGTTACTATCTGTCATTGACTACTATTGTTGTACTGTATGGCTCGTCTCGTAATCACATTGCCTTTGACGCTTTTGTTAAAATGTCTTGTTGAGAGCTTGCGCAGTTCGCTTAGTTTCTCTCCATATGTCTTCCATGACTGTTCTTTGGACATTCTGACTGATCCTCTTGCTGTATCTTCTTGCCAGTCTATATTTCACGTAGTCCTCCTCTAGCTTCGATTTCACCCACACCTTGTACAACTTTTTCTTTTCCTTGATGGCCTCCTTTACTGTGTATTCCATCAGGCTGTTTGCTTTACCTGCCCTTTCCTGTCTTCTTTGTGCCACAGATTTTTTACTAAGTGTGTCTGCCAGTGTGTTCTTGAAGACTGACCATGCTTCCGCTGCTGTCATGTCTGTGTTGTCTACTTCTTCCAGCCTCATTGTGACTTCTGTCTCCACCTCTTCCCTCTGGAGTTTTCTTAGATTTCTCTGCCTGTCGTGTGCTTTCGTCTTTGTTCGTGATGTTCTTCCTTTCTGCATCTTAAGAGACTAGGATCACAGGTCGGTGGTCAGTGTCCAGGTGTGCATTCGGAATGGATCTTGCATCTGTGATCCTGCTTCGTTCTTCTATTCATGTTAGAATGAAATCTATCTGTTTCTGACACATTCAGATCATTCCACCTGTCCCAAGTTTGTCTCTGGCTGTGTCTGTGTTCCCAGAAGGTGTTTACAATCCACAACCCATGCTCTGAGCAGAGTGCTAAGAGCTGTTCCCCATTGTAGTTGCACTCTGTATTGGTGTCACTGTGTGGGCCCAAGTACTGTTCCCAAGGAGCTCTTCTTTTGCTCACTCTTCCTTGAAACCTCCCTGACAATAAGTTGTTATGTGTCTGGGGCACTGTTGGTGTTGATGATGTCTGCCATCTTCTCAAAGAATTCCCCCTTCTGTTCTTCAGTGTAGGAGTCGTTACAAGGTGCCAACCCTGGATGAAGGTTGTGGTCTCCTGTTCTCCTCTTACTCGGATTCTTGTTATCCTCTCTGGGATATAATCCATTCTTTGCTGTGTCTGGATGTAAGAAAAAACCTACGCCGTGTGATGCCCTTGTTGTCATGTCCACACCACTCCAGGTCAGTACATTATCCTCGTGCATCTGTTTGGTCCCCATTCCCTTTAGCCTACAGTCTGAAATTCCCATCACTCTTATACTCCACTTTTTCATGAAATTCAATGATTTCTGGTTCCTTGTCTCTGATTCCACACACATTCCAAGCTCTTGTTCTTTCTCATAGTCCTTTAAAAAAATTTCCAGTTCGTTTTCCGTTATGATCCGTCCATTTCTTTCTCCTTTTAGTTTCTTGAGCAGTCAAGTAATCCACTGCCGGCTTGCTAGGCCCGTCACAGCTTCACCGGAGCCCCGTTAGCCAGCTTGACCTGTTTCCACCTTCCACGACAAAGACGAGGGGTTGGGCATTGGAAGGTTGTTTGGATGCTATTGCATTAAATGGTTTAGCCCCACGACAAATGAAATAAGTTATTGTAGATTTTTTTGCATCAGACTTGACTGACCCATTCCACTTTACAACATGCCAGAAAGCTTCGAACTTTCTTTCGGGTGATCGCCTATACAGAGTGTAGCACTGAGGGAAACCATTGCTATACAGAGCTAGGGCACCTGTGTGTTCCAGACTTTTTTTTGTATTTATTCTGTTATTTCGAGGATGACGGAATTATCACTCATGTGCTTTTTTTGTACATCCAATCTCCGTGTTTATGCAGTTTCATAAATTTTGTCATCCGTTCCCACCGGCACACAATGGCCTACACTTTCGAAAAAGGGGAACGAGTTTTAACTTGAGCGCATGATGTTCCGTGTGGGTTCGCACACGGAACCTCAGTTAATAGTCTAAATCGTAAGGCTTTGGGGGCTATGGAGTCGGCACTGACGTTAACTCCAGAATAAAAAATCCTTTTGAACGATATTCGAACCCGGGTCAGCAGATCACGAGGGCAATGCACATCACTCTAACCGCCAGGCTATCCCGTCCCCCACTTGAATAAAGTTTGCCAGATTTTAGGGATCAGTAAGGCCGACTTACTTCAAGTCTCTAGATCCCATTGGCCACCAAGAACTAAGCATCTGTCTACCTTTTGTTTTCAAAACTGTCAGACATGAATCCCATGAAGTAATTGTCATTACATATCAATTATGAAACATTTGGGTCTGTCCTTTAAAACCACTACCTCTGTCTGTGTGTCTGGCTGGCTGTGTGTCTATCTGTACTGCCTCTTTGTCTGTCCTTCAATATCTGAAAATGGATGATAAAAGTATGTGAATGTTTATCTGTAACCCTCGACAAATAAAGATTATTCATTAATTGATCGATAAATTCATTCATTCATTCGTTCGTTTCTTACCCTCTCCATCTCTCTCTCTCTCCCTCTGGCATGCGCGTGGAGAGAAACTGCAGGAAAGTCTAAAGATTTTCTCACATTGGAAGCACCAGCTTGTGAAGCAAGTATTTTGGGTAAACAGAAACTACCCGACCACATCCACTCAAAGGAAGCGGTGCGCGTTTCATTAGGGGCCCATGAATAAGTTGTTCTTAATCTGCTATATCCATTGAGGATGTGACGACCAATATGGCCTCTGTGGTCGGATTGGGAAGGGAGAGGGGGGGGGGGGTAACTATTGATTAGATGGGTAATGATTTCTGATCCATTTTGAGTGTTGCTTGTGTGCTTCACTTGGCGTGGTGATTGTCCTGAATATGGCCTTTGTAGTTGGCGGAGCTATAACTTTTATAATTTTGAATAGATTGGTGGCTCTCCACGTTTGTCCCCCATGGTTGGCTAGCCTTGATAGGAGGAGCGAAAAATAGTGTTAATCTTGGTGGATCCATCTGTATATCATGTGGATGGGTGACCTGTTTGTGTGCCCTGGCTTCAGTATAGTTCCCCAGTTCACCCAGCTGTATCTGGGTACCTGCTCTTTCCAGGGACAGGAAAGGTGAAGCAGCGGGGAGAGGAGATGGGCGCCCCTCTCAATATGCTGGCTCATAGAGAAGCTGAGGTCTCTGACACCTTGCTCTCCAACGACCACATAGGTTATGGAAACACTTTTACCCGTTTTTTTTTTTACCACCTTTATTGTTGAACAGTCTCAAACAGAGCTTTAACCACTAAGTCGATGACAGCCCTGATAGAGCCTTTGTGGTCTGTGGGACTGTAAGTGATGTGAAAAGATTATTGACATCGTTTAATGAAAAAAAAATCGTTTTGAGAAATGCACATCTATAATTCATTGCAAGCATGTCAATGTAAAACTATGAAACCAGAAAGCAAAGAGAACAACATACAGACTTGTTCGTAAGCAAATACTGACACACACAACTTAATATTCATTCATGTTCCAATAGTTTATTCAGTAATTCTTCGAGAATGACGTACACAGCAGGAGAAAATAAGCTGACCCAGACCTAAGCAAAATGGAAACAAATCAGAGTAAGTGAATGCTTTAGACGACAAAAAGAACACTTCCCATGTAAACTGAAGGCCATGGACTATAACTGTAGATATAACCAGAAGGAAATTAATTTTGAGAAGGTAAGGAAACACATACACCCAAACTAATACCCAGAACAGTCTTTGATCACACAATGCATTATAGACCAAAAAAATGAGTAAAGATTTCAAAGAAGCAAGGATGGGTGAAATTATGATAGATGAAAGCTAAACTGTGTGAATGCATCTGCTTTCTTGAGAAATGAAACGTCTTTGTGGAGATCTCTCCTCCCATCTTCATATTCACTAGGCCTTTTCCTTGTACTGGTCTCTTCTGTCACCTAGTCTTCTTTCTGTCATCAGCTCTTCATCAAGCTTTCCTCACTAGTCTTTACTGATTCTGCTGCCCTTTTTTCATAGTTCCCCGTGGGGATGTCGGGGGCTTGTTAGTACAAATACCATCCTTACCTTATGGGAATTCTGTGCTAGGAATTCCCTCTTTTCTATCCATTTCTTTGTTTCTGCCTTGTTCCTTTCCTCCCGTCACCCCCCTCTTGTCTATTTTCTGCCTTCTTGGTTCATTCTCTTAAAATATTGTAATACTCTCCCTCGCCAAAGTCGATTTTCTTGACTTATTAGGCGCTTAACAGCAGCATACAGTATTTTCGCTATGATGACAGACAAAATAGTTGCTGTCTGAGCTTTCAACGAGGTAGAAGAAGTTTTTGATATGTATGTAATTTTAGTTTTATTCTGAAATTTAACAGCTAACCCTTGACAAGCCTAATAAAGCCTCTATGGCCAGCAAAGCTTACAAACAGTTAATTAAAACTGACTGCATAAGCATAGATCGATGTATAAATGAGAGCCCCAAACCACCAGATCAGTAACCTCGACGGTGATAACAAAATATCTGTAGGTACTAAAGTTTAGATGGCTAATTTGTCCATAAATCGTTATTAATTTCTTTTAGAATAATTTGGAGGAATCTGTTGTACTTGTAATGAACAAAAATGCTAAAACAACGTCTATGCTATATTAAAACAAGGAAAGAAAGATTTAAAATTCTCTGAATTCAAAGTGCTAATTCACAACCATCTGATCAAATAAGACAGAAATCATGTAGGTAACACAGCCTCAGACCAAAGAATCAATTTAGAATGTGCTTAAATTTCCGCTTTAGGCGCATTAGCATTAAAACCATTTGGCCTGGTGTTAGTAAAGGTAGTATGTTTATGTGCTACTGCAGAAGCTAACCAGAAAGCAGGCACAACACTATTACAAACTATAGTTTGAGTTTGCAATGAACAAGAACAATACAAATACAAGAAAATTATATGTCCAAGAGTCTACGACCGTGTGGAGGCATACTGACTAAACATGCAAAAATTCCCACTATCAACTGGGATAGGAAGGAAGATAATGGTAGAAGTCATCTAACAAGCTGAGGCTAAGGGAGTCATAACATCTAACTTAAAATCCAGCACACCATAGATCTCTGGTTGAAAGTTATCATTTTCCCACTTTGTATGGAAAGACACGTGACACTTATTTGGTCGAAGACTCGGTCTGACAAAAAAGGCTCAATCGAACCATCATCTGCAAGAAAGAAAATATTTATATTAATGTCTTATATCGTGTATATTATTTGTTCACATAGTAAACAGACATAATTTGTGCCTGCTAAGTAAAGGTACGCAGCTGCTTCTGTTGAGAGGTGCACACTCTACATACAAAAGGTCACATGAGTTTTACCACAATATTGTGGCTTGTATTTAGAAGTGTGTGTGCACACGCAGGAACACACACACACACACACACACACACACACACACACACACACACACACGCACACACGCACACACGCACGCACGTTCGCACACACGCACACACATGCATGCACGCACCGATGCACGCACACATGCACTCACGCACACAAGCACTCACACACAAGCACACACACACACACACACACACGCGCACGCGCGCGCCACACACACACACACACACACACACACACACACACACACACACACACACACACACACACACGCGCGCGCGCGAGCGCACACGCACGCGCCGCCGCGCGCGCGCGCGCGAGTATTTTGTACTTTTCTGTTAGATTAACTAATACTGTGGTTGCATCCATACCTACACGTCTCTCTGTCTGTCTGTCTGTCTGTCTGTCTGTCTGTCTGTCTGTCTGTCGTCTGTCTGTCTGTCTGTCTGTCTCTGCTTCATTGTTATCACAATAAGTTTTATCATCATTTCATCATTATTATCATTTTCATCACTGCGTGCAAGTATGCGCACGCGTGCGCACGCACGCACGCACACACAAGCGCGCATATGTGTGCGTCTGTGTGTGTGTGGGTGCTGTGTGTGTGTGTGTGTGTGTGTGTGTGTGTGTGTGGTGTGTGTGTGTGTGTGTGTGTGTGTGTGTGTGTACAAACATAATAGTAGGAAGGAGCTGGACGAAAATTATGAAAAAGAGGCATGGCTATGATAATGATGAAGATGAAGATGATGATGATGACGATGATGATGATGATATGCTGCTCATGACAACGACGACGACGATGATGATGACGACGACGGTGACGACGACGATGACAATGATGATGAATGATGATGATTACGATAACTAAGCAATGATAAAAGCAACAAAATCAGCAACAATTATAATGCTAACAGTAATACTAATGACAACGAAAATATTTCTTTTTATCTAATCATTGAATTATTTATTTGTACTTTTATATGCAGGATAATGGAATAAGCACTCATGTGCTTTTTTTTTTTTTACATCCAGTCGCCGTGTGTATGCAGTTTTGTAAATCTTGTCATCTGTTCCCACCAGCACACAATGGCCTACTCTTACGAAAAGCGGAACAGGATTTAACGTGCGCACAAAATGTTCTGCGTGCGTTCTCACACGGGGCCTCGGTTTAAAGTCTCATCGGAAGGACTTTTGGGGCGAGTGGAGTCAGCACTGATGTTAAATCCAAGGTAAAAACCCCCTCGAATGGAATAGAACCTGGGTCGTCAAATTGCGAACGCAATGTTCTGACCACGAGGCTATATCCCGTCTCCAACAGCAACAAGAACAGCAGCAGCAACAACAACAACAAAGACAATAATACAAACATCAGCAACAACAACAACAAAAAGAGCATACGCAATATTCATCCAGCCAGCTGCTGCAGCCATCAACGATGTAGCGGAAATCCGGGTCCCCAGAGGTCAAGGCCTCAGTGATGACCCGGATGACTGGGGACAGGTCTGAGCTGCAGGTGTCAGCGACTTTGCTCAGGGAGAGCAGAAACTCGTCCCTGTCCTCTTTCTTGAAGATGCTCTTCACCTCTTCCGAGGTCCTCCGCCCACATCTCCTCAAACTCACGTCCAATTCTTTCTTGCTGGTAAAGACAGAAAAGGATATGTTACCATAATATTATGATTAAGTTATGTTTTTACGTTCTGTGTTTAGCTGTTTTCCTGTTTGTTTAGCTATGTCTGTTATTTTCATGTTATTCTGAGAGGGATGGATAGAAAAAGGCAATTGTTGCTTATTTCTTTGCCATCTTCAAACGAAAATAATTCGTTCCTTCTTTCGCTGAGTTTCCTAAGAAATAAAGGTAAAGGAAAGATGTCCCATAACCTATGTGGTCGTAGGGGAGCAACTAGGAGCCAGCATATAGAGGGCGGCGCTCATCTCTCGCTCGCTGCTTTACCTTCCCTGACCCTAAAGAGACGGGGTACCCATTTACAGCTGGGTGAATTGGGGAACTGTACTGAAGCCAAGGCGCGCAAACGGTCACCCATCCACTTGGTAACCACGCTCGATGCTGCTTAACCTTAGCTTGGGTAAAGTGAGCACACTGACCACCGAGCTATCCCATCCCCACTCTAAGAAATGGCCATAATTATCAAAACACTGAATCAGCTGATTTGCTACAGAGATGACAGACTGTTTCTTCTTTTCTGCGTTTCCTGGCCAATGGCATGGCCATATTGGGTAAAATGCGTAGTGCATACATCACACATGTCAGAATACAGCTATCTTTCTGGTGAGTAAAAATGGGTGCATACGCCAAATCTCACCGTTTGTAAACCCTGGAGCTCTAGCCAAGAAACAAAATTACCCTTTTTCTTTGTGCAATCCTGCTCTCTGCACTCACTTTACCCCAGCCAATGTTAAGCAGCATCGAGTGTAGTTACCAAATGGATGGGTGACTCTTTGCCCACTTGGCTTCAGAGCAGTCCCCCATTTACCCAGCTGTAAATCTTTAGGGTCAGGGAAGGTAAAGCAGAGAGGGAGAGGAGATGGGCGCCGCCCTCAATATGCTGGCCCCTGGAGAAGCTGAAGTCTCTTTTGCCTCGCTCCCCTACGATCACACAGGTGATGGGAGACCTTTAGCTTTTACCATTAACTTTTATACTGTTCTGTAAGACGGGAATTTTTTTCCAATCACTGGCTACTCATCAAGCTTATCTATCACTTTCTTGGTATCCGTGCTTCCATGTGATTGCCAGGGCCAAGCCTGGATCCCTTACTCAAACAACTTGGCCATGGAATGAATGGCTATGGGAGGGTCAGTTTTGAAAGTGCCCTGTCTAGATTCATGGGCGACAGCTTTTATTGGGCAGGTGACTGACGTCATGGTTGGTGGGTGACCATTGGTCATAGCCATTCACTGTCCCGTCCTTAGTTGGACAAATCTGCTAGAGTGACAGGATGATTTTGCTATCATTGGGCTTTGCCTCAGTGTGACACAAGACAGAGCACATTACAGGAAATCAAACACAATGGAGTCTGAGTTCTTGAAAATGCGCCTAGTGATTAGGACAGTGAAATCAGAAGGAACATTCAGTCAACACACACACACGCACACGCGCGTGCGAGCGCGCATAAAACCCATACGCAAATGCAAACACACATCCATGCGCACGGACAACCGCAGGCATGTACACATGCACCTATGCACACATGCACAGTTAGTCTTTTCAGTTGTGAAGAAAAGTCAGATATCTGATGGAAGAAATTTTCAGAGAGAGAGAGAGAGAGAGAGAGAGAGAGAGAGAGAGAGAGAGAGAGAGAGAGAGAGAGAGAGAGAGAGAAGAGAGAGAGAGAGCAGACAGACAGACAGACAGACAGACAGACAGACAGACAGACAGACAGACAGACAGACAGACAGACAGAAGAGACACAAAGAGAGACAGAGAGCCACAGACAGGGGTGGAGACAGACAGACAGACAGGCAGACAGACAGAGACAAAGGCACAGACAGACAGACAGATACGGACATAGACAGAGGTATCTCTATTATCTTACTCCATATTTGTTCAAGCAGCCAGTGGCGCCTCCAAAGTTGCCAGGTTCCACGACAATGACCTTGACTCCAAACTGCCTCATCTCCATACGGGTGATTTCTGAGAAAGTCTCTCCGGCAAATTTACTGATGTTGTAGGCAGCGTTGAGTGGAGTGGACAGCTGACCTTTGATGCTGGTCACGTTCACGATGCGACCTGCACAGGTAAAGAACTATTCATTTCTTTTTATTTTATTTTGTATATCTATTCTTTCATCTCGAGAATAAGCCATTAAGCACTCATGCAGATTTATTAGTTTCAGCACAACACAACACAATACAACACACACACAAACACAACACACACAACACAACACAACACAACACAACACAACACAACACAACACAACACAACACAACACAACACAACACAACACAACACAACACAACACAACACAACACACACACACACACACACACACACACACACACACACACACACACAATCTTGAATCTTGAATCTCACACACACATACCCATGCTCACTCCCCACCCCCACCCTCACCCCCCACGCAATCCACACCCCCAACCCCACCCACCCTCACACCATCCCCCCCTTCCCCCCCCCCCCCCCCCCCCCTTTACCTCTGGCCTGTCTGAGGAGGGGGAGGAAGGCGCGGGTGGTTCTGACCATGCCCATGACGTTGATGTTGGTCACCATGTGGTACTGGGCCATCGTGGTCAGCTCCACCTCCCCCACAAAGTTGTGACCCGCGTTGTTCACCAGGCCCCACAGACCTGTGCAGGGTGTGTGCAGCCCACACCATTGAAGGACAGCACTGCAGTTATAGCCTCACTCTCCAACACAGCAGAGGTATTACCATTTAAGGACAAAACTTATATATATATTATATATAATAAATAAATAATATATATATATATATATATATATATATATATATATATATATATATATATATATAGCAAGGTAGGAAATAACACAAACGTTTGTTGTACATCCAGCTTTGGGACGAAAAAAAAGTCTTTAGATTGAAAAACAAATCGATGTAATTGTTGATTTTTCTCTTACTACTTTAAACAGTTAAAATAATTAAATAGATAAAAAAAGTATTAAGCCTTTAGAAATAAACATCCCTCTCCTCTCTCTATCTCTCTCTCCTCCTCTCTCCCTCTCTCTCTCTCTCTCTCTCTCTCTCTCTCTCTCTCTCTCTTAATATATACAATCTATATATTGAGAGAAGACAAACATAACTTAAGTGGAGATCTTTCATCTCATGTCTCTGCACAACACCCAGGGTACATGGCACTATATATATATGTAAGTAAGTAAGTATGTGTGTGTGTGTGTGTGTGTGTGTGTGTGTGTGTGTGTGTGTGTGTGTGTGTGTGTGTGTGTGTGTGTGTGTGTGTGTGTGTGTGTGTTGCGGTGTCTGTGTGTGCGTGTGTCTGTGTCTGTGTGTGTCTCTGTGTGTGCATTTTATAATCATTAAATTCTAATAGAGAACAGAATAGGTTAGTGGTTATAAAGACTGAGAAATACAATATGATGCACGAAACACAATAAGATACACCACAACTCAGCACAACACATATCACCACAACACATTACTACACAACACAATAAAGCACAAAACACTACACTACACCACACCACACCACATCACACCACACCACACCACACCACACCACACCACACCACACCACACCACACCACACCACACCACACCACACCACACCAGAGGAGACGGGATAGCCTAGTGGTCAGAACATTGCGCTGGACGACCCGGGTTCGATTACCGTTGGAGGAGATTTTTCTCCTGGAGTTAACATCAGTGTTGACACCACTTTCTCCAAAAGTCGTTCGGATGAGACTATAAACCGAGGCCCCGTGTGCGAACTCACGCAGAACATCTTGTGCACGCGTTAAATCCTATTCCGCTTTTCGTAAAAAAGGGCCATCGTGTGCCGGTGGGAACAGATGACACTTACAAAACTGCATACACACGGGGACTGGATGTAAAAAAGCACATGAGTGTTTATCCCATTATACTCGATATAAAAGAATAAAATAAATAAAAATACATAAACCACACCACACACCACACTACCCTACACCACACCACACCACACCACACCACACCACACCACACACACCACACCACTCTACACTAACTACCTACCCTACCCTACCCTACCCTACCTACAGCTACGCTACGCTACGCTACTACACTACACTACACTACACTACACTACACTACACTAACACTTTAGGACTCAGGAAACAGAAAGATGCCAAAGGTGATGTTGACACAAATATTGACAGAAGTTACCATCTAACGATGACAAGGACGTCACAAACGTTTGCAATTTTCTTCCAGCAAATATTACATACCACAACATGAAATGACATTAAAAAATCTTTACACTTAAATCATAAATCTATCTTCTTAACTTACAATTCCTGTTTTTACCTGAGTCTTTGCACATCTCCTTCACCTGACGTAAACATTGCGCCACGCTGTCGTCAGAGCTGACGTCAAGAGGGATCACAGTCATCCGCTCAGAGCTGACATCACACAGACGTTTTGCCCCCTCTCCCTCTATGCGATACACCGTGGCGATGACCCGGCAGCCTTGGTCAAAAAGGGCTCTGGCCAGGCCATGTCCGAATCCTTCACAATACAAAGAAGCCAAAGAACGTTACACTTACAGAAAGCACAGTAAAAGAAAAAAAGTATTTCGATGTCCAACACTCAGACAGCATGCTGCTATTGTTGTCTGTCAGATGAGCAAAAATAGGTTGCGTTGCCATTAAGCGCCTGACAAGTCAGATCCAGCACATCCAGCCTCAGCGTGGGAGAGATTGTTATGTTTTTGAATCTTTGTGGACAAAAGGGCAGGAGAATGGACCAAGAAAGCAAATATAGACAAGAAGGAGATGGCAGGGAGAAAAGGAACAAGGCAGAAATAAAGAGAGAGATAGAAAAGAAGAAAATCATAGCACAGAATTTCCAGGAAGTGATGCTACTTATAACAAGCCCCGGGCATCCAAAGGGGAGGGCAATAAAACCATACAAAAGAAAGGAATGAAATAGAACATCCCCCAAATCGGAAAGCTAAATCGGGATGCTGCTACTTGGGGCTACTACAACAAAGATATAGAAAAGAAGAAGAAGAAGAAGAAGAAGAAGAAGAAAGAAGAAGAAAGAAGAAGAAGAAGAAGAAGAAGAAGAAAACAACAACAACAACAACAACAACAACAGCAACAGCAACAACAACAACAAGAACAAGAAGAAGAAGAACAACAACAACGACAACAAGATAGGCAAAATCTATATAGTTTTCAGTCTTTTTACTATTGTTTCCAAAATAGTGGGCAGACGATCACAAAGGTAAAATCTCACCATTGGTAAACATCCTAGCTGTAGCCAAGGAATAAAAAGCAAATACACAAAACAGGGACACAAGAAATGATTAGAATTCATGTTAAGATGTACTAGTAACACAAAAACATAAGAAAATATTTTGTGTATACATAAAACAACAGATTGCACAAAATCATGACTGAAGAACTTACCATGTTTTCTTTGTAAAAAAAAAAGAAAAAGTTTTGTACTTCTTGTCATTTGTTCCCACCTCACAATGGCCCCGGGGAGAGCAGCCCTAATTTCTCATGAATGAAAAAATCTGCCGTGACTTAAAAGTGGTATACAATACATTACTATACAATACAATGCATTGAAATACAATAACAGTGCAGTATACTACAGCACAATACAATGGCCTACTCTTTCAAACGGCGAAACAAGTTTTGTGTGCGTTCACCCATGAGACTTTGGTTTATAGTCTCACCCAAAGGCCTTTAACGGGAGTGGAGTCCGGCAATAATATAGCCAATAGTCCAATGGTCAGCTGTTTCCAGTGTCCAAAATCTTTATCAGAGACGTCTTCCTAACTTGGTATCTTCAATCTCATGCAATTACAAACCCTTGACTGAATTTTTAGGGATTACGTAAGGTGAAGGAGATGTGCAAAGACTCAGGTAATTTCAGCCCTACCTGTCTAAGCAGCCAGTTTTGCGGGCTAACTCGGGTGGGAGGCGACCTGACCTGACCTGACCTGACCTCTGACCTACCGGTGTCACAGCCCGTGACCAGCACTGTCTTGTCCTGCAGGGCCACCACACCCGCCGCTCTCCTCCGCTGCCGGCAGTAGAAGGGGTAGAGGAGGAGGAGGGAGGCCACACACAGCAGGGTGGGGGTGGTGAGGGCACAGTACACCGCCAGCACCCCCACCCCCACCATCCCTGCCTGCAGGGCGTACACCAACTCCGGAGATTCCATCTGATTCTGCAGACAACCTGAAAACAATAGAAAAAAAGACTGAAAACTATATAGATTTTAATCATCGTCTTGTTCTAGTTCTTGTTCTTCTTGTTCTTCCCCTTTGTTGAATGTTCTGATAGCAACGACTGTTGTTTGTCATATGAGCCACAATGCGCTGACGTGGGCGTGGAAGAGAATTGTTATCTGGAACGAAAAGGCAGGAGAATGAACCAAGAAGGCAGAAAGAAGACAAGGTGACAGGGAAAAAAGGACAAAGAGAGGGTTAGAAAAGAGGGAATTCCTAGCACAGAACTTCCAAAGTGTCGGGATGCTATTTATACTAGCAGGCCCCTGGCATCCTCACGGGGGATAATCATAATTATTCACCCCTACCGAACGGTGAAATTTAGCCATCATTTATGAATCTGCAGGTATCAAACAAATATCTGGCTGTCTGAGATTCATATCGTGCTAAAAACTTGTTCGTTTTGTTTTCGTGTAATGTTCCGTTTTGTTTTATTTTGTTTCTGCTGGATGAATATCTAAAACGTTTCGGAGAAAGCTGATGCAATATCTTCCTGGCGTTCTGGCAATGCTTCAGAGTGAAAGCTCTGTCTGTCTGTCGTCTGTCTGTCTGTCTGTCTGTCTGTCTGTCTGTCTGTCTGTCTGTCTGTCTGTCTGTCTGTCTGTCTGTCTGTCTGTCTGTCTGTCTCTCTCTCTCTCTCTCTCTCTCTCTCTCTCTCTCTCTCTCCTCTCTCTCTCTCTCTCTCTCTCTCCTCTCTCTCTCTCTCTCTCTCTCAAAACATGTCTACACAAAAACAGAAATTGCCGATTTTTTCTTTGTTCCTGGCTGGAGATCCGAGTTCACCATTGGTAAAACTTTTACGTGTGGGACAGTTTTTGCCCGCCGTTAAGGTAGCTGCATTCCAACTTCACTAATAAGAATATAGACGACAGCAGTAGCATGGTTTTTATTTAATAAAAATAATACCACCCCCACCCCCACTTTATAACCATTTCTTCGAGGTTAACAAAATTTAATGTCGATAGAAAAAATAGCAAATAAGGATTAGTAAGCTAACCAAATTAATCAAACAATATATAACCAAATCAGTAGGTAATGAAATTATTAAATTAGACCCTAGACAACAAATAGTCAGCCAGTCCAATCATCTAAAAATAAACGAATAATGGAATCATAATAATAATAACAACAAAAATCCCACTAGAAAGAACATTGTTGTTGTTCCTCAGCTAAAGCTTCGAGGTTCACCATTGGTGAGACCTGTGTGTGCAACTATTTCAACCTACCATTACAGTAAAGCTACATTGGGACTTGGGGGGGGGAGTAACAACTGATAGTTTGATTTTGTAGACACATACACACATAAACATGCAAACACACACGCACTTGCAGGCACACACATGCACACACAAACACACGTCACCTGCAATGCAACTACTGCTTACACAAAAAACACACACACACACACACACACACACACACACACACACCACACACACACACACACACACACACACACACACACAACACAACACACACACACACACACACACACACACACACGCACCACGCACGCACGCACGCACACACATACACGCACACACACACGCGCACACACATACACACACACACCCACCCCGCTGAACATCTTGCACACACAATAAATCCTTTTCCGCTTTTCGTAAGAGTAGGCCATCATGTGCCGGTGGGAACAGATGACATTTACAAAACTGCATACACACGGGGACTGGATGTAAAAAAGCACACGAGTGCTTATTCGATTATCCTCAAACACACATACCGAGAGGCAACACACACACACACAACACACACACACACACACACACACACCACACACACACACACACACCACACACAACACACACACACACACACACACACACACACACACACACACACACAACACACATACACTCAGAGGCAACACACACACACACACACACACACACACACACACACACACACACACACAACACACACACACACACACACAACACACACAACCACACACACACACACACACACACACACACATCTTGCACACACGATAAATCCTTTTCCGCTTTTCGTAAGAGTAAGCCATCGTGTGCCGGTGGGAACAGATGACATTTACAAAACTGCATACACTCGGGGACTGAATGTAAAAAAGCACACGAGTGCTTATTCGATTATCCTCAAACACACATACAGAGAGGCAAACACACACACACACACACACACACACACAACACACACACACACACACAACACACACACACTCATAGCAACACACACCACACACACACACACACACACACACACACACACAGCGCAACACACACACACAGCGCAGCACACACACGCATGCACGCCCTAACACACTAAACACACACGCGCACACACACACACACACACACACACACACACACACACAACACACACACACACACACACACACAGCGGCAACACACACACACACACACACACACACACACACACAGCGGCAACACACACACACACACACACACACACACACACACACACACACACACACACCACAGCGGCATCACACACACACACACACCACACACACACACACAACACACACACACACACACACCCACAACACACACACACACAGGGTAAGACAACATACAGGTACTCACCCCAGTTTATGCAGCAGCAGTAAGATATCCCAGTTTCCAGAGAATGTCGAAAGCACACACACAGACACACACGCGCGGGCGTGTGTACAGTGGCAAAAACAACAGGGACAAAAATGAGCTTGGCTGATTTGGCTTGTAGTAGTAGAATGGGGCCAAAACTCCCAACTAGATAAATGCAGGAGCAAAGCTGAACACACTCTAAAATAATATGTGTTGTTATACAACAGGCACTTGATAATGTTGTCACTTGAATAGAAGTCATAACAGTAATAATTGTTACAAAGTCAGTGTCAGCAACAATAACAGTAGCAGAAGCAGAAGCAGAAGCAGCAGCAGCAGCAGCAGCAGCAGCAGCAGCAGTATTAGTAGTAGTAGTAGTAGTAGTAGTAGTAGTAGTAGTAGTAGTAGTAGTAGCTGTTATAGTAGCAGTAATAGTAGCAACAGCAGCAGCAGCAGCAGCAGCAGCAGCAGCAGCAGCAGCAGCAGAGTAGTAGTAGTAGTAGTAGTAGTAGTAGTAGTAGTAGTAGTAGTAGTAGTAGCAACAGAAACAAGAAGAACAACCTATATGATAATGATGATAATAATGATAATAATGATGATAAGATATTGATGTTCAGGACAACCCATTATTCAATACTATGCCACCATTATTGGGGTGAAAATGACAGAAGAAAAAAATGATGTACAAACAATCTTTACAGTTTTGGTACGAAAAACTTAGTCCATACAAATGCATTTCTGATTCCCAGCAAGGGGTTTGAGATTGACTTAATCATTTCCATTTAATCAGTGGCAGATTAACCAAAAAAATCAACAAACATCAAACTCCCAATTTCACATGTGCAGTTATGCTGATAAGAAAACTTGTCGAGTATATTTAAGTACGAAAGTTGTTCTATGGTACTGGTACAATTTTGTGTGCCATCCATGTGGTTCTGGGAACAATGGCAATCCACAGCAAAAGGGTCATTGAACAAGAAGCTTATCAAATACAAATTCCGCTTCCTACAAGAGGATGCTTCTTCTCAAACACCTGTGGACCATAGTTTAACACTCTGTATCACGATAATATACCTTCATCAAAGATGTCAGCTAAGTGATCAAGTTAATTAAAGAGTCCTTCAGAACAAATTATCCACAAGTTTTGCAAGCTTGATTCATAGAATGAGTCAAAACTAAATTTATCTGTCGAATGTGTCATGTATTTGTAGATCAGTTAACTGAACATGTGATGTTACTGATTAGTTGAAGTATTGCCAGCTGTTGTAACGACCCATTTGCTTCTTTCTTCACACATTTTGTTTGATAATGTAACATGTGAAATGAAAAACTGATTAAGAGCAAGTAGTCTTTTTTAAACTCAATTAGATGTGTTGTGAAGTAACTTGATTTTTAAAGAATTTTGATACAGAACATTTAAACATCACAACTATACATATTTTGACTTAAATTAAAAACAACTTATTCTGAATGAATTTTTGTTATTTTTGTATTGCTTTTTCTCAAAAGACAACACCATGCTACTCATCATCTTTTCTCCTCCCAGTTTCACACATTTTCATTTCTATACTTTCATTCTCTCTATATATGAGAGTGACCCAGACATCTAAAATGAAGACAACACACAAACACACACACGACCACACACACACCCAACAAAAAAAACACACACACACAACAACCCCACACACACCTGAAGACAAGTCAAAATAAAGACGAATTGCGTCTCCATTCGAGCCAATTATATCATGACACAAATCAGAATAGTCCACAAAGTACTAGTCATAATCGACAACGTTTGTCTTGTAACCACTAGCCACATTAGGAAACGAATCTCAGTAAGATGTTCATCTAGAAAATAAAATTTTCTAAATTTACAGTCACGAAATATTTTTTTACGCCCAATCTATCTCTTGAAACTATGTGATTTACTTATGGGACAGTGCAGTGAAAAAACTAAGCATAAACCGCTAATAAATAGCTGTTAAACTATCCGATTGAATCTAATACGCGACCCCACCAACTCAAGAACTAGACATTCTTTCCACAAAGACAGACTGCAGTTCAACAAGTTTGATGTAATGTTCAATATTTAACGAAAGCCCCAAAAATTGGGAAAAATTGCTGTATAAAATAGGCCTACCATAGATTTACTGCCATGCCATAATAATCTCTATAATCAGCTTGCATATTCAGGAGAACTTGTGGAATAGTACCCCACTTTTAAATCTTCCTTCAAAACAATTTTAAAAACTTTTGAAGAACATTTGATGGACAAACTAAAGTCCGCATTTAGTTGAACTACTCACAACTTGGCATTTTTTGATTCAATGCCATGTTATAAAAATTGATCAATTTGTATTATTTGAGTTATGTTGTACTGTTTTGGGTTGTTTTTTGTTTATTGTTTTTTATCTGAGAGATTTGTTGAAGAATCCTGATATGTAGTTTCAACAAAGTTGATATTTGTCATTGATGTTTTTAGAATCAATTTCCATATCTTTTTTTGAAGCTGTAAAAATTTTAACTTACTTTTACCCTCATAAAGATCATTTTGACTGAACTTGACATTAATTGAAGACAACACACACACACACACACACACACACACACACACACACACACACACACACACACACACACACACACACACACACACACACACACACACACACACACACACACACATTTTCGTCTAATATCACTTTAAGTGTACAGACGTAAAATCAAAGACACACACACATTTTGATTCAAAGACAGTCACTATTTCCGCCAAAAAGAAAATGACATTGTCACTATGTTACCGAAAACTCGCGTGCACGTGCCTATTGTTGAGATAACCCTGATATTGACCTTGACTTAGTATGCTAAATCCCCGTCTAGTTTTGACCGCTGGGTTAGAGTATCTTGATAAGTTTTACTAAAAATTGTCTCGACCTAAATGTTAAAATGTTGTTGGGGACTCTTGAATTTAAAATCTGTCCTGTCTGTCTGTCTGTCTGTCTGTCTGTCTTCTCTCCAGTCTCTGCTTCTGAGACTTTTTCTTTGTCTTCTTCTCGTGAGTGTGTGTGTGTGTACTGTGTGTGTGTGTGTGTTGCGTGGTGTGCGCGCGCACGCGCACGTGTGTGTGTGTGTGTGTGGTTGTGTGTATGTGTGTGTGTGTGTGTGTGTGATTTTTCAGTCTTTCTGTTATTGGTTTTTCTATTTTGAGGGTAACGGAATGAACACTCCGGCGCTTCTTTTTCCCAACCAGTCCCTGTGTGTATGTATTTTGTGTATTTTTAGACTCGTTACCATAAGCACGCCATAGCCTTCTTTTGCAAAAGGGGAACAGGTTTGAACTGTGCACAGAATGTTCTGCGTGCTTTGGCACACGGCCTTGGTTTTTACAGTCTCACCGAAGGAGTTTATGGGGGAGTGGGATGGCACTAAATTCCATGTGGAAAACTCGATCTGGGGCCGTCAGACCTCATGGTAAATTGCCACGCTAATTACCAGGCGTAAAATCATCGTCATTACTACCCCTTCCTCCTCCTCCTCATTGCCTTGATTGTAATTATTGTCGTCATCAACGATATCATATCACTCATCATATCCATCATCATATATCATCATCATCATCATCATCATCATCATCAAGCAGCAGCAGCAGCAGCAGCACAGCAGCGACGCAGCACAGCAGCACAACTGTCGCAGAAGTAATGTAATGGCGTAGCGATATTTAGTAACCTAACCTTTCATTTCTTCATCCAATACCACAGCTCCCAGATATTTATATAGCTATGGACAGTCTCAATTTTCTTTTTGTCTATGGTAATGTCAGTGCTGATGTCATTGGCACTATTTGCCATCAACTGGCTTTTCTCTGCGCTGATCGGTATGCCATATGCTGAAGAGTCTTCATTGTGAGTGAACAGACATTAAATTGAAGCAACAACACACACACACACACACACACACACACACACACACACACACACACACACACACACACACACACACACACACAACACACACCCTACATTTTAATTCAAAGACAGTCACTATTTCCGCCAACAGAAGGATCAAAACCTGAAATTCTCTCTAGGATAGCCCAGACCACAGCTACAATGAACAAACTGAAAAGTCCTCTGGAACGACAAGAACAACGCCATCAGCTTCAAAATCAGATCCCTGATCATGTCCATATTTTGGTACGCATGTGAAACATGGACAACAACAGCAAACATTGAAAGAAGGATACAGGCAATGGAGATGAGATCCTTTCGCAAACTTGTTGATATCTGATACAAAGATCACATAACCGGCTAGGAAGTAGAAGCCAGACCTAAAAACACTATACTAAGGGGAAAGTAAAACCAGACTGAGAAACACAATGAGTGGTCTGTATGAAGATCTGTTCAGTTAAAACAAAGGTAAACTGCAGTTGTACAGGCATGTCACGCAAACATCTGGACAGGCCAAGACTGACCTACACGGTACAGTACAAGGAGGGAGACAAAGAAGTAGACAAAAACCCGACTATGACAGGAAGACAACATCAGAGAGTGCACAGGCCATGAGTGGAACAACATACTACAGAACGCTGAGAACTGCGAGGGGTGAGGCATGGGGGTTGCAGAATCTCCAGCAATATCACCACGGTCTATTAGACTACGGGATAGAATGATGAAGGTGAAGGTGAAACTGTCATTGAAAGTCCTGGGCAATTGCAATCGATCTATCTATCTATCTATCTATCTATCTATCTATCTATCTATCTATCTATCTATCTATCTGTCTGTCTCTGTGTCTGTCTGTCTGTCTGCCCTGTCTGTCTGCTTCGTCCGTCCGTCCGTCCGTCCGTCCGTCCGTCCGTCCTCGTCCGTCCGTCCGTCCGTCCGTCCGTCCGTCCGTCCATCATATCATCCATCATCCATCCATCTATCATCCATCCATCCATCTATCTATCTATCTATCTATCTATCTATCTATCTATCTATCTATCTATCTATCTATCTATCTATCATGTAAGTGAAACTCCGTTACAGGACAAAAGAAGAAAGAGAAAAATGGAGAAGCCTGACAGTGGAGTCCTTCACAGTGCCTGTGCAAGCGAAATGATTACAGAATAAATAAACGTAACTGCCTGACCTGTCCACACTTTTGTCCACACATGTCAAACGTTGACCAACCCCCCCCCCCCCCCCCCGACAATGAAAGAAAGATTCATGCAATGGAGACGAGATGCTTCCAAAAATTTCTTGTATCTCATACAGAAATTGCACTGACGAAGAAGTAAAACCTAGACTTGAAAACACGATCAGGTCATATGAAGAGCTCCTGACTTCAGTTAACAACCCCCACCCTTCCCCGCCCCCCAAGTGAAGTAGTACGGGCATGTCACAGGAACATCTGGACTGGCCAAGACTGTCCTACAGGGAACAGTACAATGAGGGAGACAAAGAGGCAGACAGAGAAAATACTGAGAAGACAACATCAGAGAGTGGACTGGTCGGTGGCCGGTGGTCTAGAGGTAGCACGCCTGCCTAGAAAGCGAAAAGTCCGGGTCAGAAGTGTGCCGTGGTTCAAATCCTGCTTGGGCCCAAAACTTTTCCCCATTCATTAGATCATTAGATGATCATGGGGGGACGGATAGCCTAGTGGTCAGAACATTGCGCTCGCAATTTGACGACCCGGGTTCGAGTCCGGTTGAGGAGATTTTTCTCCTGGAGTTAACATCAGTGCTGACTCCACTGCCCCCAAAAGTCCTTCGGATGAGACTTTAAACCGAGGCCCCGTGTGCGAACGCACGCAGAATATCTTGCGCACACGTTAAATCCTGTTCCGCTTTTCGTAAGAGTAGGCCATCGTGTGCCGGTGGGAACAGATGACATTTACAAAACTGCATACACACGGGGACTGGACGTAAAAAAGCACAAGAGTGCTTATCCCATTATCCTCGATATAAAAGAATAAAATAAATAAAAATGAGTGATGGTCTGGGTGCAAGTCTTTAGGATGAGACGATAAACCGAGGTTCTGTGTGTTACACAAAATTACTTAGCGCACGTAAAAGAACCCACGGCAACAAGAGGGTTGTCTGTGGCAAAATTCTGTACAAAAAAGCCACTCTGATAGGAAACAAATACAGGTGCGACAGGAAAAAAAAAGGATGTCGCTTCTCTTGTGGCGACGCGCTCTCCCAGGGGAGAGCAGTCCAAATTTCACGCGGAGAAATCTGCCGTGATTTAAAAGTAGTGTAACATGGGTTTACAATAATTGAATAGTATCATTAAAAACTATACCTGTGATACAAATTATCATCAGATTCTATTCAATTTTTTACGGTTATACTTATACTAGACAACATCATCTCTCATGACACAATTTCAGACTGTCATTGGTCATCATTGGAGCAACTATGACAAATCTCTACACAAAGTCTTCTCCAACAGATTTGAAAGTTGTTGTCATTTGATTTAGCTTACTCGAAAGATTGTCCATTCTATTGTTAAACTGGTCATTGATTTCTTTTAAGCTGTTCAAAATATCCCCAAACATGGTCTCTTTGGTCTACATGTCTGCCCTTCAATAGATTCACCCGAATATTCTGCCTCACTCTCGGCATACTCAGAACCAGA
>CM060318.1:15414653-15419653 GCA_030674155.1 Stramonita haemastoma
AGATTCTTACTGCCTATGTTCAACACAGTATTTTTATCAGGTACATACCCAGAAAGCTGGTCACATGCACTGATTTTTCCCTGCATAAAAAAGGTAGCGCTGCACAGGTTGATAATTATAGGGGTATTTCATTGTTGAATATTATTGGTAAACTGTATTGTACAATTCTGAATGAAAGACTGACAAAGTTTTGTGAAACTGCACACTTAATTCCGGAAGCACAAGCTGGTTTTCGTAAAGGTTATGGCACTATAGATCAAATATTCACACTTCAGTCTCTAGTACAAAAGTATCTAACAAAGAAAGGGGTAGATTTTACACTCTGTTTGTTGATTTTTCAAAAGCATTCGACAGTGTTGATAGGATGAAACTTTTATTTCTGTTGCTGCAAAAGGGAGTTCATGGTAAGATGTTCATGACGCTGCAAAGCATGTACAAAAGTGTGAAAGCAGCTGTGAGAGTTGGATCACACATTACTGAATATTTTGATTGTATTTCTGGTGTAAGACAAGGGTGTATGCTGAGTACCATTATTGTTTTCAATTTTTAGTTCTGAACTAGAGTCAGAGCTCACTAGATCTGATACTCAAGGCATAGATATATTTTCTGAGCCACTTGGCATATTTTTACTTATGTATGCAGATGATATTGCTATTGTTTTAGATTCAGTTGTAGACCTGCAGAAAAAGATAAACTGTTTAGAGAATTATTGTAACAAATGGGGACTTTCTGTAAATATGGACAAAACTAAAGTAGTTGTCTTTAAAAATGGTGGATTTATTAAAAAGTCTGAAAAATGGTGCTACTCAGGAAAGCAGATACAAGTAGAATCTAGTTATAATTATCTGGGTGTAGTTTTTGGTTCAACACTGAACTGGTCAAAATGTGTTGAAAATCTCTCTGGAAAAGCATTGAAGGCTGTTGCTGGAATCAAAAGATTGTATTTCAGGTTGAAGAATCTTCCAGCAGCTACAGTTTTTAGTATTTTTGATACAAAGGTAAAACCAATCCTCCTCTATGGTTCTGAAATTTGGGGTTTTCAGCAATTTAATGACATTGAAAAAATACAGGTAAAAATATGCAAAATGGTCCTAGGGGTCGGCAGAGATGTTCAAAATAACATTTGCCTTGGTGAATGTGGTCGATACCCCATTTTTGTTGACACTGTCACCAGGGTAAAGCTTTTGGATATGCCTGATCATAGATATTCCAGACAATGTTACAATATGTTGTGTAAACAGGATGAAGCAGGGAGAACAAATTGGGTTACCCATGTTAGGAAGATTCTTTGTACCCATGGATTTGGTTTTGTTTGGACAATGCAGAACTGTGGTAGTTCATCCTTCATAAAGGAATTTAAAAGACGAATACAGGATGTGTACCAACAAGAATGGCATGATTCTCTATCAGCATACCCTGACTATTTAGATTATCATCCGATTATCTGTAGAGCAAGCTATGTATGTAAAGTGGAATCTTTAGAATATCATAGAGCTATATGTTTACTAAGGTCAAACAGTTTGCCTTTAAATGGAATTTCACGTTATGGTAAACCAATTACCATCCATTCTGCTCACAGTGTGATGGTCAACAAATTGAAGATGTGTGTCACTTTTTGCTTGTATGCCCTAAATATGCTGTACTACAAAGACAATGTATTCCTTTGTATTACTACAGATTTCTTTCGACTCTTAAAGTTCAGCTTCTTTGTATGTGCACTAGACCTAGTTTGATGTTTAAAGTTGGATTATTTCTTACTAAATGTTTAGATATCAGAAGTAATGATGTTCACCACACATGAAAGTACATGTTTAAATGTTGTTCCTATGGGCTATATGGCCTGCAAAATCTGAATAAAAGTTATTGTTATTGTTGTTATTGTTATTGTTACATACTGTCCACTACCATTGTTGTGAATACAAGTTGAAATGAAGACAACAATTTTACGACCCCCCAAAACGTATTTGTGGAGGTTTTGGTTGAAATTTTAGTGGGTAAACAAACCCACATTCATTATTGCACCCGAAAACGGTACAGTATCTCGGCATTTTGGCCGTAGATGACAATTAGGAACGATTTTCTCACTGGCACCAGGCCCTTTTATTCTATTTTTCAATGTAGTAGACAACCCATGTCTCTCTCAAACAACTAAAGCGACGCCTAGCGGAGCCTCGATTTGGGTTGCCCGCTAATAAGCGCTCATAACAATGGTCTCTCTCTCTCTCTCTCTCTCTCTCTCTCTCCTCTCTCTCTCTCTCTCATAACATTGCCCTGTTTCTACGAAAACAACATGCACAAAAACAACAAAACTTACACAGCCCATATCAAAAAGACAGCTAGATCCAGCGACGATGTAGCGCAAATCTGGGTCACCCGATGTCAAGGCCGTTGTGATGGCTTGAGTGACAGGGGTCAAGGACGGACAAGTAATGGCGGCCTCCTGTCTCGTTTTGTGCAGAATGTTGGGGATGTGCTGGTCAGGGAAGATGGCCTTGACCTCTGGTGAAGCTTTGGACCACATCTCCTCCAGTTCACCTTTGATCCTGGTCAGCTGGCACATAGCAGACAGAAAACTGATCAAGTCAAGTCAAGTCAAGTCATTTTTAAAAAATTTCCAGATGGTACATTGAATAAGTATTGATTTGCTTTTTTTCATCAAGGAATGATGATGGATGCTATAGCCAAGTAATTAAGACTGATTATTATTTCAGCGGGTCCAGGAAGTCTAGGTTCGAATCTCGGTGTTGGTGTCTGGTGAATTAAGGCTGGGAATTGTTTTCCACTATCTCTAAAGTCAATTTCAAGTGCAGATCTGCCAGTGCGTTAATTCTATTCATGTAGAAACACATGCATAAGATCAAAATTGATGTGCAAGTTTAAGATCCCATGATGTATGGTAGCTGTCAGTGGGTTACAGAAATAGAACCTACGCAATATGCAACCTGTACATTGTGGTGTGAAGTCGGAATGTGTCGGCTGAAGCTAATAGAGATTCTGCAAAGCTACAAACACAGAAAACCAGGCACTATGCATCCCACCCAATGACAGAGAGAGAGAGAGAGAGAGAGAGAGAGAGAGGGGCATGAAGAAGGCACAGATAAGGAGAAGAAAGTATAAAAAATGGTAATGAGGAGAAAAGGGAAGAAGAAAAAAAAGATGAAAAGTAAGTAGACAGTCGTGTTTATGTTATATATATATATATATACACACACACACACACACACACACACACACACACACAACACACACACACACACACACACACACACACACACACACACAGGCATATTGAAGTATGCAATGACCGTCTGGACACAAATATTCACAACGTCTGCACACACATGCATACATTTGAATTTTTCTATCATCTTGCATATGCATCCATGTGTGTGTGTGTGTGTGTGTGTGTGTGTGTGTGTGTGTGTGTGTGCGTGCGTGCGTGCGTGCGTGCGTGCGTGCGTGCGTGCGTGCGTGCGTGCGTGCGTGCGTGCGTGCGTGTGTGTGTTTAATTCCTCGATTTGTTTGGCAAACTTTCCCCCCATCCACTAGACAGTGAGTGGTGGTTTGGGTGCTCGTCTTTCAGATAAGACATAGACCTAGACCGAGGTCTTGTGTGCAATGCATGATTTAGTGAACAAAAAAAGAAACAACAGTAACAAGAGTTGTATCTGGAAACATTTTGTAGAAAAAACCAGTCTGAAAGGAAAACACACACAAATGCAGACAGGAAAAGAAAAAAAAGGGTGGCGCTGTTCTTGTGGCGATGCTCTCTTTCTCTGTCTGTCTGTGTGTCTGTCTCTGTTTGTTTGTCTCTGTCTGTCTGTCTGACTGTTTGTCTGTCTCTGTCTGTCTGTCTGTCTGTCTGTCTGTCTCTGTCTGTCTGTCTGTCTGTCTGTCTGTCTGTCTGTCTCTCTCCTCTCTCTCTCTCTCTCTCTCTCTCTCTCTCTCTCTCTCTCTCTCTCTCTCTCTCTCTCTCTCTCTTCTCTCTCTCTCTCTCTCTCTCTCTCTCTCTCTCTCTCCAGGGACAGCAGCCTCAATTTAATGCAGAGAAATCTGCAGTGACTGAAAGTCGTTTACATGACTATAGGAATACAAAGCAGCCATGAAATCACAGATGCTAATGCCTTCCTCACGGTCTGCAGGCTACTCACTCCCTCCTTGTTGATGCAGCCAGTGGCGCCCCCAAAGTTGCCAGGTTCCACAACAATGACCTTGACTCCAAACTGCCTCATCTCCATACGGGTGATTTCTGAGAAAGTCTCTCCGGCAAATTTACTGATGTTGTAGGCAGCGTTGAGTGGAGTGGACAGCTGACCTTTGATGCTGGTCACGTTCACGATGCGACCTGCACACCATTCAGATGGCGCACGCTTGTTTGGTGCTCTTGTCGTGTGTTCTAATTAATTATTAATTAGCAACTAAGACGTGGGTAATAGAATCCAGCGAACCATTGGTCCCTACGAAAATCTTCTATCAATCTTAAAGAAGCGTAAACTTAAATGGTACGGGCATGTCACAAAATCAAAAAGACTAGCTAATACAATACTGCAAGGCACTGTCCAAGGAGGAAGAAAAAGAGGAAGACCAAAGAAGAGATGGGAGGACATCAGCGAATGGACAGGCCTAGAACTCAACAAAACCCTGAGGAAGGCAGAACAGAGAAAGGAATGGAGGGAACTGGTTGTCAGGTCTTCAGGGGTGCCCCCACAGTCGCCAGACTAAGGGATAGATAGATAGATAGATAGATAGATAGATAGATAGATAGATAGATAGATAGATAGATTAGATAGATAGATAGATAGATAGATAGATAGATAGATAGATAGATAGATAGATGAGGTAAAAATAAAACAACAACAAAAAAATCCCTAGTTAAAGAATTTCTTATTTCAAAGGCAATAGCGTATTATTTGTTTGAATGACCTTTGATTATGCGTTCTATCTTATTTCCTTTATTTATCTATTTATACAACTTTTTCAACTGTTGGTTCTACATTTTA
>CM060318.1:15432153-15444653 GCA_030674155.1 Stramonita haemastoma
TGTTATTGTCTGACAGGGTATGGCATGACGGCCTCTGGCAAGTACTCAGGCACTTCAACATTGACAGCTGCCTAATTGAAGTAATCAAGGCTCTGTACGAGAACGCAAGAAGTGCAGTCTTCATAAACAATCACATGGGCGAGTTCTTCAAGACCACGGTTGGGGTTCGCCAGGGCTGCCTTCTCTCACCTGTACTTTTCAACCTCCTCCTCGAAAACATCATGACAGAGACACTGCAAAACCACCACACTTCCATCTCCATTGGTGGAAGACCCCTTTGCAACCTCAGATTTGCAGATGACATTGACCTCATGGGCAGCAGCAAACAAGAACTGCAAATCCTCACAGACAATTTAACAGATCGAGCGAGCGCATACGGCATGGAGGTCAGTACAGAGAAATCAAAGATCATGGTCAACAGCGCGAGTAATGACATCACGGAAATAAAGATGAATGGAGAAATACTAGAAGAGGTGAGCCAATTCAAATACTTAGGCTCCATCCTAACAAAAGATGGCACATCAAACAATGAAGTGAAAGCTCGCATTGCAACAGCAACATCTGCTCTAGTCAGACTCCAGAGGATTATCAGAAGCAACAACATCAGCTTCTGCACCAAATACCACCTTTACAAATCCCTCGTGATATCTATCCTCCTATATGGCTGTGAATCATGGACTCTGACAGCAGAGTTAGAGAGGAGAATCCAAGCATTCGAGAACAAGTGCCACAGAAGACTCCTCAGAATATCATACAAAGAACACAAGACCAATAACTATGTGAAAGAAGAAATCAAAAAGCGTGTGGGCCCCCAAGAGCCTTTGCTCTCCACCATAAAGAGGAGAAAGCTGATGTGGTTTGGTCACACCACAAGACACAACACCCTAGCAAAAACCATCCTGCAAGGAACAGTCGAGGGCAAGAGAAGAAGAGGCCGCCAAAAGAAATCATGGGTTGACAACATCAAAGACTGGACCGCCCAACCCCTGCAACATCTCCTACTAGCCACACAGGATCGTGAAGCATGGAAAAAGATCGCTGTTGCGTCTTCTCTCATGTCCCCCCTACGTCCTTTGGGACATGGGACTGAGTGAGTGAGTGAGTTATTGTCTGAACCGTTTCCAGCTTCTGGTCACTGACACTCGCCTTTGAGCGCTACATTCAAAGCAAATATGCAAAATCAACCATACCTTAATAGCAGACTCCCACTCCGCCAGTGTTTAAGGATAGTTCACAAAGACAGAGAGGAAAAGCACAGGTTAGAGATAACAAGCGACTCAGTGCTACACTATCTTCCCTCTGCTGCTTATCTTTCAACTGTCGCTGTTCTTGGCCGTTTCACCCACTTTTTCTGTGCCGTGGGTATTTCAGAACCATGATCTTCGGTTTAACACAAAATGATTAGAAAAAAATAGGCTGGATTCCTACCCCCCCCTCCCCCCTCCACGGCCCAAACCCTTGTCAGCTATTGATGTCAGCTAAGTGCTCAGGCCAACATTAAAATGGTGTTATGCACCATCCGCCATGGCGCAGTGGTTAGTGTCTTGGGTTACGGGCATGAAGGGCGCGGGTTTGAATCCCATAAGAGTCATACGGAATTTTCCAGACTCCGGCCGGTTCCTACCCAGAGTGAGTGTGCTGTGATGCCATTGGAAAGACTGGGACCACACGGTCGAGCTTCTTCCAATTTACCAATGCGACTTTGAGAGTGTTGCTCAAATAACCTGACCAGCACTGCATGTGTCTGTATCTCTCAGGTCCGGTTGATGCTGGGATATATCATAATCGGAAGCGCAGAATACAACCATGTAAGCAGTCTCAAAGCACACGCACTTCCATAACAGCATCATTTACATCATCCTCATCCTCATTGATCATCCTGCAATGAAAGAAAAAGGGTCTCTAATTCCGTGGTCCCTGTTGCTCTGATCTCATGGTGACCTCAGTTTCGGTTTTCCCCACACGCTTCTGTGCCTGTGTTCAGTCTGTGTCAGAGCCCTGGGGGCTGGAGGTTCACAGGAGAAGGTCGCTAGAGGGCCGACAACCCCCCCAACCTCCCTGCTTAAACTTACTCACCCATAAATTCCCCTCACCACCACACTCCCCCTTTCTACACATACCCCCTCATGCTCTACCCTGAACCTTCTCCCAAGACCTACCCCCACCACACTCCCCCTACCCCCCCACCTCAGGCCCAGCACCCCATCCTCCCCTTACACCATCTCTCCCCTCCCCAGACCTGCCCCACACCTCCCCCTCCCCCTCCCCAGGTCTCCCCCTACTCTACTCTTCTTTCTTCAGACGTACCCATCATACTCCTAGGCTCCCGTATGTTAAGTAACTGAAAAAGCCAAGATAATGAGCTGTGCATGTTAATGTGCATAGTGGTCAGCAGTGTAGGATGTAAGTGGTAAGCGCACCTGCTTTCCCCAAGCTAAGGTTAAGCAGCATTGACTTCGGTTACTAAGTGGATGGTAAACGTTTGGACGCCTTGGCGTTATCACAGTTCCCCAGTTTACTCAGATGTACATGGGAACCTACCATCTTTAGGGTCAGGAAGGTAAAGCAGCATATATATATATATATATATATTTATTTTGTACACACACATGTATGTCACTTGTCTGCATAACATCATCTGTTATCTCCTCATGGGGTTTGGCTCAAAACAAACTTTAGCTTGATGTCTTTCCCTGCTCTATTGATGTTTGCTTATGTTGTATGTGTATTGAACAAACCATGTTTAAGCCACAGGTCTTGTCGTGTACCTCTTCCTGTGTGTCCATTCCCTCTGTGTGTCTGGCCATCTCTTCAAGCCAACACATGCAGAAAGGTGAGAGGACGGCTCAGACGTTTGCTTCTATTAAAACAACCGTGAGGTTCTGGGTTCCAACCCCCAGCCCTGCCCTTTCTTCCCAGTTTGACCGGAAAAATCGAACTTATGTCAAGTCTTTCTGAGGAGACTCTAAACAAGTCTGACCCTGTGCTTACGAACGTGTGCACGTCAAAAGAACTCATGACATTCATTTGAAAACCGAAAAGAGCAGGGAGGTACCTCCTTACTTTGTTTGCAAAGTGACAGGTTCAATTCCCAACTGTATTTCCGAAGTTGGAATACGGCTACAGTCATGGTGGAGATAAATCAAACCCGGTCTGAAGCCTGAGCTCTGTCCGAGGCCCCCCCCCCCCCCCCTGAACACCGGAAAAAAACAACCCAAGAAAAAAGACATACAAAAACCAATCCAAAACAAACCCAACAGCAGTGCCTTATTTTTCACCTTTCCACAGAACACAAGACACCGGACGCGTGTAGAGAAATGCGATCCTAAAGTGGTGGGTGGATTGAGTACAAGCCACCCCCACAAGGTCATTGCTTGCTTTCTTTCATTTCGACAAATCTGTTGTTTTTATAAAAAGAAGATCTAAAAATGTACGTGCTATTGGTGGATGTCAATCAGCCCCCCCTCTCCCCCCTCACCCTCTTGTCCACCCCTTGCTTATTTGTGTGTGGGAGTATATATATATATATATATATAAGCCTGACGTACAACGACCACACAGTGAAGGCCAAGGCCGAAGCACAGTCAGCAGATTGTCAGTGTGGCTGACGGAGGAAGGGCAGTCACAGTGTGTTAGGTTGGGTGACAAGTGTCAGGTCACCTGCAATACACGCATTTTGTGTGTGTGTGTGTGTGTGTGTGTGTGTGTGTGTGTGTGTGTGTGTGTGTGTGTGGTGTGTGTGTGTGTGTGTGTAAGTGTGTGTGTGTGTCTGTGTGTGTGTGTGTGTGTGTCTGTGTGTGTGTGTGTGTGTCTGTGTGTGTGTGTGTGTCTGTGTGTGTGTGTGTGTGTGTGTGTGTGTGTGTGTGTGTGTGTGTGTGTGTGTGTGTGTGTGTGTAAGTGTGTGTGTGTGTCTGTGTGTGTGTGTGTCTGTGTGTGTTGAGTACCTCGCGTGCTGTGTGTGTGTTCTGTGTAGCAGTGTGGTGTGTGGTGTGTCTGTGTGTGGTGTGGTTGGTGAGTGTCATGTGTTGTTTTGATTGATGTGTTGTGTGTTTGTGTCTAATGTGTGTATGTGTGGTGTCTCAGGTTGTGTGTTGTGTTGCTGTATTGTGTGTGGGTGTTTTGTTGTGAGTCAGTGTGGCCTGTGTGCGTGCGTGTGTGTGCTACGGTGGGCTGTCAGTGTGTTAGTTGTGTGGTGTGGTCCCGTAGTTTGTGTTGTGTGTGTGTGTGTGTGTGTGTGTGTGTGTTGTGTGTGTGTGTGTGGTGTGTGTGTGTGTGTGTGTGTAAGTGTCTGTGTCTGTGTCTGTGTCTGTGGTCTGTGTGTCTGTGTGGATATTTCCCCATGTGGATTTTGTGTTGTATTAACTGTAATTCCATGTTAGTTTTTTTTTAAGTTTGTGTGTGTGTATTTATTTATTTATATCGAGGATAATGGTACAAGCACTCATGTGCTTTTTTTTTTTTACATCCAGTCCCCTTGTGTATGCAGTTTTGTAAATCTTGTCATGTGTTTCCACCGGCACACGATGGCCTAGTCTTACGAAAAGCGGAACAGCATTTGACGTGTGTGTGTGTGGTGGTGTGTGTGTGTGTGTGTGTGTGTGTGGTGTGGTGCGTGCGTGCGTGCGTGCGTGCGTGCGTGCGTGCGTGCGTGTGTGCGTGCGTGCGTGCGTGTGTGATTATTTTTTTTGTTGCCTCATCGTCTGTAGCGTTCTTGTCCTGTTGGAACCAGGCTGCTCATATGTCCTAAGGCTGCTCTGCCCCAACCTTGCCTGCTTCCTTATTCCAGTGTCTGAAGGTCGGAATTCCACAGGGAGCCCATCAATGTCAGGCCACCATAAGTCCACCAGCCGGAAGGACCCTGCACTGCTGCTGGGTCACTTAAGTGGTGTTCAGTGGTGCCTGTTCTGAGCTAACAAACCCATGACACTACTAAGCCCCATCACTGACGACTGTAATAGCTCAGTCATGGAGTCAAACTGAGTGAGACGCCCACCCATAGTGGCGACCACCACAACGTCCGTCTTTCCACCGACCTTCTCCTGTGAGCCTGCAACCCTGAGGGTGATGACACAAACTGACCTCAGGCACAGAAATATCGTTAGGGGAAAACTGAATCTGAGGTCACCATGAGCCAGCCCTCAGTCTCGGGGGGCCACCGGTATCATGGACAGTTTTTCAATTGCATGATGATCAGTGATGAGGAGTAGGACGTACTGATGCTGCTATAAAAGTGCATGTGCTTGGAGACTAATTGACAGGGTTGTACTCTACACTTTCTATAAAAATTATACCCCAGCATCAACCGGTCTCCAAGACATACAACCACCTGCAGTGTCGGTAGGGTAAATTGAGAAACACTCTTCAAAAGTTGCATCCGTACAGTGGATAAACTCCACTGCGTGGTCCCATTCTTCCCAGGAAGCTTGTACCAAGAAAAACAACCCAACCCCAGGACAGGAGAAAACTGGAGTCAAAAAAAGATCTCTGTGACTGTTATGGGATTCCAGCCTGAGACCTTCAGTCTATAACCAAACGCCTAACCACTACGCCATGGCGGCTGATCTGGAGTGGGTTCTATTTTTGGCAAAGGGGAGATAGTATATAAATTTCTGGTTCCGTCTAAAAAGATGACACTGCATTTTTGTTTAACCTGAGCAAGCGTATGGTCAGTTCTTTCCGTGGTGGTGGATGGTGATCAAAATGATACGCACAAACCTCACCATTGGTAAAACCTTACAGCTCTAGAAGAGGAACGAAAAAACCCTAAACAACCCCCTCCCCCGCCCAACCCCCCCTCTTAAACAAGAAACCAAACAAAAAAGCGTAGCTTATCCCATAGCCCCAACAAGAGAAGTTAGACCATTGCACTAACTTTTGAGGCATCTAGTCTTGAGCATGTTCAATCAAGCAGAACCAGTCTTCCGTAGGTGGAAGGTACATACCCAGAATGGCCTTGGCGCATTTGTACACAGGACATCAGTGTCCAGTCTGATCTGAAGGACTTTCCAGGGGAAGGGAGATGGAACTCATGCCAACAAGAAAGACATAAAGACATCTAACAGGTATTGGAAACCTGGGTTCCCCCATGGGGATGCCGGGGGCCTGTCAGTACAAATAACATCCCCACCCTCTGGAAACTCTATGCCCTAATTTCCCTCCTCCATCCCTGTCTTTGTTTCTTTTTCTTCCTTTTACCACATGTTTGCTTTTGATCTGCTTTCCTTATCCATTTTCCTGATTAAAAAAAGCAACTTAAAAGATGACAATTCTTTCCCACGCCGAAGTCTGATGCACTCGGCCTGACTTGTGAGGAACTTAAAAACAGCAGGGCACCGTATTCTAGCTCTTATGACAGACAACAGTACTTGATGTCTTGGCGTCCAAAGAAGAAGAAGAAGAAGAAGAAGGAAGGAGAAGGAGAAGGAGGAGAAGAAGAAGAAGAAGAAGAAGAAGAAGAAGAAGAAGAAGAAGAAGAAGAAGAAGAAGAAGAAGAAGAAGAAGAAGAAGAAGAAAGAAGAGGTGGAGGAAAAAGAAACACAGCCTCCAGGAAAGGTCACCATAACTAATCATGCCCCAGTCGCCTGCAGCCCCCAGTGTCCGCCATCCCCTGTCCAGGTGTGGACATCAGTGTGCATGGCTGGCTGTGCGCAACAGACCGTGACTGACTGACCAGGACTGACCACGCCAGTCATACAGCCTTTGTGTCCCTTCTGTCCCCCTGTGGAGAGAGAGAGAGAGAGAGAGAGAGAGAGAGAGAGAGAGAGAGAGAGAGGAAGAGAGAGAGAGAGTGAGAGAGAGAGAGAGAGAGAGAGAGAGCTCTGTTTTCACAGGGTCCCCAGCTTCTCCAACACTGCTCTGTGGCTGTACCCAGCATTGCCTTTCCATTGCCCCATCCAGGGATCGCTGGTCTAGGGGTAACGCACTGCCTGCACAGGCCAAAAGTTTGGTTTGATCTGGATTCAAACTCTGTTTGTGCCGCCAACATTTTCCCCATCCACTAGACCGCGAGTGGCGGTCTCGGTTCTAGTCTTTCGGATGAGACAATAAACCGGGTCCCGTCTGCAACACGTATTCAGCGCACGTAAAAAGACCCATGGTAATAAGCGTTGTCCCTGGCAAAAAAGTCTATAGAAAAAGGCTTCTCTGATAGAGAAACAAATACCCATGTAGACAGGAAAAAACCCCAAAAGTAATGGGTGGATCTGCTCTTGTGGCGATGCACTCTCATTGGACAGGGCAGTCTGAATTTCACTTAAAGAAATGTGCCCTGACTGAATGTGGTATACAAATACAAATTTCTCAAGAACTTGACTTCATTTGGTACGACTTTTCCTTTAACAATTCGATTTGAGGATTCCCCCCCCCCTCTCTCTTTCTCACACACACATATCCATTCTCTTATTTTAGGGTCTTCTGGTATCACTTAAAGAGGAGAGGTTTTAATTTGGAGACTTATTTGTCACGCCCCCGCTGGCTACAATTTGACCTGTGTACAAAGTGTTCTGCAAGCGTTCACACACACAATCTCCGCTTTTAGTCTCATCCAAAGAATTTTATAGGAAAATATCAGCAGTAATGTGAACACTTATTTTCGTAGTTTTTGGTTTTTGTTTGATTTTTGCTGCTATGTCTTCTGTAACGTTCTTGTCCTGTTGTTCCCAAGCTGCTCGTTTCAATCTCTGTACCCCAGCCATGCTTGGATTCATGTCGCATCCTCAGGGTCGGAAGTCCATAAGGACCCCATCAATGTCAGGCCGCCATGGAGCCACCAGCCAGAGGGACCCTGCATTGCTGCTGGGTCACTTTGTTGGTGTACAGTGGGGCCTGTTCAGAGCTATCATACGCAGGACACCACCTACATAGCATCCTACTGAAGCCGTCAGCTACCATCATGTCGGGAATACAACAGTTAACCACTGGGTTAGGCTCTTCTCTGGTCCGTCCAGTATAATCAAATCATATTGGTTTTAGCCCTGCCAACTGCAGAGGCCAGATCAGCATTTAAAGTTCAGCCTAAGGTTTTTCATATACACAGGAACAGGACAGGTCAGTGGTGAGAGAACTTGCTTTCCCCGAGTTAAGATTAAAAAGCATTGAGCGTAGCTACCAAGTGGATGGGTGATCGTTCGTGCGCCTTGGCTTCAGTATAGTCCCCCAGTTCACCCATCTGTTAATGGGTACCTGCCCTCTTTAGGGTCAGGGAAGGTAAATTAGCAAAATAGAGGAGGTGGGCACCGCCCTCAACATGCTGGCCCTTAGAGCAGGTGGGGTCTCTGACATATTGATTCTCAGCGACCAGCTAGCTAGGTTACGGGAACAGTTTTACCGTTTTATATGCAGATAAAATCCAATTCTTTTGTTGTTCCTCGTACACTAACGCTCCAGCTAGCCACAAAGGTCAACCCGAGAGGGTCACAGGATTGTGAGAAACAGTCTTGGGTTCAGCCCTGGGGCTGGCTGTCAGCATCTTACAAGAAATGAATTGAACATATTTTTATGACTTGCCAGTGAGACATATACATTATCGCAGATCACAATAAATCCATTAATGACGTGTTTTGACACAGATGACAATAAACTACAGATTTCGTTTCAGAGTAGCTCTGGTATGATGGTGGTATCAAATTTACCGGATGGTGTGGAAGAAAAGTCCGTCACTGCTGGTCAATGCACCAATGTACTGTATTGGGGAACAAAAAGGTGCTTGTGTTTAACAGTGGGATGCTCAAGGCATGAATCCATCATTTGACAGCACGGCAGCTTCTGAGATTGTCCTCTCTCCTTGCTATTCTGCTCATAACTGCAGAATACAGATGTTTCACAGGTATAGAAAAGCACACACACATATCTATCTATCTATCTATCTATCTATCTATCTATCTATCTATCTATCTATCTATCTATCTATCTATCTATCTATCTATCTATCTATCTGTCTGTCTGTCTGTCTGTCTGTCTGTCTGTCTGTCTGTCTATCTTTCTGTCTATATATACATATATATAAATTATTTAGAGAGAGAGAGAGAGAGAGAGAGAGAGAGAGAGAGAGAGAGAGAGAGAGAGAGAGAGAGAGAGAGAGAGAGAGAGAGAGAGAGAGGAGATTTGATTTGATTTGATTTATTCTTTTATATCAAGGATAATGGAATAAGCACTCTTGTGCTTTTTTTCATCCAGTCCCCGTGTGTGTGTGGTGTGTGTGTGTGTGTGTGTGTGTGTGTGAGAGAGAGAGAGAGAGAGAGAGAGAGAGAGAGAGAGAGAGAGAGAGAGAGAGAGGAGAGAGAGGGGAGAGAGAGAGAGAGAGAGAGAGAGGAGAGAGAGAGAGAGAGAGAGAGAGGAGAGAGAGAGTGCTCGCGCGCGTGTGTTGGCGCACGTGTGTTGGCGCACACGCGTGCATTTGACGAGGCAGACTTGGTTGTGTGCTACTGTTGTTTTCCTTTTTGGCATGTCTAGCTTGACAAGACAGAGTTGTAGCTGTGTGCTGCTGGTGTGGGTTATCGTGAGTTGCCAGGAGGAAGCAGACCTACCTGTGTTGCTGCCGTGCTGCCCCTGTCTGGTCTCCTCCGTCAGTCAAAGAGGATAGAATGCCGGAGTGCCATGGAAGGGGAGGCAGTGACCTCTAATATCCTGACCTGATCTCTTCCTTCATGAGAGAGGGGCCTTGTGAGTGGCTTTGGCGGCGCTGGCAGATTACTTAATCGTCTCAAGTCTTCCACTGTAGGCTACTTTACCATATTAAACGTTAATGTCATTATACTCTACTCCCTCTCTGTGTTCCCCTTCACTCTATGTATGTACGTATATGTGTAAGTAAGTAAGTAAGTAAGTATGTAAGTATGTATGTATGTATGGATGGATGGATGTGTGTATGTATGTGTCTGTATGTGTGTGTGTACGTACGCATGTGCGGACGTATGTATGTATGTATGTACGTATGCATGTATGTATGTATGTATGTATGTATGTATGTATGTATGTATGTATGTATGCATGTATGCATGTATGCATGTATGTGTGTGTATGTGTGTGTGTATGTGTGTGTGTATGTATGTGTGTATGTATGTATGTATGTATGTATGTATGTATGTATGTATGTATGTATGTATGTATGTATGTATGTATGTATGTATGTATGTGTGTGTATGTGTGTATGCGTGTGTGTATGTGTGTGTATGTATGTTGTTGTATGTATGTATGTATGTATGTATGTATGTATGTATGTATGTATGTATGTATGTATGTATGTATGTATGTATGTATGTATGTATGTATGTATGTACGTACGCGCAACCGGTCACCCATCCCCTTGGTAAGCATGCTCAATGCTGCTTAACGTGGAGAAGGCGAGTGCTCTGAGCACTGAGCTATCCCGTTCCCTGACCATTGGCAGTCAGTGTCAAAACCTACAGGTTGAGGAATACTGCGTGTTCGTGTAGCACCTAGGGATTTAGAGCACTGGTTGGTTTGGGGTTTTTTCCCCGCAAGGTTCATCATGAAATCGACCTAGAATAATGTAGTTTGTCTCCCTTATGTGACCTGAGAATCACTGTAACACCGTCCACTTTGCAGGTATGGCTGTTTGTTTTTTTTGCTGGTGCCCCCCCCCCCCCCAATATAAGCAGGCAGTCATACTCCGGTTTCAGAGATTTTTTTTCTCTTTTAACGGACAATGCAGGTTGCAATCTAAGAGTTTGTCATAGATGTCGACAATGCCAGCGTACAATGTCAAAGCATAACAACATGTTGATATGAGGGACGCCATCGCCAAGTGGTTAAGATCCTTCGACTTCAATCCCATGGGCCCATCAAGTCGTGGGTTCGAATCTCGAGGGCATCTGGTGAATGAAGGGTGGGGATTTTTAACGATCTCCAAGGTCAACTGGAAGACCTGCCAGTGCCGTAATTCCCTTCGTGTACATACTCATGCAGAAGATCCAATGTGCACGCTAAAGATCCCATAGTTCTCATGTCAGCGTTCAATAGCTACGGAAACACAAACATCACCCAGCAATGCTTCCCTGCAGTCGGAATGTAGCTCCCTTTCCATGCTGGGTAACACACGGTGGCATACACAAATCTCACCATGATGCAGATCGGAGCTCTAGTCAAAGGACGAAAAAAAACCAGCCACCACAAAATATTTCAATACAGGCCTTTGTATTTTTCAATCTATTCTTTTGCTTGTGGATGAAGACAAAAATCAATATCACATTTCGAAACACGACACCATTCTGAAACTGATCTTTGTGTTTTGATCGCATCAATAACGGACAAACTTTTAATCCGGTACAGATTGAATTGTGTGACGAATGGCGTCAGGGGGAAAAAGACACCATATTGTATGAATATTGCATCGTGTATGAAGAAAAGGAAGAAAAGGCTCATTATTCCTATGAAAGCTATGCAAATATGATACAGTAAGAAGTAACCAGCTTGTTCGAGTTATGAGATGCTTTTATCTTTCAATGTTAATGCTTCCTTCTCTTATATAAAAAAAGATCCTTTTAGAGTGAGAAGTGTCCATCATATTATGTAAATAGATAATTACAATCATTCGGGATAACGACCTGGCGTGGTATTGTGGTATGACAAGAATGTACTCTTAGAGAGAGCTGTTATCGACATGGTAATTAACCGGGAAAGTGTCAGTTACTGTGTTACCTGTGACTGATGAAATCCCGTCAGGCACTGTCTGCACGGTTAAAGCAGCATCAAAATGGCAGGGTTAGTAAGGATGAAAAAAGAAGTCCAGTATGTTCACTCCTTCTAAAGTCGGGTCAGGTGCGACGTCATTTGCAATATTCACTCCCCACATCACCCCCTACCTTAGCTTAGGGAAACCACTCAAGAAAGAATGGAGACTCTATATATGTATATAACCTTTTCGCTTCAAAGTGAGGGAATTGTTGATATATTTTCTCTGGAAAACGGGCAGATATTGCCAGTGACGTTCTAGTTATCTGATCTAACTTTAGTAGGGTAGAACCTACACTGGAAGAGATAGAGGATACGCTGCCAGAGTTTGCTTTTCTGACGAAGTCAGCTGATCTGTCAGTGGGCATGACCCAGGCTGTATCATAACTGACCAACATGAAGAAAATGCAGGTGCTGTTACAGTTCATACAGGGACATAAAAATCACGAGAGAGAGAGGACGAGAGAGAGAGAGAGAGAGAGAGGAGAGAGAGAGAGAGAGAGAGGAGAGAGAGAGAGAGAGAAGAGAGAGAGAGAGAGAGAGAGAGAGAGAGAGATTTGATTTGATTTATTCTTTTATATCGAGGATAATGGGAGAAACACTCTTGTGCTTTTTTACATCCAGTCCCCGTGTGTATGCAGTTTTGTTAATATTGTCATCTGTTCCCACCGGCACACGATGGCCTACTCTTACGAAAAGCGGAACAGGATTTAACGTGTGCGCAAGATGTTCTGCGTGCGTTCGCACACGGGGCCTCGGTTTAAAGTCTCATCGGAAGGATTTTTGGGGAAAGTGGAGTCAGCACTGAT
>CM060318.1:15452153-15477153 GCA_030674155.1 Stramonita haemastoma
TAACTGTCACGATGCTTACCCGTCTAGAAAGCGATCGGCCACAGACTGGATTCCCCACACGTCCACAAAGCTGTGTCTCCTTCCTTCTCCCCCTGTGTTCCTGTGATAAACCAAACCAGACTGGCGACCACATCCTTCAGAGGTGTGCCTATTCAGCGACCCGAGGAAGATTGTGTTGGCCGACAGAAATAACCCCGCAAACAAGCTGTACAGCCCACGACAGGGGTTGAAAAAGACATGCCCTTACTTTTCCCAGACTCCTCTGACGGTATCAAGCGAACGAGGGAAGAAGGGACTGGGGTTTCCCTACCGGCGGGCAAGGAGGCCTGTCTAACGACAGCACAGTTACACATCACACTGACGGCAGACTTGTAGGCCTGTGGAGTGACCACCCGCCAAACAACTGTCATTTGCATTCTGCGTCAGAGGATCGTGCATGGAAGTCGGCAAACGTGTTCATCCTCTCAACGTGCAGCTTTCACACGTCGATTTGAATTCGTGAGTCGCTTCTGTTGAACTCTTTTTCAAAGTGAGCAGGCTTTTGCTGCGTTAGAGAACAAGAAGGGAAGTAAGCACAAGGGCGCAGTACTATAGCTGTGTGTACCGTTTCTTCACCCTGCAATCTGAAGGCCGGTCCTGTGGAAATACCTCTTTCTGAAGGGAAAGTCGTGTATCAAATAGCAAGTGTGATGTTTTGTCAGTGGACAGAAAAAATCTTATTATGCAATGCGCCAAGAGCTACCAAAAATAAGATACTAGCGAACTATACATGTCATTATTATTATCATTATTATTATTATTATTATTATTATGATGATGATGATGATGAGATTGATGATGATGATGATGATGATTATGTTTTATCATTATCATTATTGATGAAAGAGTAGCGGAGTCTACATCATCTGGTACCATTATAGCTATATGATAGATCTTTGTTCTTCTGATATTATGATGAAGATGATGGTGAATACTGTAATCGCCGCGCCGCCGCCGCCGTCGTCGTCGTCGTCGTCGTCATCATCATCATCATCATCATCATCATCATCATCATCATCATCATCATCATCATTCATCTTATCGTCGTCATCATCATCATAATCATTATCATCGTCATCGTCGTCGTCGTCGTCGTCATCATGATGTAATGGCAAAGCATGATAAATCACAACTGTGGGCAGATTAACTCCGGACAAATTAAGTCATGGACAGATTACAGTTACAATTTATTTTACATGATCATCACATCATCATCATTATCATCATCATCATCAGCAGCAGCAGCAGCAGTGGCATTGTCTTTCTTATCATCATCGTTGTGATATTCATCTTCATTGTTTATCATCATCATCATCATCAATATCAACATCAACATCATTACCGGTATAGTAATAATAAATAATAATAATAATAAAATAATAATAATAATAATAATAATAATAATAATAATAATAATTATTATTATTAATTATTATTATTATATTATTATTATTATTATTAACTACTATCATCATTATTATTATCATTGTCATCATTGTCATTATTACTGCCATTATTTCTGTCATTATTGCTGTCATTATCACTGTCATTATTGCTGTCATTATTTCTGTCATTATTGCTGTCATTATCACTGTCATTATTGCTGTCATCATCACTGTCATCACTGCAGATGTTTTATTAACAATCTCCACACCCCATGACCTCAGGTGACCACCACCCTGGTCTGGGTTAAGGTGAGGGTAAGGTTTGACACCAGAATGAGAGAGAGAGAGAGAGAGAGAGAGAGAGAGAGAGAGAGAGAGAGAGAGAGAGAGAGAGAGAGAGAGAGAGAGAAAAGAGAGAGAGAGAGAGAGATTTGATTTATTTTTTTCTATCGAGGATAAAAGAATAAGCACTTTTGTGCTTTTTTACGTCCAGTCCCCGTGTGTATCCAGTTTTGTAAATGTCATCTGTTCCCACCGGCACACGATGGCCTACTCTTACGAAAAGCGGAACAGGATTTAACGTGTGCGCAAGATGTACTGCGTGCGCGTTCGCACACGGGGCCTCGGTTTAGTCTCATCCGAAGGACTTAGAGAGAGAGAGAGAGAGAGAGAGAGAGAGAGAGAGAGAGAGAGAGAGAGAGAGAGACAGAGACAGAGACAGAGACAGAGACAGAGAGACAGACAGACAGACAGACAGACAGACAGGCAGAGAGAGACAGAGAGAGACAGACAGAGAGAGAAGACCCACCTACCCTTATCACAGTTATAATCTTTGCTAACCAAGGCTGCAGAATTCTGATGGTGTTCTTTTCTGTTTCTTTGTTTTTCTGGCCAGGCTGAGGCAGGTAGGCAGGTAGGTAGGTGCCCGCCTACAGGTGAAGAAGAGGAGCGTGACCTGACCGGCCCTGGCACCGGCCCTCCCCCTCACCTGCTGCACAGGTCTGGCCTGGGTGGCCCTCAGCTCCCCAGTGATAGTAATTACCTTTTCCTGTACCGTCCACTTGACTGCAGCGGGACAACAGATTAGTTTTGTGTGTGGGTTTTTTTTTTAAGCTTAAGACGTGCAGTTTTCCAGGTGGGCTTTCTGTTTATTTTTCTTGAGACCACTGTGCGTGTGTTTGTTTTCCTACAAGTGAAGGGATTTCACGACTGTTTGTGGATTAGCCTAAAGAAATAAACTAAACGTCTAGCTTTCAGAGATGTGGTTGAACAGCTTGAATCGGGGGACCATGTTGTGTGGAGTAAAGGGGTTTGGCATGAGTCGGTGAAGACCGCTCCACAGCAAGATCGTCTTCTCGGAGGTGTTGTTAACCTGGTGTGTGTTAGGTAAGACTTTTAGATGTGCTTTTAATCCGCGGGTTTTTGTTTCAACAAACACTGTTTTGAGGATAAGAGTCACAACGAGGATAACGACGACGACAACAACAACAAGAACAACAGCAACAATAAATGAAACCAACGTGGCAACAATGGAATAGAATTGTACATCATTCTTTCGGAATTTTTTTGCCAGTGGTGTGAAAAGTCGTTTGTTCTGTTGTTTACTGTTGACCTGAAACCGTCCAAAATGGCTGCAGTCCTGCTCAGATTTCTATCATGATTCTGTGTTCTTACAGCAGTAACCTTTCGTAAGTAAGACGTAGCAGTGAAGATCAAAATACGACTTTTCAACTTGTTTCTCTGTGTAGTGTTTTGAATACTGAAGATGGCAACGATTTCACTTCAGACTGGATAGCCTGCTGCACAGTCAAACGTCCAGCCATTGCTTTCTCTTTGCACGTCGTGGTTTGCACTCAGAAGTCTGAATCAGCAACTGGAAACAGACGTTCATAATAACTGTATGAGCTGCAGTTTGGTTTTTTATATTTTAGCTTGCTTATTTGTTTCGAATTAACAGTGAAGGCAGGCAGAGTTGTTGTGAAAAGGTCATTACTCACAGGCCTAAGCGGTGGTGAGTCACCCATAACTTTGTTATCGTGTTGATTTAAAAGGGATCAGTTTTCCCACTGTTTACGACTACTGTCTCGGGGAGTGACAGGCTGTGTACATCATCGTGTAACAGGAGCAAGCCAAGACGTGGCTCTTGGGTCCATCACCAGGGAGTGACAGGCTGTGTACATCATCGTGTAACAGGAGCAAGCCAAGACGTGGCTCTTGGGTCCATCCCCGGGGAGTGAGCATGTCGGGATAGGATCACGCCCATCCGCCCCGCCCATGCGACGTGAAATGAGAGGACAGCTGTGTGACTCCAGTTCTACGTTTCGTGACAGCCGTGTGCAAGGCATTTAGAGAGAAGAGCAGATGCTTGGCTCAGTCGCTAAAGCTGTCTGGAGGTAGCATGACGGCGTTGACACGTTTCTGCCAACAAGTTCACTTACCTGACATTGTCACAGAAAGCAAAATTGGGGAAAAATGTTTGCATTGAGAATGTTTGATCAATATCAAAACAGTAGAATATTGGGATTTCGGTCAATCTGATCAAGCATATGGAAATCAATATTTTAATGTCATCAGACACGTTGACATGTGTATCTGAAAAAAAGTGCCTGTGACACGACAATTATAAAAGGTTTAGCGTGTGGTGAGGTTAGACAAAACTTGTCTACATTCCTGTGTGTTGGCTACGGTGTGACTGCACAGTCACTGCCGACAAGGCGGCAGCATCCCCCACTTTGGTTGGAAGCCACTCAGTTCTCCAGATCAACAACGTTCACAGCTGCCTGACATGAACTAAGTTCACCATTCCAAAATATTTTCCAGTTTCCAGGTCCAAGGCCGACTCTGGATATGGTTCCACAAAACACGTTACATCCACAATATAGGGGGTGGGCTGCATTCATAGAGATAGGCTTAATTTCCAGTTGAAAGGCTCAGTTCAGAGTTCAAACATGAAAGGCTGTGTTTGCAATTCCGCGCTTTAGCTTCAATTCACGATTCCAAAAGGTATACTTTGTTGTCACTTCCACAGTTGTCTTCAACAACTATCAGACAATTTTCACGTTTCCACCATACAGTTTGTGTTCTCAGGTCTACAGGTGAGGTTATTCACTGTTCCTTAAATTCACCGACACTGTCTAATCTACGAGAAAATGTTTTTCTCAGTCCCACGAAAATAGACTTCCTTCACAGTTATTTTGTTGGACCAAAAATGTCCATGCTTTAATGTAAAAAAAACCTGTTTTCATTTCCGTGAAGTACAGTACAGTTTCAGCGTGCGTCGTGCTGGCTGTGGCCACTGCTTCAGGAAGAATGGCTGCATGACCTACCTTCACCTCCACACACTGTGAAATCAGCCAGGAACTTCCGTCCGCAGCTCCATAAAACTACTAACTAGTAATCAGCCACCAAAGTGTCCATGTTGGGAATTAACGTTATCTGAATTTAGACTTTGAATGCCATTACCAATTGGTCACAGCTTGCACTGGTTTCTTCCAGGAAGAACAGTTCTCTGCTCTTAAAGGTTGGACGTGATTACCTTTCAGTCACAGCTCCTACTAAACCCGCTGACTTATTTCTACGAGGAGGCATACGTACATTCACCATATCTGCATCAGTCCTGAAGACCACACTGACAAGAGCCCAGTGGCTCCACACGTGTAGCAGTGCAGTGGTGTGCATGGTGGTCTCCAGCCTGAGCTACAGCCATGGCAGCCACAAAAGGGTGACGCCTCGCTCCGCAACACGCATGTCGGCCCTCAACTTCAGCGCTGCCGGTCACCATCTCCACCCCCACTCCCAGGGCCCGGGGGAGGGGGCAGAGCTGCCCTGGTACCTGCCCCCCCAGTGGCGAGACATGCCTCCCCTAGGGGCCGGCACCCTGGTGACCATCGGGGTGGTGATGAGTGTGGTGGGCATGGTGGGGGCGGTGGGCAACCTCACTGTCATCGTCCTGCTGCTGAGGTCAGTGCTTCTCTGCCTGTGTGCACGCACGCATGCATACACACTTACACACACACATGTACACACACGTACACACACATGCACACATGCACACATAAACACATATAATTATACATTGGCAACCATACCCACATACACAAACACATACGCACGCAATACATACGCATACACACGCACGCATACAAACACATACATACGTACGCATGCACACAGACATAGACCTGGAAATACACACACATACAATATGTTTTTTTTTAGTGGACATCATTTGGGCAGAAATATGATTAAAACTGATGTTTGTTTTGTTGTGTCAAATAGGTCTGCGTGACTTAAATGCCAATAAATATTCTGAATCTGAATCATACACACACTTACGCATACATACATACATACATACATACATACATACATACATACATACATACATACATACATACATACATACATACATACATACATACATACATACAACAACACACACACTCACCACACACACGCACACACACGCACGCACGCACGTGCGTACGCACACACACACACACACACACACACACACACACCACACACACACACACACACACACACACACACACACACTCTTTTATACAAAATACACGCACAGTTAACTTTATCACGTTTTCAGCACTCTCTGTACTGTGTCTTAGCCTACTACGTAAGCTGGTGCCACACGCCATTCTACTCCACTCTATTGCTCCTGCTCTGCTCTAAGCTACTCTACTCTGCTCAACTCTACTCTACTCTGCTCAACTCTACTCTGGTCACTTCCTGTGCTATACTCTGCTCTGCCTTACACTGCTGTGCTGTGGTATGGTGTTGTGTGGTGTGGTGTGGTGTGGTGTGTGTGCTGTGGTGTGGTGTGCTGTACTGTGGTGTGTGCTGTGGTGTGCTGTGGTGCTGTGTGTGCTGTGTGCTGTGGTGTGCTGTGGTGTGCTGTACTGTGGTGTGCTGCTACTGTGGTGTGCTGTGGTCTGGTCTACTATGGTCTGGTTACTATGGTGTGGTGTGGTGTGGTCTGGTCTACTGTGCTGTGCTGTGCTGCACTGTGGTGTGCTGTGGTCTGGTCTACTATGGTCTGGTCTACTATGGTGTGGTGTGCTGTGGTCTGGTCTACTATGGTGTGGTGTGGTGTGGTGTGCTGTGGTCTGGTCTACTATGGTGTGGTGTGCTGTGGTCTGGTCTACTATGGTGTGGTGTGGTGTGCTGTGGTCGGGTCTACTATGGTGTGGTGTGGTGTGCTGTGGTCGTGTCTACTATGGTGTGGTGTGGTGTGCTGTGGTCGGGTCTACTATGGTGTGGTGTGGGTGTGCTGTGGTCGGGTCTACTATGGTGTGGTGTGGTGTGCTGTGGTCTGGTCTACTATGGTGTGGTGTGGTGTGCTGTGGTCTGGTCTACTATGGTGTGGTGTGGTGTGCTGTGGTCGGGTCTACTATGGTGTGGTGTGGTGTGCTGTGGTCTGGTCTACTATGGTGTGGTGTGGTGTGCTGTGGTCTGGTCTACTATGGTGTGGTGTGGTGTGCTGTGGTCTGGTCTACTATGGTGTGGTGTGGTGTGCTGTGGTCTGGTCTACTATGGTGGTTGTGGTTAGTGCTGATGTGTCTGGTTACTCTATGTGTGATTTGTGGGTGCTTGTGCTTCTGTTCTACATGTGTGGTGTGGTTGTGGTTGCTGTGGTTGGTTACTTGGTGTGTGTGGTGTGCTGTGTTGGTCTTTGGGTGGTGTGCTGTGGTGTGTGTGGTCTGTTACTGTGGTGTGGTGTCTGTGTCTGGTCTACTGTGTGTGTGTGCTGTGGTCGGTCTACTGTGGTGTGGTGTGCTGTGGTCTGGTCTACTGTGGTGTGGTGTGCTGTGTCTGGTCTACTGTGGTGTGCTATACTGTGCTCTCCTTTACTCTACCTGCTCTACTCTGCCTTACTTGCTGTCATGTGCTGTGTTGTGCTACTGTGCTGTGCTGTGTCTTGCTATCTGTGCTGTGCTGTGCATGTGTGCTGTGCTGTGCTGTGCTGTACTGTGCTGTCTGACTGTGCTATGCTAGCTATGCTGTGCTGTGCTGTGCTGTACTGTGCTGTGCTGGCTGTGCTTGCTTGCTGTGCTGTGCTACTGTGCATGCTGTGCTGTGCTGTGCTGTGCTATGCTGTGCTGTCTGTGCTGTGCTGAGCTGTGCTGTGCTTGCTGTGCTGTGCTGTGTTGTGCTGTACTGTACTGTGCTGAGCTGTGCTATGCTGTGCTGTGCTATGCTATGCTGTGTTGTCTGTATGTACTGTGCTGAGCTGTCTGCTATCTGTCTGTGCTTGCTACGTTTGACGTTACGCTGCTGTTTCTTGTCTTTCTCTCTGGTCTGTTTTCTGTCTGTCTCCTCTGCTCGTTCTCTCTGCTCTGTTCTCCTCTGATCTGCTCTGTCTCCTCTGTCTATTCTCCTCTGCTCTGCTCTGTTCTCCTCTCTCTCTTTCCTCTGCTCTGTTCTCCTCTGCTCTCGTTCCTCGACTGCTTGCTCTTGATTGCTCTCTTTTTTGCTCCTTCTCCTCGCTCTGTTTCTCTGATCTGCTCTCTTCTCCTCTGTCTCCTGTTCTCCTCTGATTCTGCTCTGTTCTCCTCTGCTCTGTTCTCCTCTGATCTGCTCTGTTCTCCTCTGCTGTCTCTGCTCTGTTCTCCTCTGATCTGCTCTGTTCCCTCTGATCTCTGTTCTCCTCTGCTGCTGTTCTCCTCTGATCTGTTCTCCTCTGATCTGCTCTGTTCTCTTCCCGATCTTCTGATCTGCTCTGTTCTCCTCTGCCTGCTCTGTTCTCCTCTGATCTGCTCTGTTCTCCTCTGCTCTTTCTCCTCTGCTCTGCTCTTTCTCCTCTGATCTGTTCTCCTCTGCCCTGTTCCTCCTTCCTCTGATCTGTTCTCCTCTGCTCAGTTCTCTTCTGCTATGCTCAACTGTTCACTACACTACACTACTCTAATACTAAAACTACACACCTACACTACACTACTATACTACACTAAACTACTGCTACTTAACCTCTATACACGACTCACTAATGCTTCCTATACTGTGCTGTACTGTTACTATACGACTGACTCGTACTTACGTCTGTACCTTACTGTCTGTACTGTACTATACTATACCGTAACGTACCGTATCGTACCATAGGCACTAGAGCACATAGCTTGGGTAAGGAAGTATGCAGGGCAAGCTGTTGCCCATGCAGCAGGCCCCCTCCCTCCTCTCCACGTCGATAGAATTCTTTTTTGGAAAGGCAATGACCGATACGAATGGTTCCGGTGCCATCGCAGGATTCGCCAGAACGTTTCCATATACAGCCCCGAGCCGCCCTGGGGACTCTGAACTCCCCGAATTTTTCTTAGGGATGGTGTTTAGACGCGACACCTGTGTGCATGCTGGTTTTATTTTATATTTTTTGTCATCCGCTCCTACCGGCGCACAATGGTCTGCTTTTCCGAAAGGTGGAACGGGTTTTTTAACGTGTGCACAAGACGTTCTGCACTGATCAGCTTAGCTATTTGTATACATAATCTGAGGTTATGCAAAAGAACCACTCTCTTACACAGTAAGTGTGGTAGTAAGCCTACTCACAGAAAACTGTCTCTCTTTCACACACACACACACACACACACACACACACACCATACGTCAGTTCTATCGTCAGCAACACCTACGGCCACGGAAACACCATAACGAAGTGACAACGTTGATGACCACCATTCTCACTGTGTTTTTCGTCAGAAACTATCACTTTCATGCGTCATCAGTTGGGGTACGTACTTTGTTGTATGACACTTATACTACCCTGGAAGGACAGTTGGACCACAATTAGCTCTGTCATTTAAGGAACAAGGAAGTAGATGATGTTCTCCCTGATGTACGATTATTAATGAGCAAGAGGTCATCTTGATCTTGTTACTTTTCTTGGTGTGGGGGTGTGTGCGTGCGTGCGCGCGCGTGTGTATGTAAAGGGGGGAGGGGAAAGGGAGGCTAGTGTGTGTATGTATGTAGTTATGTATGTGTGTTGTGTAGGTGTATGTTGTGTTGTGTGTGTTGTGTTGTGTTGTGTGTGTGTGTGTGTGTGTGTGTGTGTGTGTGTGTGTGTGTGTGTGTGTGTGTGTGTGCGAGGGAACTTGTGTGTGTATGTTTGTGTGGTTCTTGTGTGTGTGTGTGTGTGTGTGTGTGTGTGTGTGTGTGTGTGGTGTATGTTTGTGTGGTTCTTGTGTGTGTGTGTGTTGTGGTGGATTTTTATTTATGTAGTCTTGCCTCGTGATGCATTTTCAGCCTGTTTGTTCGACTCTGACTTCTGACCTCTGCTTTCTGTGCGTACTTGTCTGTTTGTTTATCTGCTCTTCTCCTCTCCTCTCTCTCTCTCTCCTCTCTTCTCTCTCTCTCTCTCTCTTCTCTCTCTCCTCTTCCTTCTACTCTCTTCTCTTTCTCTCTCTCTCTCACACACCCATATACACTTCTACATATATATTTCTCTTTCTGTCTCTGTCTCTGTCTGTCAGCCTGTCCGTTTCTTCTCTGTCTCCCTCTCTCTCTATCTCCCTCTCTATTCTTCTGTCTGTCTGTCTGTCTGTCTGTCTGTCTGTCTTCTGTCTGTCTGTCTGTCTTCTGTCTTCTCTCTCTTCTCTCTCTCTCTCTCTCTCTCTCCTCTCTCTCTCTCTCTCTCTCTCTCTCTCTCTCTCTCTCTCTCTCTCTCTCTCTCTCTCTCTCTCTCTCTCTCTCTCTCTCTCTTCTCTTTATTCGAATGGAGGATAAATGGAAAGACCACCTGTTCGGTAACACCTGAAGAAAACGAAATTGTAAGTCTTGTTTTAGTGTTCATTTGAGGACTGATCTCAGACTCTTCACCATAATTCCAGGCCGTTGTGTTCACCCCAAACTACCCATCCACTGCAAGTTCTCAACTTGTGTTTGAATCTGGGGAGCTCTTAACATCGCCACCCTGAAATCTCCGAAACGCTACTATGTACCCAGATATACAGCAATGGACCTACCCTGTACGGATGCCGAATGGGGGTGGGGGAGCGTCAGTATAAATAGCATCCCCACCTTCTGAAAATTCTGTGCTAGGACTCTTTTCTCTCCCTCTTTCTTTATGCTTTGTTCCTGTTTTTCCTGTTACCTCCTTTTTGTCTATTTTTGCCCTCTTTGTCCATTCTCCTGTCTTTGCCACCCCCCCCCCCCAGAAACCCCCCCAAAAAAACAAAAAACTGAAAGATAGCCATTTTCACCCAAGCCAAAGTCGAATGTGCTGGGCCTGGCTCGTAAGGCGCTTACCGGCAGCGCAACGCATTTTCGCTCATATGACAGACAACAATGGTTGCTGTCTGATAGTTCGACGACGAAGAAGAGGAGGAAGAAGAATTGATAGACAAGGAAGGCGGCACGTTCACCTGCCCAACAAAGTAAACCGTGAGGTTCTGGGTTCGATTCCAAGCCTTACCGTTTCTTCCCAGATTATCGGGTAAATCGAACTGAATGTCGCAGAGTTTGAAAACAGTTGGACGGGTGTGCTTATGACTGGTGTCCATCAAAAGAACCCACGATAATTAAATGCGAAAGAGTAAAGAGGTACCTCCCCGACTGTCTTGGCAAATGTGGCAGGGTTAGCATATATTCCCAACTCCCCCCAGGTACTGGAAGATGTGGAATCGTTGGTCTTGTGATGTGCGGTCTGTGCTTAAGCAGAAAGGAGGTTTTATTTTTTCTTGCATGAAGATTCCGGACCAAGGGTGACGTTTTTACCTCTGCTGGTCCCGTCCACTACAATAGCCACATTACCGCACAGCACACGGGCCTATCTTGCCTGTCATGCATGCTTTTTCTTGATGTTGCGCAAGACGACATTTTTAAGTTCCTGTAAGAATCGGGCTTTTCCCGTCAGATATGATTGAAAATGTTATAGTTGGTCACTAGGAACAATGTGGTGTTAAGGAATCTAGTTTTGGCTTTATCTCATTTTTGTGTGTGATTGATGTGATTTTGTCCACAACTCGGTGCCCGTCCTGAGCTGACCCTTCTGGTTGACCAGCGCGTTGGTGCAAGGAATACTCCGTTTTAATCTGTACCTAGTTGCACAGTTTTGATCTGAGTGACAGCTCCGATATAGCCTATGTGGTCAGTGGGGCTATAAACAACAAGACTGGATGAGAAAGATTACACCTGTCATGTGTGGAGGGAAAAATCAATACAAAACGATTGTAGTTGTTATTGAGCGTCCTTTAAGATGAACACCCGGGCGATCACCCCCCAAAGTGCACTCTGCCTCATTCACCGTACCCCTCGGGGAATCACTGTGCTATTGAAAGTACACACTGGAAGAGAAGTTTACCTACAAGTAGGTCTGTTGTCAAGTACCCCGCCGCATAGGCAGCGATACTATGTCTTCGTAGGTTTATATTTTTACCATTGCAGAACTGTGAAAGATCCCTCGGCACTTACCCTGCATCACAGTTATGCAGCACTAGGGCTGGGCCTTTGTTTTCGCTGCTCAGCAAGATCAGGAGCTCCGCGTTTTCCCCACCACGAAGGTAGCCGCATTCCCACTTCGGGTGTGGCCTGTGCTAAAACTGATGTCAATGCCCTTCTGTATAGCTATCTTCAGCAGTGCTCGTCACTGTGTTTTCCGCAGTGAACAGAATATCATGTACTTCATTCCCTCTTCTTGGATTTACAGACCCCCCCAGAGACCAAAGGTCATAGACAAGGTCATATACCTCGAAGCTCATAGAAAGAAAAAAAAGAAGCCTTGGTATTTATTGCCGAGGCAGTGGAAGTACGCTAAGGGTACTCACACATTGGGTGTACTTAACGTTGTAAAGCACCAGCTTTTATCTGTCAACACCGGCCTTCCCTAGGAGCACTGTGTCCTTGTTAACTAACCCCTCCTTACAGTCAGAGGAAGAAAACAAGATTAGGGTGGCTTACTTACGTCAAAGACCTTCTCATGTCATATGACTTTTTAAAAATCTCTGTGCTTACAAAATGGAACATTACGTGAAATATTCTCCCCTGGCATTGTCTGTACTTAAAAAAAATCTATCTTGGTTAAAAAATAGTTATTCAATGTTAATTTTATACCGTCGTCATGCTTTTTTTCTACTATAATTTCAACTTACCTTTAATTCATACCTGTTTTTTCTCTCTCTAAAAATGTCTAAGAAGGGCGGCTTCTGAAGATAAAGTTTTGAACTTGATGGTTGTAAAAGTTGTTTCAGCATAAGATGTCATTATTTACGTCTACCGGTTGTCTAGTGGCAAAAAACCTTAATAATATATGATTGCTGTTGAGCTCTTTATAAGCGTTTGGCTTGTTGATGTTATTTTGTATATCATGCCAATATGTATGACTTTCCGCATAACGTGTTGTTTCATTGAAGCCAAAGTGCCTTCTTTGTAGCGTTAAGACCTTAGCATCAGTAAATAGGAATAGGGTGGACTGCAGTGTCAGTCTTCCAAGTGAGCCCATAACAAACTCACTCTGGAAAAGAGCCGGCCCGAGTTCGAAAAATCCCTCCAATGGAATTCAAACCAGCGACCTACCAGTCCACATTCCAAGGCGCTAACCATTTCATCATGGCAGCTGGCCATAGATTTTTAATTTTGTCTCCCCACCACCTGCTTAAAGAGAAGAACGAAACTTGTTGGAAGTATCAATCAATCAATCAATCAATCAATCAATCAATCAATCATCATCAATCAATCAACCAACCAACCAACCAACCAACCAACCAACCAACCAACCAACCAACCAACCAACCAACCAACCACCACCAACCACCAACCACCGACCGACCGACCGACCGACCGACCGACCGACCGACCGACCGACCGACCGACCGACCGATCCGATCCGCATCGATCGATCGATCGATCGATCTATCTAACTATCTGTCTGTCTGTCTGTCTGTCTGTCTATTTATCTATCCATCTATCAATGATTGGGTCAGTTGGGGATTGTGCGTTTATTGAATGCACATCGATCTCTTTTGTTTAAACATTTATCAACGTGTCCAGCTGAGGATTGTGTAGTTGAATATATCTATCTCCTTTCTTTAAATCATTGGTTGAACTTTTGTTGTTGTTGGTGGTAGTTTTTGTGGGGGAGGGGGTTGCTATTATTTGGGAGGGGGTTGGTTTGTTTTGGTTTTGTTTGTTTGCTTTTTTGTTTTGATTGTTCATAATCAGGGCAAGGGCCGGATGAAAAAAAAGTATGTGAATACTTTCAGTGACAATTTAAAAACAAAGACCGTTCATTCATTCATTCATTCATTCATTCATTCATTCATTCATTCATTCATTCATTCATTCATTCATTCATTTCTCTTCTTCTCTCTCTCTCTCTCTCTCTCTCTCTCTCTCTCTCTCTCTCTCTCTCTCTCTCTCTCTCTCTCTCTCTCTCTTCTCCTCTCTTCTCTCTCTCTCTCTCTCATAAAAATGTATGTTTTGTATCTTTATAACTGATATATATATATATATATATAATATATATATATATATATATATATATTATAAAGATATATATATATATATATATATATATATATATAAAAGATAGAATAAAAATGTTTGAAAGAAAAAGTTCAAAATAGTGTCCAACACATGGCCATTGTGATCATGGTTCACACAGAATGGGTCGTTTGTTTTTCCATAACATTTCGCATATCACTATGTGGATTTTTTCCCTTCCCCCAAGCTTTGTGTATTGTGGTCTAAAACCAGGTTCAGATTTCAGGAGTTCTTTCACTTTCTGTCTGTCTGTCTGTCTGTCTGTCTGTCTGTCTGTCTGTCTGTCCTGTCTGTCTGTCTGTCTGTATGTCTATCTCTCATGTGTGTGTGTGTGTGTGTGTGTGTGTGTGTGTGTGTGTGTGTGTGTGTGTGTGTGTGTGTGTGTGTTTGATTTATTCTTTTTTTCTTTTATATCGAGGATAAATGGAATAAGCACTCTTGTGCTTTTTTTTACATCCAGTCCCTGTGAGTATGCAGTTTTGTAAATGTCATCTGTTCCCACCGGCACACGATGGCCTACTCTTCCGAAAAGCGGAACAAGATTTAACGTGTGCGCAAGATGTTCTGCGTGCGTTCGCACACGGGGCCTCGGTTTAAAGTCTCATCCGAAGGACTTTGGGGGAGAGTGGAGTCAGCACTGATGTTAACTCCAGGAAAAAATTTCCTCGACCGGACTTGAACCCGGGTCGTCAAATTGCCAGCGCAATGTTCTGACCACTAGGCTATCCGTGTGTGTGTGTGTGTGTGTGTGTGTGTGTGTGTGTGTGTGTGTGTGTGTGTGTGTGTGTGTGTGTGTGTGTGTGTGTGTGTGTGTGTGTGTGTGCCTTTCTCTCTCTCTCTTGATCTCTCGTAGGTTTTTTTCTCTGGAAGGGGTGATGGACTTGAAGGTGGGACTGATGGTTTCTTGTGTCTTGCCTCTGGTCCACATCTGATTTATTACATGTATACTACAGATTCCTCCTGTACAGTCACTTAGGCACTTATACAGAGTCCTCCAAGGTGCATTCAATTAGGGGTGGGGTGGAATGGATGGTCCATGACGTCAAAGGGGTTCTATTACATAAATAATTTTATGATAGGGTATGCAAAAGGGGAATGGTAATGCTATGACATAAATCTATGACAGGCTGCTGATGGGGATTTACTACACATCAACATGAAACACGTTGTCATCATGAGACAGGTTGACATGCTTAGGGCAGATCTGGGTATAGTTGGGCCACCAGTGTTCATTAGTAGTAATGTTGTTATTATCGTCATATTTATCTTTAGTATTATTTCATTATGATTATGATTATTATTACTATTGATTATCAGCTTTGTGGTAAACAACTGGGCATAGAAGTGCAAATTTGTGCAGGTGCACTGTGAAGTAAAAAGCCACCGTTTTTCTTTACTGATAGCTCCAGTGCACATGTGTGTATGTTTGGATGTATGCCTTTTACCACCTCAAGTACTAGATCTGTTGTAGGAAAATCACCGTCTCTTCTTACAAATCTTCTCACATATAAAGGCAAACTTCCCTGTACCCAGCTTAGGCTATTCAACATCCAGGATGTATATTAGTCAGTAGGCTCTTCAAATCATGGGGTTGCTATGCAGCCAGGACATAGGGAAAGAGCTTAGCGTTCACCCAAGCCAAGGCGAGAGGTTTAGTTTCCTTTTCAGACACCCTGGGTTGCTGTACACCCAGGAGGTACAGTAACGGGTTATGCCTACCCTAAAACCATGGGTTGCTGTACACCTATGCCTACACTAAAACTATGGGTTGCTGTAAACCCAGGGGGTATAGTTGGGCTATGTCTACAATAAAACCATGGGTTGCTATACACTCTGGTCAGAGGCAACGTACAACGAAGGTTAAAATCTGTTCTGCCTTTCGAAAGCGTAGGTCATCTGTGCCGGTAAGAACATAATTATGACCAATATATATATCTATATATATATATATATAACATGCACACTGGCTTCGTGTATAGACATCCCTGAAGTCTGAATGCAGCTGCCTTAATGATAGGCAAAAACGGTTGCATGCGCAATAATCTCACATTTTGATAAACCTCGGGGCTCTAACCATGGAACGATGAAAAAACTCCCAATCGTGAAGTAAGGCTAATCGCTGCCTTTAGTATGGGAATCCTTAGGACATTTGCCAGAGCTCCATTGTTCACAGTGGACAGAATATCGTTCATTCCATTTACTTCTGCGACCGTTTAAACCATCAGAGAGGGCAGTCATATAATTATTCCACCTTGAAAGCTTCTGCAATGGAAAAAAAGGAGTTTTTGACATTGTCAGCAATATGCTTGTGATATTCTCATGCTTTCAGACAGTGCCCTTCTTTGGTGGTATCATAATGAATTATAATTATTGTGTCTAGACAATCTTCACTTTTATGTACTCTTACGTCGAGATTGCGTGCAGTCAACTATTGTGTGATGTGAATAAGAGATGGACAGAGCTACCTACTTGAAAATGTCCCCTTTGATTTTGAGACACCGAGACACTTGCTCTTTTGTTGGACGAGTTATACACTCTCCTCCATGGGGCTACCTGGGGCCTGTCAGTATAAACAGCATCCCCGCCGTCTGAAAAAATTGTACAAGGATTTCCCTCTTTTCTATCTGACTCTTTGAGTCTGCCTTGTTCCGTTTCTTCCTGTCACCTTTTTCTTGTCTATTTTCTGCCTTCTTGGTCCATTATCTTGCCCTTTGTTCCAGAAAGATTTACTGCACGTCAATTCTCTCCCGGGCCGAAGTCGTATGCACCGGGCCTGACTTGTCAGGTGCATAACGGCAGCACAACGCATTTTTGACCTTTGACAGACAAAATTAACTTTGGCTGTCTGAGCGTTCGACGAAGAAAGAGGAAGAATTATAGCTAAAGATGGAAAACTGCTTCAGTGTTTGAGACACTTGCTCTACTATGCTTTCAACAGATTCCTGAGGTGACTTTTGGGGGATGGGGGTGGGGAAAGGGGTACAGGGTGCAAATGCTGAGGGGAAGTAGTAATATTTACACTTAACAACTGATGAAGTTGCAGTCTCTCGACCTCTACCCATCTGACCAAGACTGTGTTCACATGCGAGCTTTGCCTCACTGATCTGTACATAGTGTGTATTATCAACCAAGCCTGATGAAGCAAAGCACAGCACTGGCAGACATTCCAAAACTTTGCCCCTAGATCTGAAGGGAGAAACCCATCGATCTGAAGGGAGAAACCCATCGATCTGAAGGGAGAAACCCACCGATCTGAAGGGAGAAACCCACCGATCTGAAGGGAGAAACCCACCGATCTGAAGGGAGAAACCCACGATCTGAAGGGAGAAACCCATCGATCGATCTGTAGGGAGAAACCCATCGATCTGAAGGGAGAAACCCACCGATCTGTAGGGAGAAACCCACCGATCTGTAGGGAGAAACCCATCGATCTGTAGGGAGAAACCCATCGATCTGTAGGGAGAAACCCATCGATCTGTAGGGAGAAACCCATCGATCTGAAGGGAGAAACCCATCGATCTGAAGGGAGAAACCCACCGATCGATCTGTAGGGAGAAACCCACCGATCTGTAGGGAGAAACCCACCGATCTGAAGGGAGAAACCCACCGATCTGAAGGGAGAAACCCACCGATCTGAAAAGTGAAACCCACCGCACTGAGGGGTGAAATCCACCGAACTGAAAAGTGAAACCCACCAATCTGAAGGGTGAAACCCACCAATCTGAAGAGTGACCTTGAATGATCAGACTGTGACCTGTGCCCGTGTTTCCCCGTCAGAGCAGTAATAAGCATGACGTCCTAACCCCTGGGTTATTCCACCTCCAGGAGAACGGAAAACAGCAACCCCACTGAAGCCGTGTTCATTAACACCCCTTGCCAGGCTATTAACAACACTACTTGCCAGAGTGCCGTGAACAATAATGGTCAGAACAGTATTCATTTACGTCTTTCTCAGACTAATAAAGCCACCAGAGAGAGGAAAAGGTCATTTTGTACATTGAAAGCTGTTGCCACGATAAAAGTAGGTTTTGACGTAATGTACAGTAGGCTTATGTATGTCCCAGATAGTGTACCCCTTGCCATGTAAGGAATCAACTTGTCTTGCGCGCGCGTGTTTATATATATATATATATATATATATATATATATATATATATATATATATATATATATATATATATATATTTATATATATATATAAATTGAGAAAATATAGTGGAGAAAAACAAGTGCAGGTAACCAATACAACTTCATTCTCATCATAGAATTGATGTTATTCAAAGATTCAACCACAATATATATATATATATATATATATATATATATATATATATATATATATATATATATATATATATATATATATATATATATATTATATTAATTTTATTTCGAGGATAAAAGAAATAAGCATTCATATGCTTTTTACATCCAGTCCCCATGAATATGCAGTTTTATGAATTTTGTCATCCGTTCTCACCGGCACACCTTTCGAAAAGCAGAACAGGTTTTGACGTGTGCGCAAAATGTTCTGCGTGCGTTAGCACACAGGACCTCGGTTTATAGTCTTGTCCGAAGGACCTGTGTGTGTGTGTGTGTGTGTGTGTGTGTGTGTGTGTGTGTGTGTGTGTGTGTGTGTGTGTGTGTGATTATCTTTTATTCTTTTATATCGAGGATAATGGAATAAGCACTTCTGTGCTTTTTTACATGTAGTCCCCAAGTGTATGCAGTTTTGTAAATTATGACATCTGTTCTCACCGGCACACGATGGTCTAATCTTACGAAAAGCGGAACAGGATTTAACGTGTGCGCAAGATGTTCTGCGTGCGCTCGCCCCCGGGCCTTGGTTTATATAGTCTAATTCGAAGGACTTTTGGGGAGAGTGGAGTCAGCACTGATGCTAACTCCAGTGTGAGTGTGTGTGTGTGTGTGTGTGTGTGTGTGTGTGTGTGTGTGTGTGTGGTGTGTGTGTGGTTGTGTGTGTGTGTGTGTGTGCGTGCGTGCGTGCGTGCGTGTGAGTGCGTGCGTGCGTGCGTGTGAGTGCGTGCGTGTGAGTGTGTGTGTGTGTGTGCGTGCGTGCGTGTGTGTGCGTCGTGCGTGTGCGTGTGTGTGTGTGTGTGTGTGTGTGTGTGTGTGTGGACAACCTGTACTTTAACGCGCTCTTCGCTGGAGACAACCAATATGTGAAGTAGATGAGACACAAAGAGCTACTTACGTCAAGGTTTCTTCTTCACATTAAGACGTTTGCTTTATTTCCTCGCTGTCGAACGCTCAGACAGCAACTGATGCTGTCCGTCACCTGAGCGAAAAAGCAGTGGGTTGCCGTTAAATGCCTGACAGGTGACTGCATCCACCTACGGCATGGGAGCGAATGGTTTTCTTTGAAGCCATTGTGGAGAAAAGGCACGAGAACGGACTAAGGAGGTAGGAACAAGAGAATGTGACAGAAAGAAAAGAAACGAGGCAGAAACAAAGAGAGGGATAGAGAAGAGGGAATTCCAGCACAGAGTTTCCAGGACGCGGGGATGCTATCTCTACGACAGGCCCCCGGCACCCCCACAGGGGAAGCTAGCTGTAGGTAGCCAGACACAAAAGGACCGCCATTTCAAGAGTTCCTAAGGGGACACATTGAGCACGCTTGATCGTTGATCACCTTGCACTTTCCTGACCACTCCCATTGGGACAATAATAATTATACAAACGCAACCTTGGTCACACTGATTTGTATGTAGTGTGTATTTTCCGTCCAGGGGGAATATAGGACAGTCTTTAGGAAGAGAAAAAATGCACTGTTGCTGCAGACATTCCAAAAAGTTTATATCAAACCATATCAGCCAGAAGAAGTCGTAGACTGTAGTAAAATTGCGCGGGCTGACATTCTGAGTAGAAAAATGAAAATGAATCCAACAAAATTAATAAACCAGCCATACACGCAACCAGTTGACCCCCAGTAAACACCCAGCCGATCTTGTGAGCAGCAAACCAAGCAACCCAGTAAGCAACTAGTCACACAACAACAGCTGCAACTTCCGCCACCACTACCACCACCAGAGCAACAGTCACAACAGACCATACATTTGTTTTATTTTTCATTGAGTGACCATTGATATCAGGCTACTGTTTTCGCGTTTGTTTTGTTTGTCTTCTTCTTCGTCGTCGAGCGCTCAGACAGCAACTATTGTCTGTCATATGAGCGAAAGCTCGTTACGCTGTCGTTAGGCGCCTGATAATTCAGGCCCAGCGCATCCAACTTCGGCGTCGGAGAGAATTGTTATTTGTAGTTCTTTCTGGAGAAAAAGCAGAAGAACGGAAGAAGAAGGCAAATAATAAACAAGAAGGAGGTGACTGGAAGAAAGGGAGGAAGACGGAAACAAAATGGGGGATAGAAAAGAGGGAATTCCTGACACAGAATTTCCAGAAGGTGGGAATGCTATGTAAAATAACAGGCCCCCGAATTTGCCACTGGGGAATTTTGTTTGTGTATAACACTATGCCGTTCTTTGTTTTCATAGAAATCGAAAAGAAGATGAAGAAGGGAGAGAGAGACAATGATGATAAAGAGGAGGAGAAGGGTAATGTATATATAAATACACGCACGCATATACACACACACATACAGAGAGAGAAAGTTAGAGATAGATAGATAGATAGACAGACAGATAGACAGACAGACAGACAGACAGACAGACAGACAGAGACAGACAGACAGACGAGAGAGAGAGAGAGAGAGAGAGAGAGAGAGAGAGAGAGAGAGAGAGAGAGAGAGAGAGAGAGAGAGAGAGAGAGAGAGAGAGACGGACAGACAGACAGACACACAAACACAGCCAGACACACGCGCACACACAGTTCATAACTTAAAAATTATTGTGGTGAAATTTTCATTATAAAATATGTATAAGAATAACTTTCATGGGAAATTGGAAATACTGGGCTATCCAAGACATATTACTAACATCATTCATAGGTTGCGATTAAGCTCTTGGAAGACCAAATATTCTCGAAATGTAACTTGCTCCTGTTCTGAGCCTCTATCTTGTTAACATATTCTTTTTTAATGTTTAGTTCTTACTTCAGTTTACAAAGAAAATAGCATTGAAATTCAAAGAGAACCTTTGGACGTAGTTTCGCGAAAACCGTTTATTATTGATGTTGGTAGGATTATTTCCAAGTCTTCTGTAAATTTTTTATAGTAGTGTTTTTTTTTTCTTGATTTAGTTTGTTTTGTTTGTTTAGTCTAATATCACCAAGTGTAAACAGACTTTAAATTAAACTACAACAACAACGCACACCACACACACACACAACAAACACACAACACACACACACACAGAGCATTGAAAGCACAAGCAGACGCACAACACACACACACACACACACACACACACACACACACACACACACACACACAACACACACACACACACACACACACACACACACACACACACACACCACACACACCCCACACACACACTCACACAAACACACGCACGCACACATACACACACGCACACACATACAGAAAACAAGAAGGCATCTTACTCGTTTAATTGCTTCTGTTTGTTATCTTTTGTATGTGTAGTTCAAGCAGTTTCTGCTGGTTAGACCTGTTTTTTGCAATTATCCTCCATTCACCTGTCCGCACAAACACACCGACATTCATTTTCATCTCTTTTTCTTTCCAATCACTCGTCTAAAATCACTGTTTAGTGGATAGACGTTAAAAACAAAGACACACAGAAAACGAGAACATAATTATAATGTTGAACGGCACAAGCACGCACAAGAATATGAAGACACCGATACTGACGGACTAAGCTTAACTGACTAACGCCCAGCTTAGAATGACACCCTGTCTGCTGACACCAAGGAGACACGGCAGCAGCCAGTGCTCACAGCTTGAATCCCAAACCAGTCATCATCCCTCCCTCGTCATCTTCCTTGTCGTGTGGCGATGAAACCTGACAGCCCCCTCGTTGTCATGTGTCTGAGATATCATCATCGTCATCTGTTTGCTTGTGGTGTGGTTTGGAGCCTGGTGGTTAGACCTAAGCCTATTAGGCTCGCGATCTTGCCGACCTGAGCTCAAATTTCTTTGAAAAGGATAACAAACTGTTTTTACCTTGGAGTTTCCATCATGTCCGTGCCGATTCCACTTCTTGCAGCAAAAAATCGTGAAGATGAGTCTATATAAGCCGAAGCCCCCGTATTCGATTGCACGCAGAACACAATGAATAATATAATAATAATAATAATATGATGATGATAATAATAATAATAATAATAATAATAATAATAATAATAATAATAATATAATAACACTACTACTACTACTACTACTACTACTACTACTACTACTACTACTACTACTACTACTACTACTACTACTACTATTAACAACAATAACAACCACCACAGCAACAAAACACTAAATACTACTACTACTACACTACTACTACTACTACTACTACTACTACTACTACTACTACTACTACTACTACTACTACATGGAATTTGTATAGCGCTATATCTTGCAAAAACAAATCAAAGCGCTTGCATTCAACCTACACAACACACAAACAGCAACAATTTACAGTTTTGACAAATTCGAATGTGCACGCATACACACACACACGCACGCACGCACGCACGCACGCACACACACACACACACACACACACACACACACACACACACACACACACACACACACACACACACACACACACACACACACACACACACACAACAAAGTTTTGCACTTTGGCAAGTGGATGTTGAAGGCAGGGACAGGTAAGAGATGGAAGCGGAAGGAGAAAAACTTAGGTTTGAAATAAGTGTGTCTTGAGGTTGGATTTAAAAGTGTCATAAGTAGGCTTTTGCCGGAGGGAGAGAGGAAGGTCGTTCCACATCGATGGACCAGAAACAGAGAAAGAGCGGTGGCCAACGGTAGATATGTTGAATCTGGGTGTTCTTAAGGACAAAGTATCTGCCGACGAGCGGAGGGAGCGAGAAGGTGTTTACAAGTGAAGACATTCACAGAGGTAGGAGGGTGGCAGTATTGTGGAGACATTTGTAACAGAGGGTATTGATCTTGTAGTTTACTCTCTGTGGTATGGGCAGCCAATGGAGAGATTGCAAGAGAGGGGTGATGTGCTCAGATTTTTTCTTTCTGAGGACCAGACTACTAACTACTACTACTACTACTACTACTACATACTACTACTACTACTACTACTACTACTACTCTACTACTACTACTACTACTACTACTACTACTACTACTACTACTACTACTACTACTACTACTACTACTACTACTAATGATAATAACAATGGTAATGATAGTAATCCTCCTCCTCCTCCTCATCATCATCATTAACAGCAGCGTATAGTAATAATAACAATGATAATAGTATATAGAATTTATATTGTTCTATATCTTGGAAATTATCGTGCGCACACATTAAAACCCGTTCCGCTTTTCTTTTTAAAGTGTAGGCAGCAATTTTTGCGCCGGTGGGAATGGATGACAAATTTTACTAAACTAAACCCACCGCATGAGTGTGGTCATTGTACTATTCTTGACAGAAAAGAATAACTGAGAAAAAGGGTGGAGCAGACAAAAGAAAACATGCTTGAAGCTAAGAACGTATATTGAAAAGGCCATTGTTTACACAGTACAGTGACCAGCACCATTATTTGTGGTGGAGTTATTCCTGGCCCACTGCACCAAGGCCAGGCCAGTTTTGCTGCATGGACGGGAAACTGTCTCCTTAGAAGAGGAGGGTGGTAGTATGGTTAAGACATTCGCCTGCCAACAAGTAAACCGTGAGGTTCTGGGTTCGATTCTCAGTCTCATTTTCATTTTTCTTCCCAATTAGACGAAAAAATCGAAATCTTAAGTCCTTCGGATGCAGAACATTTTGCACGCATGTTAAAAACCCGTTCCGCCTTTAGGAGGAAAGAGCCCGTGGAAAAAAGTGACAACCCGACCCACCCCAGTGTGCACAGAGGTGTCGTATTTAGACGCCATCCCCGAAGTCGGAATGCGACTACCTAGATGGGGGAGGGAGGGGGGTGGGGTGGTGGAAACAGTCACATACGCCAAAATCCCACCAATGGTGAACCTTGACGCTCAGCTGAGGAAGAAAAAAATCCGCCAAGAGGAATCGTGAAAATGTAGAAGATCGCTGAGGCAGAAATGAAATATATCAGCGCAGAGGTTTTTGTGACTGATGGTCGGTGTGTCTCCTGAATATATTATATGAACACCTTTTTTTTGGACAATGTCGCTGTGCGGTGGCGTATTTACCGTTTGTTCCTCAGTGTTGATGCTCTCTCTGTTTCTCCTCTGGCCAGCGCCTAGACAGTGGCTGTTGTCTGTCATGGGAGCAAAACCGCGTTGTGCTGCCGGGAAGCGCCTGACAAGTCAGGTCCGGCGCATCCGACTTCAGCGTGGGAGAGAATTGTTATCTTTGAAGTATCTCTGGAAAAAAGGCAGGAGAATGGACACAGAAGGCAGCAAATAGACAAGAGAGAGGTGACAGGGAACAATGGAACATAGTAGAGATAAGAAAAGTGGATCGAAAAGAGGGGATTCCTAGCACAGAATTTCCCTAAGATGGGGATGCTATTTATACTGAAGGCCCTTAGCTTTTCCTCAGGGGGAGTTTCGTCACCCAAATTTCAGCGACAGTGTGTCAAAAGAAAAGACAGTGTAGTGTATTCCATTTGAATGTTAAAGTTAAAAAAGTCTGTCCCGAGCCTAAGGCTCATCAGGCCGGTGCTTATCCCGGTTTCTGTGGCGTTAAACGACTGAGAGTCATAGACTCCCCCCTGGATAGAACGCCAGTCTATCGCAGGGTTAACCCCCAACACAAGGTTGGTACCCCTTTTACACCTGGGTGGGGTGAGAAAATAGCCGTAAAGTGCCTTTTCCAAGGGCACAACGCCATAGACGAAAGCTGGGATCGAACCCGCAACCTTTAGATTACGAGTCCAACGCCCTAACCACTAGACTACAGCGGCGGCCCATTTGAATGAGACATGTAAAATAGGCATAGAACAAATTTCCCTTTTCTCTGAAAATT
>CM060318.1:15482153-15497153 GCA_030674155.1 Stramonita haemastoma
ACACACACACACACACACACACACACACACACACACACACACACAACACACACAACAAATAATTCTTTACGAGCAGACAATATAAAGATATCAATTGTGTATAAATGTAACTAAAAATCAACTTTTAGAATACATAACTATTTTATCCTATAAACAATTTCATATAAATCAGAAATGCACACATCCATAAAAACTCATCTTCATTATCGTTATCTTCAACATCATCAGCATCAGCATCAGCATAATCTCTCTCTCTCTCTCTCTCTCTCTCTCTCCTCTCTCTCTCTCCTCTCTCTCTCTCTCTCTCTCTCTCTCTCTCTCTCTCTCTCTCTCTCTCTCTCTCTCTCTCTCTCTCTCTGTTTTTCTGTCTGTCTCTCCCTCTCTGTGTCTGTCTGTCTCTCTGCCTCTCTCTCATATCTCTCAGTCTGTCTGTCTGTCTGAGTGCTGTTTATTCATTTAGTTGTAAAACTGAGTATGGCAGAAACACTGTTCTTGCAACAGACAGTTCTCAGCTGGGGAATCTTGGACCGTTTCCCAGACGGGCCCTGGAAGGGGCGCGTGGTACTTGGCTGAAGTATGCGTATTATCATTGGCCATTTTCCTTACTTTTCCTTTTACACGACAGGGAACAGGAAAACACACACGGGGAAACATAACGAGCATCAGCGGCTGACAGTTAATCATTGAAAAGGCTGACAACCAAATAATGACAAGCAGTGCTATTACAAGCGTAAAGCGACAGTTTTCGGGGGTGCAATGACCAACACTTATTCTAATGAAAGCGACAGTTTTCGGGGGTGCAATGACCAACACTTATTCTAATGAAAGCGACAGTTTTCGGGGGTGCAATGACCAACACTTATTCTAATGAAAGCGACAGTTTTCGGGGGTGCAATGACCAACACTTATTCTAATGAAAGCGACAGTTTTCGGGGGTGCAATGACCAACACTTGTCCTCTAATATAAAGCGAGACTACATTTTGAGATCATAAGTCAAGCAGTTAATTGTGGAAACAATTTGTGTAAATTCCCTTATTGACCGAAACTTATAAAGGAATATTTTTTTTATGGCAAGTATTTGAGTGATAGTTTTGGACTCAGACAGCAAATGAGAGTAGAGAGAGAGATTAGAAGATGAGAAGAGAGAGAGAAGAGAGAGAAGAGAGAGAGAGAGAGATGAGAGATGTAGAGACGAAGAGAGAAGAGAAGAGAATGAGAGAGAGAGAGATAGAGAAGGAGAGAGAGAGAGAAGAGAGAGAGAGAGAGAGAGAGAGAGAGAGAGAGAGAGAGAGAGAGAGAGAGAGAGAGAGAGAGAGAGAGAGAGAGAGAGAGAGAGAGAGAGAGAGAGAGAGAGAGAGAGAGAGAGAGAGAGAGAAGAGAGAGAGAGCGCACGCGCGCTAAGACTGACCACTTGGCTGGATACATACCATATATGACCTCCCTTGCATCCTCCCTTGCATAAGATCCCCAAACATAAGGTGCAAAGGTTCACGAGGTGTTTATTTTATTCTATCAATATTTGTTAAGTTTTTTGTGCAACGAAAATTCTAATCATTCTTTCTGTTTAAAATCTTTTTTTAATGGCAGCTTCATAAGGCCACAGGAATATCAGGTATTCTTGTGACTGCGATTGGCACTTCTAAATTCTGAAGTGTCTCGCGCGCTGTCAGGTACACTGAGGGTAACGTTTCAATCCTTGCTGGAACCTCTGACAAAGGCTCATCCAGAAATGAAACTCCGGTCAGGTCAGGCAAAGCCATGGTTCTTACACAAAGCTGTCTAAAGTGCCGTCAATGAAAGATACTTAACACAGATCTTTACTAACTGAATGTTTGATAATCATTCTCAAAACGACATGAGAAGTTTTAAGTGGTCTCCACTACTGTCTCCTCAATAATAGTTTGTAATTTTGATATCTTTTTTTCAGATGTTTAGCAGTTTTTGTTTAAGCTTTGATTGAAGATGATAAACTTTACATTCTCTCTCTCTCTCTCTCTGGGGGCCGGATGAAAAAAAGTATGTAATGCTTACTTACTCTGTTACCCTTGAAAAATAAAGATTATTCATTCATTCATTCTCTCTCTCTCTCTCTCTCTCTCTCTCTCTCTCCTCTCTCTCTCTCTCTCTCTCTCTCTCTCTCTCTCTCTCTCTCTCTTCTCTCTCTCTCTCTCTCTCTCTCTCTCTCTTTGGTACTGCGTATAGTTTTATTGTTTAGTATCTTTTCAACTTGATGTTATCCCTGAAAAGGGCGGGGACTGGATGTAAAAAAGCACACGAGTGCTTATCTATTATCCTCGAATAAAAGAATTTGCCTTGCCTTGCCTTCTCTCTCTCTCTCTAATATATATATATATATATATATATATATATATATATATATATATATATATATATATATATATATATATATATATATATATATATATATATATGTATATATAAAATAATTTTTCTTTACACAATTCTCACTGTTCTTTTTCGTAATGACTATGATTTAACAACTGTCACAAGGATTTAAGCAGTTCAACTGCAATGAAAAAGTACCAACGATAAAATCAGACACATAGCAGTCGACATCAAAGAAAGGATAACGGAAATGAACCAAAGGGGGAGGGGAGGGGAGGGGGGGGGGTGAAGAGGGAACAATCAACGGAAAAAAGTGACATACATACACACACAGCGCGCACTTTCCCCTAGTTTATGATACGTCTTGTTTTATAGCCCTGCTGATCACGAGGACTGTACTTCTTTCGGTTTTTACATTTGTCAAGGAAAAAAAACACACGAAAGTAATGCCAAGAGCAAAACGACAGATGTACCCATAGGCCTAACCTATGCATTGTTGGTAAGCACGCACGCACGCACGCACGCACGCACGCACGCACGCACGCACGCACGCACCACACACACACACACACACACACACACACACACACACACACACACACACACACACACACACACACACACACACACACACACACCACACACACAAGTGGGACGGGATAGCCTGATGGTTGGAGTGATGCACTCGTGATCTGCTGACCTGGGTTCGAATCATGTTCAAGAGGATTTTTTTCTCTGGAGTTCATATCGGTGTCGACTCCACTCCTCCCTAAAGTTTTTTCGGATGTAACTACAACCCAAGGTCGCGTGTGCAAACACTTGCAGAACATCTTGTGCACACGTTAAAACACGTTCCGCTTTTCGAAAGTGTAGGCCATGTGTGCCAGTGGGAACAAATGATAAAATTAACAAAACTGCTTACACTCGGGAACTAGGTGTAAAGAAAATACATGAGTGCTTATTCATGAGTGCTGACTCCACTCTCCCCAAAAGTCCTTCCGATGAGACTATAAACCCAGGCCCTGTGTGCGAACACACGCAGATCATCTTGCGCACACATTAAATCCTGCTCCGCTTTTCGTAAGAGTAGGCCATCATGTGCCGGTGGGAACAGATGACAATATTTACAAAAATGCATATACACGGGGACTGGATGTAAAAAAGCACAGGATTGCTTATTCCAATATCCTCGATATAAAAGAATATAAAAAAACCCAAATAATTCCATAATCCTCGAAATAACAAATGAAACACACACACACACACACACACACACACACACACACACACACACACACACACACACACACACACACACAACACACACACACACACACACATATATATATATATATATATATATATATATAATATATATATATATATATATATATTTATATACATGTATGTATATATGTGTGTATGTATGCATATATATGTATAAATATATATGTAGAATTAGATAGTCGTGTATATACACAGAGACAGAGAGAGAGAGAGAGAGAGAGAGAGAGAGAGAGAGAGAGAGAGAGAGAGAGAGAGAGAGAGAGAGAGAGAGAGAGAGAGAGGAGAGATGAGACGAGAGAGAGAGAGATGGGATGATTTGATTTTGATTTTGATTTTGATTTATTCTTTTATATCGAGGATAAAGGATAAGCACTCTTGTGCTTTTTTACATCCAGTCCCGTGTGTATGCAGTTTTGTAAATGTCATATGTTCCCACCGGCACACGATGGCCTACTCTTACGAAAATCGGAACAGGATTTAACATGTGCGCAAGATGTTCTGCGTGCGTTCGCACACGGGGCCTGGGTTTAAAGTCTTATCCGAAGAAGAGAGAGAGAGAGAGAGAGAGAGAGAGAGAGAGAGAGAGAGAGAGAGAGAGAGAGAGAGAGAGAGAGAGAGGAGAGAGAGAGAGAAGAGAGAGAGAACTCGAATGTTTTATTGAGGAAATATGGATAAGCCAGAGGCTTCTTTACACCAGGTCCTCATAAAAAAACAAAAAACAAACAAACAAAATACCAAAAAAACCCACCAACAACAAAACCAACTGGCAAACAATCATAAGAATTATATAACGTATAGATATAGTAAAGCAAATAATAAGCTTAATTACTTAGTTATTTATATAACCAACTATCCAATTACACTCACAATTACAGGCACAAGCAAAATCACAATATACACTATTCCAAGTCACAACCCTTAGTATTAGTCTTATCCAACTTCACACTCTAAATTACAAATTCAAATTATTCTACGCTAACAAGACAAAACACATCCCTACACTATTTCAATGACACAAAAGCGAGAAACTAAGTTCAAAACAATCAGATTTTCCATCTCTCTCTCTCTCTCTCTCTCTCTCTCTCTCTCTCTCTCTCTCTCTCTCTCTCTCTCTCTCTCTCTCTCTCTCTCTCTCTCTCTCTCTCTCTCTCTCTCTCACTCTCACTCTCTCATCACACTCATAAAATAATACAATTTATATGACTGCCTATAGGAATAAACATACCATCCAAGACGACATTCTAATCACAAATTAGAACAACACGCACCTTATACACCATTTAATAGCATTAAGGAAAAAAAAGTTCAAGATAAAAAATTTCAATGCACACACATACACGCGCACACACGCACACACACACACACACACGCGCGCGCACACGCACACACACACACACACACACGCACACGCACACATACAATAACATGAATATACAAATGAATAAACAACAACAAAAAAATCCAAGACCTTATCTATGCTATACAATAATTCTACATACATAACACAATGCAACCCTTCAATGATATAATAGCAAGAAGTGGAAGTACAAAAAAATCAAAATGTCACACACACACACACACACACACACACACACACACACACACACACACACACACACACACACACACACACACACACACACACACACACACGACACAATCAAAGCACAATAAAGGCCAGACAGTTGGAAATACAACCGGCAATGAACAAAATAAGTATATAAATATATGCTTTGGTCTTTACGAAAAACAAGATCATATTTCATTCACAACATTTCAAATAAATATTTATGATAAGCTTTTTTGAATGAAGACAGACTAGATTTCTGTTTTATTTTATCTGGAATTTCATCCCATTCTTTGCTACCTGAATAGATGAGGGATGTCTTGAAAAGATCCGTTCTTGGACGGGGGATACAAAAAGTACTCTTGCCCCGAATATTTCTTATCAAAAATCTTTCAGAAAGATATTCTGGAGCAAGATTATTTATAATTTTGTACATAAAAACACCTTTGTTAAAGCGACATCGTAATTTAAAAGGAAAAATGTTAAGTTCTTTGTAATCTGTATCTTCTTAAGATGTTGATTTAAGGAGTACAATTTTTAATGAACGTCTATATAAACTCTTTAGTCGCTTAAGGCAATTTTTACTAGCTAAGTCCCAACAGGTAGAGGCATAATCTATATCTGGTTGTATGTAAGCATGAAAAAATAACTTCCGAGTATGTTGATCTAGCAAATGTTTTATTCTGTTTAGCTGAAATTTTTTTTGGGCTAGCTTCTTAGACAGAATAGAAGCATGACTTGACCAAGACAGATGATTATCAATATTTAAACCAAGCAATTTATGAGAATCCACTTCTTCTAAACTTTTGTGATATACTTTAATATCAGGTAGTTGAGATTTTATATTTTGTCTTTTTTGTCTTGTTGTAACTAGCATGAATTTTGACTTTTCAGGGTGGAGAGCCATGTGATTAATTTCAGACCATCTAGTAACGTTATCAATATCTTTTTGTAATTCAGTACATACAACACTGGCATCTTTAGCTTTATTATGAACTGTGGTGTCATCAGCAAACAATTCACACTTATTTGATACACTTAAAGGCAAGTCATTTACATAAATTGAAAAGAGAATGGGACCTAGGACAGATCCCTGTGGAACACCATAGGTAATTGGCATAAAAGTGGATGTGAGACGGTCCTGGTAATCTACTTGTCTTCTATTTATAAGGAAAGAGGATATAAGTTCAACTGATTCTGGGTGTAAACCATACATGCGTAATTTTCTTAATAAGAGAGCATGATCAATTGTATCGAAAGCCTTAGCAAAATCAACAAATATGTCCCAGTAAACATATCATTATTGATGTTTTCATGCCACTGTTCTATAAGATTCGTGAGTAAAGTATGGCATGAATGATCTTTTCTGAATCCACTTTGATTTGCATGAAACAAGTTATAATTAGTAAAATGGGATAAGAGGGGGGTTTTAAGATGTTTTTCGAGTGGCTTAGATAACGTTGACAGGATTGAAATTGGTCTATAGTTTGAGGGTTCATTTGGAAAACCAGATTTATAAAGTGGTAGCACTTTAGTGTCTTTAAACGCTTGAGGAAAGCTTGATTTTTCTATACAAAGGTTATAAATATAAGCAATGTGTTCAGATATTATGGGTGCAGAAATTTTCAAAATTTTGCTGTCAATGTCATCCAAGCCCCGCAATTTTGACTGTTTTGATGAACACAGCTCCTTGTACACCTCATGAACACCAATGAATCCAAATTTCAGCTTTGATTGACATTTTTTGGAATTGCAAAAATCCTGCAACAGAAGTAAATTGTTACAATTAGTATAATCATCAGGAATAATTTTGTCTCCTACAGTAGAGAAATGTTTATTCATTTCTTCAACTGATAAGTTGTTTGATAACGGGGCTATAGATATTAAAGGTTTACCAGATAACTGGTTTATGGCTTTCCAAAGTGATTTAACATCCTTTTTTGATGAAATGAGCTCACTGAAATATTTCTTTTTTGCTGCTCTTTTTAATACTGTTACCTTGTTCCGTTGTTTTTTGAAGGTGTCATCCTTACCTGTTGTTTTCAATAGGAAATCACGTTTAGCTATGGCTGTTTTAATTTCCTCAGAAAGCCATGGAGGCTTTTCTTTGAATTTGACCCGTTTTGTTTTGAGTGGTGCATGTTTGTTATAAACAGAGAGAAAAGTTTTGTACCACACATCTAGAGCCTCTTTAGGGTCATTATACTGATAAACTTTTGAAAAATTGGCCATACATAAATCAAACAGAAATTTGTCTGTATCAAACGATTTGTAACTTCGGAAAGAAATGCATTTGTGCCTACAAATGGGAATTTTAGAACCCTTTTTTTGACCAAGTTAAACAAATCGGAAAGTGATCACTGAGCCCAAATATAGGTACAGATATTTCTATTATATTAGATGGATTAGTTGCATAAATGTGATCAATCAATGTTTCAGAAGATGACACTTTTCTTGTTGAGGTGTTAATTATTTGTGATAGACTATATGATTCATGATAGAGAGAGATGATGATGAGAGAGAGAGAGGAGAGAGAGAGAGAGAGAGAGAGAGAGAGGAGAGAGAGAGAGAGAGAGAGAGAGAAAAGAAGAAGAAGAAGAAGAAGAAGAAGAAGAAAGAAAGAAAGAAAAGAAAGAAAGAAAGAAAAAGAAAGAAAGAAAGAAAGAAAGAAAGAAGAAAAACCTAAGGAATTGACGAAGAAAAAAAAGAAAGAAAATAAACCCCGAAAAGATAAACAAGAACAGATCCTCCCAAACACTCCAAGATGTATTGTTCCCATACTCCATAAAAAAGAAGAAGAAAACAACTCCGGGAATAAAGCCTGGGCATTCACTAAACCAAACAGAAGCATGAATAGCACAGCAGGCAGGGTCCGTACAGAAATCCGAGAAAACAAAAATTAATCCTTCATTTTCACATCTCCGACAATACCTGAAAGAGAAACGGCCCCCTTTAGGCTGGAAGTGGCTGAGACACGGTGACAACGACCAGTGAAGGACCCTTATGTTCACGGTGTGCGCTGAACTGTGAAACCCGAGTTAAAAGAAGACTATTATTTAGACCTGTTGACAAGGGGCATTTTTTCGACTACACCAAATTAGCCTGGACAGCTTAACTGTAAGATTGCCGCGGGTGTCGCTTTCTCACGACCAGGAGGATGTGTACATAGGGGTTACAATCGGACATCTCACCTGTTCGCATCCCCTAGGTGGCCAGTAGCCCCGAACCCAATGACACCCACATCATCCTTCCTCTGCAGTTTTGCTCCGGTCTTTGCTGGCCCTGTTGACTACTTCGGTATTTGTTGTATTGAATCAAATCAAATTCTTTTTTTATGCTTTTTTTTTACATCCAGTCCCCGCCCTAATCAGGGATTACATCAGTTTAAGAATACCTCCAACTAACAACAATAATAAACCAAAGAAGAAAGCCAAAACAACAAGACAGTAATAAACAGAAGACAAGATGTAAGGACAGAAGATAGAATAACAAAGGCGCAATACAGTGAACTAAAATTAATAATAAACAATCAAATGATCATTATAACAAAAAACAAAAACGAGGTGAAACCAGAAAATCAATAGTAAGTAAGTAGTAATTAAAACAAAAACAAACTAACAAAAGTAGTAATTAAAACATAACAAGTTAGGTACTGGGTACATTATCCACCCATCATCTGTCAACAAAATTAGTCATAGGCCTAGAGATCATAATATTTTGGTAATAGAGGGGGAAAAAAAGATTCTTCTAAAAAAGGGTACCCCAGTTGAATATTAGAATATGTGTGTGTGTGTGTGTGTGTGTGTGTGTGTGTGTGTGTGTGTGTGTGTGTGTGTGTGTTTACTTATTTATCAATTTTTTTTCAGTCCCCGTGTGTATGTAGTTTTGTAAATTTTGTTATCTGTTCCCATCTGTGTGTATGTGAATGAGTGTGTGTGTGTGTGTGTGTGTGTGTGTGTGTGTGTGTGTGTGTGTGTGTGTGTGTGTGTGTGTGTGTGTGTTAATGTGTAAATTTTCAGTTTTATCTAATTTGTGGACAGTTGCATGCATGTAAATGATTTTAATGTAAGCGCTTTGATTTGTTGCTTTACAAGATTCAGCGCTATATAAATTCCACACATCATCATCATCATCATCATCATCATCATCATCATAATGATAGTAATGATAATAATAATGATAATAATAATGATGATAATAATAATAATAATAATAATAATAATAATGATAATAATGAATAATAATAATAATAATTATTATTATTATGATGACTATTCTGATTCTGATTATTATTATTGTTCTTATTATTATCATTATAATATCATTATGACTATTACCATTATCCTCATTATATAAATAAAGCGGAAACCCGCACATGTCCCCACCGTGAAGAAGCCCAAAGTACTAAGGAGTAGATGACTGTGCCGATGGGAGCAGACGACAAAACTTCTATTCCTCAGCCTCAGTTAAAAAAAAAAGAAAAAAAGACAGGCTGAAAAAGGGGAACATTCCACACATACCACTGGACTGGACTTCCCTCAGTCGATGAAGGAATAAACTTCATGGATTCTAATGCCACTAGATTTGCTGATGTCGCCGTTGAGAGAAGCTGGAGGTCAAAGTCAAAGTCAAAGACAAAGTCAAAAACACTTTTGATCATCCCTGAAGGGCAATTACAGTTACAATACTGACAGGCATATTGATACGAATCATAATCAAGTCTTCGCCTTTTCACCCCTTCCTTTTCCTTGTCTATTGACATAGACCTGCAATCAGCACATAAACCGGTAAAAAGTTTATAAAAAACCTAAAAGACCATGTCGACCGTTGCTGAATTAGAAATCTCCACTGGGACTTAGATTTAATCTTAGCAACACTGAAACCAAAGACCCTTGTCCTTTTCAGTCTGTGTGAAAAAAGCACCTGCCATCTATCTATCTATCTATCTATCTATCTATCTATCTATCTATCTATCTATCTATCTATCTATCTATCTATCTATCTATCTATCTATCTATCATCTATCTATCTATCTATTTATCTATCTTTCTTTCTATCTATCTATCTATCTATCTATCTATCTATCTATCTATCTATCTATCTATCTATCTATCTATCTATCTATCTATCTATCTATCTATCTATCTATCAGTGTGGTCGTGGACTCAACATACTCATTTTTGGTTTTACTTTGCTGCAGTGAGAGCAGGTAGGCCATCCCCTGTGACAGTGTCTGAAGGCTGAAGGTGATTGATCCTCTTCTCCAGCAGCCAGGCATTGGGAGCACAGCAGTGGTGGAGCTTTCCCCTGGCATGACAAAGTAGTCTCGGCTAATGAAACCATTGACTTCACCAAGACTTGTTTGCGTATGTGTGGAGCAAAACAGCATCCGTCTTCCTTTCGCTGCTCCTGACCATGAATTTCATGGGGGCAGTATACCATTTCCTGCTCCACCCCGCTCCAATAAAAAATGATAAATAAAAAACACGACAGTGAAGGATTTTGTCATTTGAATGCTAAGTGCAAGTTCCTGCATCTTAAGCATTACTAATGAATTGATTGATTCACTCATTATTTATTCGTTTATTTTGAAGATAAGGGAATAGGCCACTCATGTTTTTGTCAGAAATCAAGTCCCCATGTACATGCATTTGTATATTTTGTCATCTGTTCCCATCAGGCATACAATAGCCTTTATCTTCCGAAAAAGCGTAACAGGTTTTAACATGTGCGCAAGATATACTGATGTTCTGCTAGGTGCGTTCGCATATAGGGTCTGGGTTACTGTCTCACTCAAATATTACAGTTGTTCTTAAAGTGATTTAGCAGGAACTTAGGGAAGCTGACACAAGTGCCTGGGCTACATGCAGAAGTGTGGATAACCAATACACTACAGAAAAAAAACAGCACAAGCACCACCAAAACATAGTATTAGGTCCAGTGCAAATAGGTCACACACGACTCAGCTCCGAATTTCATGTATTTTAATCAACAAGAACAAACGCAAAACAAAAAGCCAAGAAAAAACTCCAACTGAAAACAGCAAAGCTTAGACATTCTTCAGTCAATGTTGCAATCTCTGTCTGTCTGTCTGTCTGTCTGTCTGTCTGTCTGTCGACCTGTCTACCTGTCTGTCGGCTTGTCTGTCTGCCTGTCTTTCTGTTTATCTCTCCCTCTTTCCTCTCTCTTTCTGTCTCTTCCACCTCCCTCTCTCTCTCCCTCCTGTCCCCGTCTGTCTGTCTGTCTGTCTGTCTTTCTTTCTTTCTTTCTTGCTGCATACTTGTTCTTACATATATTCTCACAAATACTGCAGACTTGTTCTTGACTTTTGACGTAAACTTTCAATTTTGCTAGATTTGTCTACATGAACAAGAGATATATCTATATCTGTCTGTCTGTCTGTCTGTCTATATCACTCTCTCTTCGTATTTCTCTCTCTGTGTCTCTATCTGTCTGCCTCTCTGTCTGTCTGTCTCTCTCTCACTTCTCGTGTCCTTCACGCTTCGCAGACTATTGTTTTGTGTTTTGGTCAGGCCAGTGATCACTAAACCATACACGGCTAACAAAGGAATTACAGATAAGGGGGAGAGGAGGCCAGCACAGAGAAGGACAAAAAGAAACATGCAACACACAGATGCGCGCGCGCGCGCACACACACACACACACACACACACACACACGTGCACGCGCGCATACACACACATATACACACACACCCTCCCCCCACAGACAGACAGACAGACAGACAGGCAGACAACACACACACACAGACTTAAACACACACACACACATACGGAGAGAAGAGAGAGAGAGAAGAGAGAGAGAGAGAGAGAGAGAGAGAGAGAGAGGAGAGAGAGAGAGAGGGTTGAGGAGTCGTGAGAGAAGATCAACAAGGACCATTATAAATGAAAGGGCGGAAGGGAGATAACAAGCAAAGTATGGTCGATTACCTCCCATTTGGGGAATGGCTATTACTGACCAGTGTGTGATTCATTCTACAGTTTCTGTGTCCGACACCGCTGAACGCTTTCGCGCCCTTTCCACCTCAGATATTACTGTCAGCTGAACGGGAATGTAAAATATTTAAAACTTAATGTATTTCATTTTCTCCCTGTGGTGTGTGTGTGTGCGTGTGTGTGTGTTATTACTTTTATTTTATTCTTTATTTCGAGGTTAATGGAATAAGCACTTATGTGCTTTTTACATCTAGTCCCTGTGTGTATGCAGGTTTGTAAATCATGTCATCTGTTCCCACCGGCACACAATGGCCTATTCTTACGAAAAGCGGAACAGGATTTAACGAGTCGGCAAGATGTTCTGCGTGCGTTTGCATACGGGGCCTCGTTTTATAGTCTCATCGGAAGGACTTTTTGGCAAGAATGGAGTCAGTACTGATGTTAACTCCAAGGGAATAATTACCATGAACGTGAATTGAACCTGGGTCGTCAAATTGCGAGCGCAATGTTCTGACCACTAGGCTATCCCGTGTGTGTGTGTGTGTGTGTGTGTGTGTGTGTGTGTGTGTGTGTGTGTGTGTGTGTGTGTGTGTGTGTGCGTGCGCGCGTATGCGCGTACACACGCGTGCATGAGTCTTGTTCTGCGTGGAGCGACTGGTGAACTATGTTGTGGGGGGGGGGGGGGAGGAGGGGGGAGTATATCAGATATGTGTTGTTTGCACAGAGGGCATAATTTTTTTTCTTTTATATCATTTTGTTTGTCTGTCGTGTTCGAGGATGACCTCCAAATCAGCAGAGGAGGCAGCTGCTGTTTCGCAAATGGGCAGAAATTTGATTATAGTGGAGATGCCTTGCCCATAGAACATCCCCACTCTCTCGGCCAAGTGGGCATACGGGCTGTCTGTGTTGGAGATGTTCTCCAAAGGACAACTAGACCCTGGGCTGCAGCACATGAGGACTGTGCAAGTCAAGCCTCCTAGTCAGAGAGTCATAGTCCATCACTAAAGACTAAGCTGTAAAGTGGAATTCCATGAGTGGGAAAGCCATTGATCACACAGCCTCTCACTTTGATGTTGCCCCCAGCGTCAGTAGTTTAATCAAATACTGTGATAAAGCCCAGGCGCTGAAGGCGATAATGGAACTTATGTATTTTTTACATGCAGTCCCCGTGTGTGTGCAGTTTTGTAAATCATGTCATATGTTCCCACCGGCACACAATGGCCTCACTCACTCACTCACTCAGTCCCATGTCCCAAAGGACGTAGGGGGGACATGAGAGAAGACGCAACGGAGATCTTTTTCCATGCTTCACGATCCTGTGTGGCTAGTAGGAGGCGTTGCAGGGGTTGGGCGGTCCAGTCTTTGATGTTGTCAACCCATGATTTCTTTTGGCGGCCTCTTCTTCTCTTGCCCTCGACTGTTCCTTGCAGGATGGTTTTTGCTAGGGTGTTGTGTCTTGTGGTGTGACCAAACCACATCAGCTTTCTCCTCTTTATGGTGGAGAGCAAAGGCTCTTGGGGGCCCACACGCTTTTTGATTTCTTCTTTCACATAGTTATTGGTCTTGTGTTCTTTGTATGATATTTTGAGGAGTCTTCTGTGGCACTTGTTCTCGAATGCTTGGATTCTTCTCTCTAACTCTGCTGTCAGAGTCCATGATTCACAGCCATATAGGAGGATAGATATCACAATGGCCTACTCTTACGAAAAACGGAACAGGATTTATCGTGTGCGCAAGATGTTCTGCGTGCGTTGTGTGGTGCTGTAAGCTCTGTAATGACGTGTATTTGATTCCTCCTTTTATCCTTAGGTTTTCTATCTTTTGCTCTAGTTTGAGATGATAAAGTATTTGAATTTTGAAAATTTTTTTCGCACACGAATTAAAACAATTTTGTGTTAATCTGAAGTTAGTTTGTTCAACATGAGTTGTTTGCTATCTATCAAGGCAGAGCCCACAATGAATTTATGAATGTAGTTGTGTGTGCTCGAAACAGTATTCTTCTCAAATCATACTTTTGTTATCTTTATTTTAGACTGATTTGTATACATCTTTTACACCAGAAAAGTCCAGAAAAGTGCCATCGTTACAGTTTTAGTTTCAATCTTTCGTAGTTTTCCCCCCTCCGTTGCCAAAACCCCCAGGTTCCCCAATGGTGAGGTTTTTCGTATGCCACCGTTTGCTTACCATAAAGGTAGCCATGTTACGCCTTCGGGTATGATATTTAGACAGAACACCAGTGTGCATGCGCTTTTAGTTATCAAAGCCCAAGTGCTGAAGGCGAAAATGAAATACTATTTTTTTTACAACCAGTCCCCGTGTGTATGCAGTTTTGTAAATCTTGTTATCTGTTTTCACCGGCACACTGGTATTTAATTTTTTTTTAAAAATAATGAATTGTCATCTATTTCTATCGACAGGCAATGGCGTATACTCTTCCACCAGGCCGAAAGGTCAAAACGTGTGTGCACGATGCTCTGCGTTTATTTATTTATTTATTTATTTTACTTTTTATTTTAGTCTTTTATATCGAGGATAATGGAATAAGCACTCCTGTGCTTTTTTTACATCCAGTCCCCGTGTGTATGCAGTTTTGTAAATGTCATCTGTTCCCACCGGCACACGATGGCCCACTCTTACGAAAAGCGGAACAGGATTTAAGGTGTGCGCAAGATGTTCTGCGTGCGTTCGCACACGGGGCCTCGGTTTAAAGTCTCATCGGAAGGACTTTTGGGGAGAGTGGAGTCAGCACTGATGTTAACTCCAGGAGAAAATTCTCCTTTGGTTTTGAGTGGCGTCCGAAGGACTTGTGGAGGAGTGGAGCTGGTGCTGATCTGACTGCAGGC
>CM060318.1:15502153-15514653 GCA_030674155.1 Stramonita haemastoma
TTATCCTCGGTATAAAAGAAAAAGAAATAAAAGTAATATCTAGGTCTAGATACCCCCCTCTCTCATACGCACACACACACACACACACACACACACACACACACACACACACACACACACACACACACACACACACACACACCAAAATACATGTGCACGCACGCGCGCGTGCAGAAACAAAAAGAAGGCAGATCGAGTGATGTGCCTCAACATTATCAAACGATCTGTGTTTACTCGCACAAAGATATGACAGATCGAATGTGTTCTCTACCGTTACCAAACGCTTGATCATATCTTCGTCGTATTTTCGCACTCTTTTTCTTTTGTTTTCCTCGACTACTGTTAACATGTATGTACTGATATAGCTTCAACACCATGAAATGCGAGGCCAATTGATACCATACAATGTTCTGTACAACGCGATATAGCACAACACAGCACAGCGCAACACGACACGACACGATGCGACACGTTGCAGCACGACACGACACAAGACAACGAAGTACCACACATTACAAAACACAAGATAACCAAGAATAAGAGAACTCAGCACACGGCAGCTGAGCACACCCCACCACAGCATAGGTCAGCACAACACGACCCAGACGCACCTCATCGCAACGCAACGTAACACAACACTCCAGCGCAACACAACATGACGCAACACGATACAACACGATGCACTAAAACGCTTCGCATTGAATTGTAAGACAGCACGATACAAAATAGTGCAACACTCTGTAAAATAAAGTAATTACTTTTTGTTTGGTAAGGTTTGTTTGAATCTCAATAGAGAAAAACTATGTTCAAAGTCTTGAACATTTAAACTCCCCCCCGAATGCCGAAAAAAGAAAGAAAAAAACACAAAAAAACAACATCATACAACCAACATAAAAACCAAGAACAAACCACCCAAACAAACAAACCCAAACGACACCCAAAAATAAACGGAAAACCCCAACCAAAAGCAGAAAAATCATCTCACCTAAACCCCACCCCCACCCCAAAGAAACCCCAGCCAAAACAATACAAGACAAAATAACAAGCAACAACAAAAGAAAACAAAACAGAAAAATCCACAAATGAGCCAACCCCACCCCCCACCAAACCAAACAAAAGAAAACAAGTATTTTTATAACCTACTTGCTTCAACAGAGGGAACAACTAAAGCAACACGTTGACAGACGTAAAGAGCCGGTTCTATGGTAACAATTAGCCCTAACCAGAACTGGACCGAAATAAAAAACAACAACAACCCAACCCTGTACCCCTTTTCAGACCAAATCTTGCAAGATGACTAATTATATTCAGCTACTTTTGTATGAGTGGCTATTAAGTTGCTGGTGGGTTTTAAAAAACACCTCTGGCGTAATCACATGGCCTCTTGTCTGTTTGAGTGAGTGTGTGTGTGTGTGTGTGTGTGTGCGTGTGCGTGTGTGCGTGCGTGCATGTGTGTGTGTGTGTCTTCTTTTTCTTCTTTTGTGTGTGTGTGTGTGTGTGTGTGTGTGTGTGCACGCGCGTTCTCTGTCTGTATGTCTTTGTCTGCCTCTGCAGTTGCTTGTTTTCTGTTTGTTCCGCTGACAGAATTTTTGAAAAAAAACCTGAACAAATTTCGCCATCTCTTTTACCCGATGGTTTTGGGTGACTGTCTTTTCTATCTTCCTATCCAGTACCCTTGAAAAGAGTCTAAATGCTCTAGTTGAGCGGATATGAGACTTCAGCAGACAGCAGGTGTATGAACTATGTGTTGAGGGCAGGTGTTTGTGTGTTGAGGGCAGGTGTCTGTGTGTTGAGGGCAAGTGTCTGTACTGTGTGTTGAGGGCAGGTGTCTGTGTGTTGAGGGCAGGTGCCTGTACTGTGTGTTGAGGGCAGGTGTCTGTACTGTGTGTTGAGGGCAGGTGTCTGTGTGTTGAGGGCAGGTGTTTGTACTGTGTGTTGAGGGCAGGTGTCTGTGTGTTGAGGGCAGGTGTCTGCACTGTGTGTTGAGGGCAGGTGTCTGCACTGTGTGTTGAGGGCAGGTGTTTGTGTGTTGAGGGCAGGTGTTTGTACTGTGTGTTGAGGGCAAGTGTCTGTGTGTTGAGGGCAAGTGTCTGCACTGTGTGTTGAGGGCAAGTGTCTGTACTGTGTGTTGAGGGCAGGTGTCTGTGTGTTGAGGGCAGGTGTTTGTACTGTGTGTTGAGGGCAGGTGTCTGTGTGTTGAGGGCAGGTGTTTGTACTGTGTGTTGAGGGCAGGTGTCTGTGTGTTGAGGGCAGGTGTCTGTGTGTTGAGGGCAGGTGTCTGTGTGTTGAGGGCAGGTGTCTGTACTGTGTGTTGAGGGCAGGTGTCTGTGTGTTGAGGGCAAGTGTCTGTACTGTGTGTTGAGGGCAGGTGTCTGTACTGTGTGTTGAGGGCAGGTGTCTGTACTGTGTGTTGAGGGCAGATGTCTGTGTGTTGAGGGCAGGTGTCTGCACTGTATGTTGAGGGCAGGTGTCTGCACTGTGTGTTGAGGGCAGGTGTCTGTACTGTGTGTTGAGGGCAGGTGTCTGTACTGTGTGTTGAGGGCAGGTGTCTGTACTGTGTGTTGAGGGCAGATGTCTGTGTGTTGGGGGCAGGTGTCTGCACTGTATGTTGAGGGCAGGTGTCTGCACTGTGTGTTGAGGGCAGGTGTCTGTACTGTGTGTTGAGGGCAGGTGTCTGTACTGTGTGTTGAGGGCAGGTGTCTGTACTGTGTGTTGAGGGCAGGTGTCTGTACTGTGTGTTGAGGGCAGATGTCTGTGTGTTGGGGGCAGGTGTCTGTATGTTGAGGGAAGGTGTCTGAGCTGTGTGTTGGGGGCAGGTGTCTGTATGTTGAGGGAAGGTGTCTGAGCTGTGTGTTGAGGGCAGGTGTCTTTGTGTTGAGGGCAGGTGTCTGAGCTGTGTGTTGAGGGCAGGTATCTGTACTGTGTGTTGAGGGCAGGTATCTGTACTGTGTGTTGAGGAGAGGTGTCTGTACTGTGTGTCGAGGGCAGGTGTCTGTACTGTGTGTTGAGGAAGGGCAGGTGTCTGTACTGTGTGTTGAGGAAGGGCAGGTGTCTGTACTGTGTGTTGAGGAAGGGCAGGTGTCTGTACTGTGTGTTGAGGGCAGGTGTCTGTGTGTTGAGGGCAGGTGTCTGTATGTTCAGGGCAGGTGTCTGTACTGTGTGTTGAGGAAGGACAGGTGTCTGTACTGTGTGTTGAGGACGGGCAGGTGTCTGCACTGTGTTGCGGGCAGGTGGCTGTGTGTTGAGGGCAGGTGTCTATCTGTGTGTTGAGGAAAGGCAGGTGTCTGTACTGTGTGTGTCTGTTGCAGGCACAAGAAGCTGCAGACGCGGGCCAACATGTACGTGTTAAACCTGGCCACTGCCGACCTGCTGATGTGCCTGGGCAACTTCCCGCTCCTGGTCACCAGCAGCTTCTCCGGCAGATGGGTGGCGGGCTACACGGGTGAGAGAGTGGCTAGCTGCTTGTGTCTGTCTTAGTTTTTATTTCTTTATTTTTTTTATTTTATTTTATTTATGCCACTTTATGTCACAGCAGATTTCTCTGCGTGAAATTCGGGATGCTCTACCTGGGGGAGAGCGCGTTGTCACAAGTGTAGCGCCTACCCATTATTTTATTTGTGTGTGTGTCTGTTTCTCTGCCTGTTCTGTTTGTATGTCTGTCTGTCTGTGTCCCAAACTGTGTTTATCAAGTCATTAATAACTCACAAGATTATACATCAGATAAGCACGACACACTTCAAAAACACACATCATGAAACATTGATACTTTACATAATTGTGTAATATTATACAACAAACAACAACAAGCAAAGGGTTAGTCATCAAAAATAACATTACCTCTTCATAGTCAAGCACTTGCTCAAACAGCAACTGTTGTTATCTGTTAGATGAGTGAAAATGCGTTACGCTGCCATTAAACACGTGACAAGTCAGGCCCAGCACATCTGATGTCGGCGTGGAAGATGTGTGTTGTATCTTAAAAAGTTTCTGGAGAAAAGGCAAAAGAACGGATCAAGAAGTAAAAAAAAAAACCATGCAGGACGGAGGTGACAGGAAGGAAAGGAACAAGGCAGAAACAACTAGAGGGAATTCCTAACACAGAATTTCCAGAAAGTGGGGATGCTATTTATAATGACAGTTCCCCCCTCAACCCCCCCCCCCCCCCTGTATCCCCACATGGGAAAATACGATACTATACAATACTACACAATACTACACAGTGCAACACAACATAACACAAAGTAAGACATAGTATAACTCGGCGTAATACAACACAACGCAACACAAAAGAGCGCAACTCAACACAACCCAACCCACTGGCCCACTTCCTGAGCCAATGCATTCCGTTCACCAGAACTTCTTTCTCCTCAGCCTTTGTTTTCTTTTTTCTCCTGACATGTTGTATATAAGCTGTACAGTTCCTTGCCAAACCTCTCGAGCTTCGTATCCACCCGGTACCAATAAAACTCAAAACCCAATCAGGACAACATAACAAAATACATACATGACCACACAACATAACATGTGTGTGCGCGCACGCGCGCGCGCGCGTGTGTGTACATTCGAAATTGCTAAAACTATTAATTGTTATTGATTGCTTGTGTGTTGTATAGGTCGAATGCAAGCGCTTTGATTTGTTTATGTGCAAGATATAGCGTATATAAATTCCAAGTATTATTATTATTATTATTATTATTATTATTATTATTATTATTATTATTATTATTATTATCATCATCATCATCATCATCATCATCATCATCATCATCATCATCATCATCATCATTTTTATTATCGTAATCATTATCATGAACTAATTAGCACATTGGTGACCAAACATGTTGTCATCCTTGTTCTCCATACCCTCCAGGGTGCAAGCTGTACAGTTTTTGCGGGGGCCTGTCAGGGTTCGTGTCCATCAACACGCTCACCGCCATGGCCTGCGATCGCTACAACGCCATTTACCGCCACAAGGGGCTGCGGAGGTCCAAACCCAAGCGCTATTCGCTGGGCTTCCTGCTGTCCCTGTGGATCTACTCGCTGCTGTGGGCGCTGCCCCCCTTCGTGGGGTGGGGGAGCTTTGTCCTGGACGGCGGTCAGATATCCTGCTGCTTCGACTACCTCAACAGAAGCACCAGCAACGTGGCTTACATCATCGCCATCTTCGTCTTCTGCTTCGGTATTCAGGTACACCGGTGGGTTTGGGGGGTTGGGGGTGGATGGGTGTTGGGTGGGAGTGGGGTTGGTGGGGGCGTGTGGGGGGGGCGTGAAGGAGGGGGATGGAGGGTGTGTAGTATGTGTGTGGGGGGGTAGGAGGGTGGGGAGGTAGTGTGTAGGTGGCCCCTTTCTCTCTCTCTGCCTGTCTCTCCTCTCGTTCTTCTCTCTCTCTCTCTCTCTCTCTCTCTCTCTCTCTCTCTCTCTCTCTCTCTCTCTCTCTCTCTCTCTCTCTCTCTCTCTCTCTCTCTCTCTCTCTCTCTCTCCAACTCTCACCCCCTATCTCCTGACAGTTCCCATTCTTCTTTCGTCTTTTCTATACCGACATCAAGGAGTAGACCCACATAGACAGTCCAACACTCATTCGGAAGGCGGAGGACAGGGCTGGATGGCGACGGCTGGCTGCAGAATCGTCTCTCATGTCTCCTCCACGACCATCCCGGTCATGAGATAGAAGAAGAAATACCGACAAACAAACCAGCCCACCGCATCCATACTCCACTCTCCCCATCCTGTACTGCCGGTGTAACACGCTCAAAACACTACCGTGCACTTAAGACTACTGTAGTGGTTTTGGCGTAAGGCTTTCACGCCCTAACCACTACCCTAGTGACTTTTGCACATGCTGTAAACACTACCTTAGTGACTTTGGCGTAGGATCAATGATCCCGATAGCATGATAACAAACATTTATTACAATAAATGGCCTACTGTAAGGCATTATCGACTTCTACAGCAGGAATACTTACCCGATAGGCTATATACAATTTTTTGAGCTTCACATTTTCTCGTGTTACGGAAAAATATCAAATAGGAATAGTCACAATAATTATAACGATAATGCTTTATATGGGTTGATATAGTATTCCATAAAGGAACGAGGTGAGAGTAGCACTTTTAAGTCATGACAGTACTTTATTTAGGTGATCATTGATCGTGGTAGTGTTTTTAGCATACGTGAATTGTAATTTTTGCTTGAGGATTGTGTCATTGGCGTAGTCAGAAATAGCGCTTTTGGCGTGAAGGCCTGTGCTATAAACACTACTGATAGTGCTTTCAGTGTTGCCAAAATGACTATGGTAGTGTTTGTTGCATAGAGTGATTTGGGCTTATTACACCTGCATTTGCCTCTCTCTCTCTCTGTGCAGGTGGTGGTGATCCTCTTCTGCTACTGCAGCATCGTCAGGGTGGTGTGTCACCACGGGCACCTGCTGGGGCAGGCCAACATCCAGGTGCTCCTCTACCACAACCACTACCACCACCACAGCCTGCAGAACCACCTGGACAGCCCCCACCACCACCAACACCACCACCAACACCACACCCACACCCGCTCCCCCGCCGCCACCCCTACCGACTCCCCCACCCCCCTGCACGAACACTTCACCGAGGTGTCCAAGTGCCAGAAGAAGAAGAAGGAGGGGCGGGGGAGGAAGCGGAGGAGGGTGGAGGTGCTGGTGACGCGGCTGGTGGTGGTGATCACCGTGTCCTTCTTCCTGGCCTGGATGCCCTTCGCCGTGGTGGCGCTGCTGGGGGTGTTCGGGGACGCCTCCGTCATCACGCCGCTGGTGTCGCTGCTGCCGGGGATGCTGGCCAAGATCTCCACCGTCATCAACCCCGTGCTGTACGCCATGGGCCACCCCCAGTACCGCTCCCTGCTGCTGGCCGCCTGCCGCCCCGCCCCCCCTCCTGCTGCCGGGAAAGGCAGGGGCAGGAGGAAGGGGGGGCGGAGCAGACGACACGGGGCATGCTGTCCAGCGTGTACTTTGCCACGGTGCTCAGGCCCTCAGACAACGGGGTGACTCCTCCTAGCCAGGACATGTCGCGTCAGCCCACTTTTGCTTCCACTTCAGTTGTATGATGTTAAAAGAAGAAGAAAACTAAACAGGTGACAAGGAATGAGTGGTGTTTTGTGTCAGTCCGCCATTCGTGATATTTCGTTTATGTTGATTTTTTAAATTTTTATTTGTAAAAAATGTGTTAGGGGAGGGGGAGGGGGTTACTTTAATCATTCCGTTTCTAGATAAAATCAGTAGCATTTTTCACACAAAAAGTTTTAAACATCGTGAAGACATTCAAAGGTACAGTATTTTATGCCGTAATCATTATCATTTTTTATGTTTCCATTCTTAGCTGATTTTTTAAAAAGTCAAACATCCGAAATATCCAAGGCACAGTGTTTTGTGCTTTTCCAAAACAAAATGGTGTTCGGGGGATCATCAAACTGTCGAGTCAAAACTTTCTGTATTTTCTCTTCTGTTGATGAAACTTGGCCATTTCTTTTTTGGTGACTTTGGTATACCCACACGCGTTCTTCCTTAGGACTGGCTTTGGTGGTCTCACATACCTTTTGTGAAATGAAAGTGCTGAATTCGATTTTACTTAAACTTCAAATCAGGACCCATTTTGAAATTGACGTTGATTGGTTTTATAGATTGATTGTAACCTGCCTCTCGGACGAGATTTGGTCAATCCACTCTGTAAGCGTATGTGTTTGAAATCAGTTTTGCCTAGTCATTGTGGGGTTGTTGTATTTTTGTTGTTTTGTTTTACCTGAAACAAAAGTAAACCTGTATTGCCAAAGCTATAAGGAAGCTGCCTTTTTCTGATCTAAAGGTGTCTTTATTTTTTGGAAGACTGTATTGAAGGACAAACACATCGCTGTTCTGAGGTTGTGGAAGAAAGAAAACTACATAACCCCAGTTCTTACTTAATTAGCTTCTGAAAATATTGGTATTTGCTATATACCACACACTCACAAAATCCACAAAACAGAATGGAGTTCTCCCCACAGAAAAAAAACTTGTTTTGTCCAAAACACATATCAATACATCCACATGGAGACATTGTACTTGTGATGTGCTAACTGTGGAGTGTGCCTCACGGTGACATGGTTGTTTGCAAAGCAGATCATGGTGTTTCTTTTTTTCTTCTTTTTCTTCCTTTTCTTAAAAAAAAACTTGGACAAGAAGTATGACCCCTTCTGAAATGGTGTAAACTGTCAACACAGGAGATAAATACCAAGCTTCCTTTCACAAAGACAGATAAAAAAAGAAAACATTTCTGACCCAGGGAATGTGGCATGGCGAATCGGCTGTGACTGGGGTGGAGAGACTGAAATGAGTGGCGTGGAAATGGCAAGACAAGATGAGGCAGCAGCACAGCAACAGCAACAACAAAAAAGCAAACAAAAAGAAGTAATAAAAGAGAGAAAAAGAAGAAAAGGAACTGAAGTATAATGTTGCTTTTTAGCCTCTTATAATGCTGAAACGTTGCTTTAAAGAAAATAAGGGGATGGGGGAGAGGAGAGGGTGGGGAAGGGGGATGGAAATACAGAAGTCATGGCTACGCTCCCAACACTGTGACAGAAACTGACTCACGATGAAATTGATAGAGCTGTGCGTATTCTCCGTCAGTCAGTCCGTCAGTCAGTCAGTCACACAATAGCACTATCAGTCACAGAGTCAGCCAAGCAACAAATAAGCCAGCCTGTCAGTCAGTCAGCCGTTCAGTGAGTCGGTCAGTCAGTCGGTCAGTCAGTCAGCCAGCCAGTCAGCCAGTCCCCAACCAGCCAGCCCCATGTTCAATGGGGGTATAGGACAGCACGCGCTGTTCATGTTTGATCTCCGTGGCCGTCTTTTGTTGGTGGTGACTGTTGTTTCATCTAGCGTTGTTTTATAGTGGTATTTTTTATATCTGGAACGGATGGACGTTTCCAATTGTCATGATTTGTTGTTGTTGCTGTTGTTGTTGTTGTTGCTGCTGTGTGTGTACTTACGATTGAAGAGTTTGGCTAGCTGGAATTATGGATTTTGTTTCGATACTGGTTTAAATACTACTTTTTGATTGTCCACAATTTCTCTGTCTCTGTCTCTCTATCTCTCTCTATCTCTCAGTCTCTCTCTGCTCTCTATGTATGTCTCTGTCTCTCCGTCTTTATATCCTCTCTCCCCTCCTCTCTCTCTCTCTCTCTCTCTCTCTCTCTCTCTCTCTCTCTCTCTCTCTCTCTCTTCTCTCTCTCTCTCTCTCTCTCTCTCTCTCTCTCTCCATCCTCCCTCCATCTCTTTGTCTGTCTGTATGTAGGTATCATCTACCCCTGTCTCTGTCTATGTGCGTGCCCGTATTTGTGTTAAAGTGCATGAAGTGTATTTGTGTGTGTGCGTGTGTGTGTGTGGGGGGGGGGGAGGGGTGCATGCGTATGTGTATGAGTGCGTGCGTGCGTGCATATGTGAAAGAGTGGTGGCAGTGTGTGTGTATGTGTGTGTATGTGTATGTGTGTATGTGTGTTGTGTGTGTGTGTGTTTGTGTATGTGTGTGTATGTGTGTGATATAACAGAAAACATGTACTCAGCAATATTTACCGAGCTGATACCAGTTGTTCTGTTTATGGAACACAGCAAGTGTGGATTTGATATTTGGAAGAGATGAACTGAACATTTGTTATTGGTATGTATTCAATAATTAAGATGAGCAACACGCTGGTCGTACTTCTTTCGTATTGTTGTGTTTTCAATGTTTCTTTTTTGCCTTTTTTGTCGTTGATTTTGTGGGTTCCTCCTTTTAACGTACACGCAATATCAAGATGTTATGTTTGAACTAGAACAAATTAAGGAGGAAGGCCTCTAGTAGCAATAAATTTCATTTGGAAAGCTTGTTTTGTGTATGAAGTAATATAGGAATGATAAATGAAAAAAACAAACAGCACTTACATGCTGGGAGTACTAGTTATTGGAAAATTGTCATATATTTGCTCATCGAAATAAATCTTTTGTTTCAATTCACCATGTATTGATATCATCGTCTCCGTGCTCAGTGTATGTTCTTGTCTTTGACGAAACAAAGGAGGAGATATTGGCAAGATAAACACATAGCCATGTTTAAGTGTTCTATAGGATTCTGAGCAACGTGCTTATTCAGAAAAAAAGTACTTATTGCGATGCGCATATATATTTTATAGTCTACGGCTCATAGCTCACTTCGAGACCAATACCATTACATCTCTTCTTTCGGGTGTTAATATTCACATGTTACCTGAGACAAGCCAGTGAAATGCATGCAGGTTGGATCGGCGGTTCCAGCGGTAACGCACCTTCTAGAGAAAGCGAAACCTCAAAGTTCGGAGTGTGCGGTAGTTTGATCCCCACTTGTGTCTGATACTTTCCGATCCCACATCCATTAGATTGCGAGTGGTAGTCTGGATGCTAGTCTTTCGGATGAGACGATAAATCGAGATCCAGGTGCAACATGCACTTAGTACACGTAAAAGAACCCACGGTAACAAGAGAGTTGTCCCTGGCAAAATTCTGCTGGAAATAGCCACTCTGATAGGGGAACAAATATACATGCAGACAGGAAAAGAAGTATTTGTATGATAATCATTTGCTTTACATCGGCGTTGTTTTATTTGATTTTTTTCTTTTCCTTTGAAAAAGAAATTGTCTTGATGTTTAGGTTGAGAGGTTTTTTTTATTGGTTATTTGCGTTTTTTATTGCCCAGAGGGCTGGTTGTAAAAAAGCATGTTTGCTATGCCATGACCCTCTTTAAATGAAATTTATTACAATTCAATTCAAAAGAAAAAAATTGGTTGGGGCTGCTCTTGTAACAACTGTGCTCTGCTCCGGGAGAAACAGCTGGAATTCCCGAGAGAAATGTGCTGTGACTGAAAGAGGAATGCAACAGTAGTCATTAGCGGTCAAATCACCATCGCTACTTTTAACTTAGCTGCAAATACACAGACAACACTTAGTGCCGAGAACAACAAAAAACCCACACCACCACAAATGCATAGAAAGAGATAAAACATTATAGGTAGCTAACTGATCCGACCTTTGACCAACAATTCCAACAAAACAGCAACAACAAACAAAAGAAAGGCACAAAAATAAGGAAAGCAGTGAGGCACAGAAAGAACCCCTTGTTTTCCAAAATGTCCATCTTGTGTAAAGGAGATGGGCAGTCAAAGCCAATGGCAGGGAGGACACAAACACCACATAAAACGTGTCTGCACATGATTGTACTCATTCTCCTAAAATAACCACAAAGCATAACTATCATCGTTACATACTCAGTCTTTATCTGTATCAGTACCAGAAATAATGTATGGCCATAAAAGTCACACGGACGTATGGACACAACAAATGAAACCCATCATCATTCAGTACAGCATAGTTAGGATGGCTGTAGGGTCTTTTGCAGTTTTGTCATTTTGCCCAAGTCAGGAAGTGAGCTAGGTCAGAACGAAACAGCAGTAGTGTTTCTGCCAGCTCCTGGACACAGCTGCTTAACAGACAGACCGGGCAGGAGGCTGTTCTTGTCTCCCTTGGATTGAGGGGTGGTTTGGTTTGGGGCTGCTGGTTCAGCAGGCTGGCTTGATGAACATTTGTTGTTTTCATAGAAACTGATTTTTATGAGTCGATAATGGAAGCTATTACTTTCTTCCTGTTGTAGGTGAAACCCACTGGGCACCATGTTGAGAGTAGTGCACCTTGCTTGATATTTTGTTTGTATAAATTGACTGCACTCTGACCAGACTGCACTGTAGTCAATTATTCAGTTTTAACAGTTGGGAAACTAACTGACTTGACCGTATCAAAGGTGGTAGATTCTTGAACAGTTGTGAGGATATAACTATAGATCTACAGATTCCCATTTCTTTGATCTAAAATGTAGACACACACACACACACACACACACACACACACACACACACACACACACACACACACACACACACACACACACTGCGAGCGCGCGCGCGCACACTCACACACACACATACACAAACACACACACATTAATCTATTATTCTCGATATAAAAGAATACACACACACACACACACACACACACACAACACATACGCACGCACACACACACACATACACACACACAAACACACACACACACACATATATAATATACATATATTTATATATATATATATACATATATACATATATATATATATACATATATATGTAACACCCATTCTTTTTATTGAATAAATGCGACAAAATATTTACATGATGATATATAAAGGAAAACTAGATCTAGTATAAAAAAGGAAGAAACTTGTAAAGTAGGTAAAAGCTAGAAACATATAACCATAATGACAATAAATAGATAGTGAAAGTGGTCACGGTCTTGTCGCGACTTGACAGATTGTGTGAACGGAAAATATTGACTATGGAAAGTTCTGGCTCTAAGCTAGATGTACATTACTATATTGTGCAGTGGGCGGTGTGGGGAGGGGTGTGACAGGCCCTCATGTCTTCCACGTTGGTCTG
>CM060318.1:15524653-15529653 GCA_030674155.1 Stramonita haemastoma
CCTAACCCAACAAATGTTGTCATGAACTTTGGGTGGAATCCAAAACATGCACTTTTACTTTTACACGCGCATATTCACGAACTAGGGAAATTAAAACACGGAATACCTGCATCTTAAGTTGACCCGGAAGATTGTAAAAAACAACAACAACAACCCACTTTCATCAGACGCCATAACTGAGATTCAAACCCACGACTACAGAGACCCATGGGATGGATGTCACATAGTCTATACACTCAGGTAGAGAATCCTTCCAATGAAATTTAGATTAAACCAAAATGCAGTATCCAGCACACATTATTGGACGTAGAGGTAAGGTTAGGGGAGTGCCAATTTAGTAAAACCCTTTTTATAATTGTAAATTACTATACGTAAAAAATACCCAGCACCCCACCCCCAAACAAAACAAAACAAAGCAGAACAACAACCCCGTAATGAAGAGAATATCACAGAATAAAGATAAACAGTAATCCTTGGTCAACACCCAGAAAAAAACCCAGAGCAAAATTTTGAGTGTTTTTTATTATTATTATTATTTTTAACAAAGTCCAACAGCGTTCGTGTGATTGTTATATTTACACATATTATTACTAAAAAAACTCATCAACGATTAAATTTCATAACATATTATATGTGAAATTGATAGTGTTAAACTTTGTTTAAAATATAGGAAAGTAAGGGCAGACTTTTATTTGACTTGTCTTGCATGAGGAAAGAATCTTCCTAAAGTGTAGCTTTCAAATGACTGTGACATAGCGGAATAATTGTACACCTAAGTTGCACACACATTATATTGGCTTACTGAACAAATTTGACAAAGTCAAACCTGTAGTTCAATGGATGTGTTCTCGTTTACCATTTCTTTTATTGTCAAGTTCCCTGAGTCAACAGTATGTGCCAGAAATGAAGGGACCAGATCCCCTTTCTCCATCTATTAAATCAAAATAAAACAAACTCACCCCTTTTTGTTATCAACGATTCATAATTCACAGCAAAAAACACAACACACACAACAAAGCAAACAAAAAATCCCAAACAACAAACAAAACAGACGGACAATGGTATTTAACACTTACGTCATAAAGAAGGTTGCTTCAGAGCTAGATGATAACTGCCTCCTGGCCATCTTTGATGTAGAAACTACACAAACATAAATAGCTAACATTGTCTGACTGACCTAGCTCCTAGAACGGCAACAGATGTGGCAATTCACACCTATGTCGGACATTCATTTTCTTTATCTATTCTGAAATATTTAAGCTTGTGTGATCCCTTTGAATGAAAAGTGTTTGACGCATCTGTGTGTTGTCGTTATGCTGCATTATTATGAGTGAATGTTTCTCTGCTCTTAGAAACAACATCCCGGAGTGAACATTCATATATATATATATATATAATATATAAAATATATATAATATATATAATATATATAATATATATATATATAATATATAGTGTGTGTGTGTGTGCACGTGCGCACGCTTCACACACGCATAACACACACACACATATATATATACACATACACACACATATGTATGTATATGTATTTATATATATATATATATATATATATATATATATATTATATATATATATATATATGGTATGTATGTATGTATGTGTGTGTGTGTGCGTGAAGCGTGCGCACGCGCACACACACACACATATATTTATCAATGTTGCACTGCATTATCTATAAATTGCAACCTAGTGTTTCTGTCTATCTGTCTGTCTGTCTGTCTCTATCTCCCTCCCTCACTCCTTTTATATTTATTCAATCTATGTTGCTTTTGTAGGTATCAGAAAAGCCGTTGTTTCTGTTAAGCATGATATATTATTGCAGTGCTTTAAAACTCAACATGTATAGGCCAACTGTAGATTCTTTACTGAGCTGACAGCTACGCACAGGTCAATGCAAATCTTGTTTTCCTGCAAATCTTAAACTACCTGAAATGTTTGACTGTTCCTTTCGAGTTAGACCAAGCCATTAGCTCAACACTATTTCCCATGATATGTAAACCAGTTACCAGAGCTAAATCAACGAAAATTGGTAAACATAATGTGCAGATCTTTCAACATATCACGGAGTTATTTATCTTACTACTTGCAGATGATGTGGCATTGACATCAAGAACATCCAGTGGTCTTCACAACTACTGGAATGTTTTGAGAACTTACTGGATAAAGTAACCTGTAAACATAGATAACACAACATATATGGCATTTCACAGAGATCGCTTTTTGGTAAACGTGAAAACTGTTTCTATAACAGTATGAAATGACAGGTAGTTAACAATTAACATTCCTGTTTAGGATTTTACTTGACAGTTCGATCAGTGCGAGCAACTGTACACTGCATTTGACAGCAGCAAGAAGGAGAAAGCTGTAGTTCAGCTTGTCAACACGTGCCTTTTCTAGGGACTGGACAGTTCAGTGGTTATAGAGCACTGGCTTTCCCCAAGGTAAGGTTACACAGCATTGAGCGTGGTTACCAACTAGAAGGATGACCATTTGCACGCCTTGGCTTCAGTACAGTCCCCAAGATCACTATAAATAGGTGCCTGCCCACTTTAGGGTCAGGGAAGGTAGCAAGGAAGAGGAGAAGGGCACTGCCCTCGATGTGCTAGCCCCTTAGAGATGCGAAGGTCTCTGAGAGCCCGATTCTCAACGACCACGTAAGTTATGGGAACACTTTTACCTTCTTTTTTAACCGTATGCCTTTGAACACAAACTTTAAAAAGTACAAACTATAGCACAACCATAATATAGACACTTACATTCATGCATGCATGCACACAGCAAATGCTGAGGCATACACATCCACAAACACGCAATGAATATGCTGCACACATTCACAGTCCTACATACAGTTACATACCTATACCCCCCCCCCCCCCCCCACACACACACACACACACACACAACACACACACGCTCGCACGCAAACACTACACATTTTATGTCGATCATTGCCTCATACACAAACTACAACTCTCTCTCACGCAAGCACCTTCTTCTTCATCCTAACCCCCCCCCCCCCCCCCCCCCCCCCCCCCCGTTTATTTATCATCTGCTTCCTTCCACCACAACCCCCAAACCTCCCCACTGAGAGATGCACATTTTGCTATCAGGCATATCATTGTTGCCCCATGCTCTCTCTCTCAACCCCCCCCCCCCTCTCTCTCTCTCACACACACACTTTCGTCATCAGATGATGTCAACTGCCTTCCTGTGGGGCCAGCCAGACTCACACTGACAGAGGTGTCACTGTACCTGTTGGTTCCTGTCTGTTTCACCCAACATTGTTGACAAGGTTTGCCAGTGGTCAGGTGGGCTAGTCACTTTTTTGCCACCCTAGTCCCTTGTGTCAGGTACGTAACCTTGTTCATTTACTTTGTTGTTCTAGTTGCCCGTAACCTTGTCATTAGTGTTACCTTGTAACTTGTTCATTAGTGTGTACTCTTTGTATGTAAACTCTTGTATGTCATTAGTGTGTACTTTGTAACTGTCTATTTACTCTTGTAACCTTGTTTCATTAGTGTGTACCCTTATGTAAACCTTGTTCATTAGTGTGTACCCTTTGTAAACCTTGTTCATATGTGTGTACTCTTTGTAACCTTGTCCATTTGTGTGTACCCTTTGTAACCTTGTTCATAAGTGTGTACCCTATGTAGCCTTGTTCATTAGTGTGTACTCTTTGTAACCTTGTTTATTAGTGTGTACTCTTTGTGTCTTTTCTGTCGTTTCTCTTTGGTAGCTTCATTTACTTCGTACTTACTCTTTGTTTCTCTTATAATTCATTCTTGTGTCATTTTTGGTAGGATTGATTCGTGTGTATTCTTTGTCACCTGTAATCAGGGTATACTCTAATATGTGGTTTCTGTCCTTTTTCCTCTAATATTTTTGTCAGCTCTAATCTGTTTTGTTTCGTTTGTTTTGCTTAGTTTGGTTTGGTTCTGGTTAGGGTTTCTTTGGTTTCTTTGTTTTGTTTTTGTTTTTGTTTTTTTTTGTTATGTTTTTGTTGTTGTTGTTTTTACTATCCCATGTCTCTAAAGCATCATTTAATAATATCTAGTATGCCTTTTAAGTTGCACTTTTGAATTATTTTCTCCTTTTTGGGAGTATGATCACAAAATTATTGTCAAAAAAGGGGAAATGTAATGCTGTATTTTCAGAAGTCGGAGTGCAGCTATCTACATGGTAGACAAAAACTGTCCCATACGCAAAAATCTCGCCATTAGTGAACCTTGTGCTCTAGCCGAGGAACGGAAAACATATATGATGAAAATTTTTGTGAACGGACGATCATGTACTTGGAAGCAGAGAGGATTTATATGATTTTATTATACAAGCAAGCAACCATTTACCCTCCTCCCCCCCCAAAAGTGTAACATTTAAAAAAAACCCAGGTAGAATGAAGCATAAAAATGAAAAAAGCTGTAATCTAATAAGGGTGAATGAACACACCTTTCAGAGTTGACCAGAATTAAAAATTAGTCTTACCAGCCGCCATGGCGCAGTGGTTAGCGCCTTGGGTTACGGACTGGAAGGTCGCAGGTTCAATTGCCTCCGCCCTGCTTGTACCCAGAGTGAGTGTGCTGAAGGCTCATTGGGAAGACTGAGACCACACAGTCGAGCTTTATCCACTGTACATTATGCCCGTTTGAGAGTGTTGCTCAAACTGCCTGACCAACACTGCAAGTGTCTGTATCTCTCGGCCGATTGATGCCGGAATATATCTGTTTTTGGATCTTTGGCTCTGTCTAAATTAATATAATGGCTTACTGATTGAACAGATTTACTTATTCCATTGTCCTCGATATAAAAGAATTAAAAAAACACTTGTTCATTTTCCTTTCTGTTGTTTCTTTGTGGTTCACCAATGTTTGTATTCATCCGTTACAGTATGTTCCAGTACAACTGCTGTCCATGTCTGGTGCTGTGATCTGCCGAACGATATTCTTTGCCTTTCTATGTGAGCATCTCTCTCTCTCTCT
>CM060318.1:15534653-15544653 GCA_030674155.1 Stramonita haemastoma
CGGATGAGACTTTCAACCGAGGCCCCGTGTGCGAACGCACGCAGAACATCTTGCACACACGTTAAATCCTGTTCCGCTTTTCGTAAGAGTAGGCCATCGTGTGCTGGTGGGAACAGATGACATTTACAAAACTGCATACACACGGGGACTGGACGTAAAAAAGTACAAGAGTGCTTATTCCATTATCCATGATATAAAAAAATAAATCAATCAATCTCTCCCTCTCTCACTCTTTGAAAAAAAGCCTACTTATACACTTTTAAATCCAGCCTCAAAACGTATCTATTTCAAGCTTAAAATTTTCTCCTCTTCTTTTATCTCATATCATCCCTGCCTTCAAAAAGCCTTAATCCCATCACCCTGTCTAAAGCGTATACCTGTGTGTGGTGTGTGTGTGTGTGTGTGTGTGTGTGTGGGGTGTGTGTGTGTGTGTGTGTGTGTGTGTGTGTGTGTGTGTGTGTGTGTGTGTGTGTGTGTGTGTGTGTGTGTGTGTGTGTGTGGTGTGTTGTGTGTATGAATTTGTTAAAAGTGTTGATCATTATTGGTTTCATGACCGTGTAAGAATAGGTTGAATTCAACGCTTTACTTTGTCTCTTCAAGATGTAGTGCTCAGTAAATTTCATGATGATGAGGATGATGAGGATTTTTATTATTACTATTACTATTATCATTATTGTTGTTGTGGTCACCGGCGCGGTCTGCCTGTTGGTACATTGTAAACTGATTGTACCTCAAAAAGGCTTCCTAACACCTTCTTTTCTATAGTTTTTGCTTTCTTTGTCCATTCTCCTGCCTTTGTTTCAAGAAAGACTGAAAATATAACAATTCTCTCTCTACGCCAAAGTTAGATGCGCTGGGCCTGACAACGATGACAACAAATAGTATAATGATAATATCCATGGAATGACGATTTTACTGACGACATCGACAACAGCAATTGTGACGACAATGATGACGACGACAGGGTAGATGACAATGACGACATTATCCAATTTCGTGAACATGATGATGGTGTGCAGGAAGAACAAAAAGTTCGCAGTGCTGGCGGGACACTCCAGGATACCAGACGACGGAGACCCCGCATGGAATGAGGCCGTGGATGTGGCGGCCTTCACCATCCATCCTGACTACGAAAGTGAGCTTCTGCTCCTGTTGTGATACCATACACTTCTTTACACTGACAGTGCCCGCACAGGGTCTTGACTATCACTATGCATCATGTTGACTATCACTATGCATCATGTTGATTATGCATCATGTTGACTATGCATCATGTTGATTATAACTCTGCGTCATGTTGACTATAACTATGCGTCATGTTGACAATAAGTATGCATCATGTTGACTATAACTACGCATTATGTTGACTATCACTATGCATCATGTTGACTAACTGTGCATCATGTTGACTATCACTATGCATTGTATTGATATTGTGCCTGGACAACTTCCACACAGATACATCTGCCACTGCCTTTAGATGTACTGTGTTGTGTTATGTTGTGCTGTGTTGTGTTATGTTGTGTTGTGTCGTGCTGTGCTGTGCTGTGCTGTGTTGTGTCGTGTTGTATTGTGTTGCGTCGTGCTGTGCTGTGCTGTGCTGTGCTGTGCTGTGTTGTGTTGTGTTGTGTTGTGTCGTGTCGAGTCGTGTCGTGTCGTGTCGTGTCGTGTCGTGTCGTGTCGTGCTGTGCTGTGCTTTATGGTGCTGTGCTGTGTTGTGCTGTGTTCTGTCGTACTGTGCTGTGCTGTGCTGTGTCGTGTCGTGTCGTGTCGTGTCGTGTCGTGTCGTGTTGTGTTGTGCTGTGTTGTGTTGTGCTGTGTTGTGTTGTGTCATGCTGTGCTGTGTTGGGGTATGCTCTACCATGCTGTGCCAAGTGGTGACTGCTGTTTTGTCTTATGCTGCATATACCATGCTGTACTGCTTTGTGCTATACTGTGCTGTACTGTGATGTACTATGCTATACTGTTACGTGCTGTAATGTACTGTATTGCACTGTACTCTGCTGTACTCTGCTGTACTGTGACGTGCTGTACTGTGCTGTGCTGTGTTATGCTGTGATGTACCGTGTTGTACTGTGATGTAATGTGCTATGCTGTGATGTACTGTGCTATGCTATGATGTACAGTGCTATGCTGTGCTGCACTGCGCTGTGCTGTGCTGTACTGTGCTGTACTGTGCTATGCAGTGATGTACAGTGGTGTGCTGTAATGTGCTTCGCTGTACTGTGATGTAATGTGCTATAGTGTAGATGTACTGTGCTATGCTGTGCTATACTGTGTTGTACTGTGCTGTAATGTGCTGTACTGTGATGTACTGTGCTATGTTGTGTTGTGCTGTGTTGTTCTATACCTTTTGTTATGATGGTGATAATGGTGATATTGACAATGGTGGCACTGGTATTGGTTGTGGTGCTAGTGGTGGGGAAGATGGTGGTGATGATGATAATGATGATGATGATGATGATACTAACTGATGATGATGATGATGATGATGATGATGATGATGATGATGATGATGATGATGATGATGAGAGAAGAAGAAGAAGAAGAAGAAGAAGAAGAAGAAGAAGAAGAAGAAGAAGAAGAAGAAGAAGAAGAAGACGACGACGATGATGGTAATCCTGCAATGAATATAGGAGGAAGACACCAGTTAATTTCGTTTTCTGGTCAATCCAGCATTATATAAATATGATATTTTAAAGGAGCACATGCGAGTACTTGCTCGTCTATTTAATTTTGGAGGAGTGGGCAGGGGTGTGTGAAGAAAGATTAAACCCATCACTTGCAGACATGAGTACAGGCGTGTAGTAGTGCTTGCTTCTGACGAATCCAGTGCAGGACCACAACAACGATGCTGCGGTACTGAGGCTGGCCAGGCCTCTGGAAGAGAACGGTGTGGGCATCTCCAGAATGGGCCTGAACCACGACCCCTCCTGTCCACACCCCCCTCTCATCAGCACTGCAGTGTGGCTGGCTGGGGCTTCACCGCCTACAGTGAGTGAGGGGGCCTGTCCCCAGCTTCACAGTGATGCACACATCCTTCGTCACTCAGTACGGTCTGTTCTATTCTATTCTATTCTTTTCTATCGAGGATAATGGGATCAGCACTCTTGTGCTTTTTTACATCCAGTCCCAGTGTGTATGCAGTTTTGTAAATGTCATCTGTTCCCACCGGCACACGATGGCCTACTCTAGTCTAGTCAAGAGTGCTAGACTTAGCCAGCTCCTACCTTTCGCCTTGTCCTTGTGTGGTCAGCTCCTTTTATAAGTAGCACCAACTGGCCACAGCTGGGCTGGGCTGGGCTAATTAGCAGCTGAGAAGAGCTGAAAGAAGGGGACACTGACGGCTGTGCCAGAAATGCTGCTGCTGCTGCTGCTATTGCTGTACTACTGTTGTTGTTGTTGTTGCTGCTATTGCTATTGCTGTACTACTGTTGTTGTTGCTACTGCTGCTATTGCTATTGCTGTACTACTGTTGTTGTTGCTGCTGCTGCTATTGCTATTGCTGTACTACTGTTGTTGTTGCTACTGCTGCTATTGCTATTGCTGTACTACTGTTGTTGTTGCTGCTGCTGCTATTGCTATTGCTGTACTACTGTTGTTGTTGCTGCTGCTGTTGCTATTGCTATTGCTGTACTACTGTTGTTGTTGCTGCTGCTGCTATTGCTATTGCTGTACTACTGTTGTTTTTGCTGCTGTTGCTATTACTATTGCTGTACTACTATTGTTGTTTTTGCTGCAGCTGCTATTACTATTGCTGTACTAGTGTTGTTGTTGTTGCTGCTGCTATTGCTATTGCTGTACTACTGTTGTTGTTGCTGCTGGCTGCTGCTGCTGCTATTGCTATTGCTGTACTACTATTGTTGTTTTTGCTGCAGCTGCTATTACTATTGCTGTACTAGTGTTGTTGTTGTTGCTGCTGCTATTGCTATTGCTGTACTACTGTTGTTGTTGCTGCTGCTGCTGCTGCTATTGCTATTGCTGTACTACTATTGTTGTTTTTGCTGCTGCTGCTATTACTATTGCTGTACTACTGTTGTTGCTGCTGCTGCTGCTATTGCTATTGCTGTACTACTGTTGTTGTTGCTGCTGCTGCTGCTAAACTTGCTGCTCTGGTGACTAATGCTGTTACTGCTGCTGCTGTTTTTGCTCCTGCTGCTGCTGCTGCTTGTGCTGCAGGGTCCACTACCAGGAATTCTACTGGTCTGATCTTTAACACCACTACTTCTAATTTTATTTTTGATAATTTTGTCACCGTTACTTGATTAGTTGCTGGGGTAATAAGTAGGCTGGTGGATAGGTTGGTTGATTAGTTGTTTGGTGAGACTAGATTGTTGTTTGGTTAGCTGATTGGCTAAATGGGTGGCTGGCTGGCTGGCTGTTTCGTTGGCTGGTTGGATGGCTGGTTGGACGGATGGCTGGATGAATTGATGGATGATTAATTGATGGATGATGGATGGATGGATTGATGGATGATTAATGGATGGGTGGATGGATGGATGGATTGCTGGACGGATCGATTGACGGATGGATGGATCGACTTATTCATAACCTATTCATAAGACAAATAAATAATTAATATAGACTCCAAACACAGAAATATGAACGAAAGAAGTGTCATATCATTTCTTGAGAGGGCACAGTGTCGAAGACAGCTCGAGTGGTGAACGTGACGGCAGTGTCCAACGCAGAGTGCAATGCAACTTACGGCAACATCACGCCCAGCAAGATCTGCGCTGGGGAACAGCAGGGGCAAAAGGACTCTTGCACGGTACAGGATTCTCACAATGCAGTCTCCCGTCTTTTCCATAGGATAACGGATATGTATGTGTTCTGAAGGCGGGGAGGGGGAGGGGGGGTATCAGGGAGGGGTGGAAGCAGGGGGAGAGGGGAAGAGGAGGGGGTGGTTTGGGTGCTTGGATGAGGGGGGGGGGGCGGGTGGCTGGGTGAGTGGGGGGGTGGGGGTTGGATGGGTAGGTGGTGATTGTTAGGTGGTGGGAGGGTTGGTGATTGGTTGCATGGAGGAGAGGGGGACTGGAGGGGTAAAAAGGTGTGGGTGGGTGGGTGCGTGCGTGCGTGTGTTTGTGCGCGCGTGTGTGCGTGCGTGTACGTGTGTGTGCATGTGTGTGTGTGTGAGAGAGGAAGGTGTGTGTGTATGCGTGTGTGTGTATGAGTGGGGGTGTTGATGCGTGTGGGTGTAGGTGTGTGGGTGTATATAAAGGAGGTGTGTGTATGTGTGTGTGTATAGAGGTATGTGTGGATGTGTGTGTATGTGTGTGTGTGTGTACAAAAGGGGGGGTGTATGAAGGTGATGTGTGTGTGTGTGTGTGTGTGTTTGAAGGAGATGTGTGTGTATATGTGTGTATGTGTATGTGTGTATGTGTGTGTGTGTGTCTTCGTTTTAACGTCTATTCACTAAGATAGTGATTTTAAACAGCACGATTTTGTATGTGAGCGCACATGTGTGCTGGTGTGTCCGTGCATGCATGTGTGTATATGCGTGTGTATGTATGCATGTCTTTGCATGTTGTCACGCGTGCATGCGTGTGTGTTCTCCTAAATGCATGTGCACAAATAATAATGTGTATAATGTACACAGGGAGATTCGGGTGGCCCATTAACATGTACGTGCAATGGAAAAACGGTGGTAGTGGGCGTGGTTTCGTACGGAGCCGAGTGCGCCCTACCTGGTAAACCTGGCGTCTACTCTCGGGTATCTTCCTTTTGGCAGTGGGCGGAAGCTCAACTGAACGCGGTTCCATGAGCGTTCTCATTCCATGTTCACAATATGGATTTATAGACAAAGAAAAAAAACAACAATCTGTAACACAAGTTCAAGTTTGAACGTATTTTCTGTTTGTTGTGGGTCAACTTTTCTTTTCATTTTCAGTGCTATGTCTGTCTGTCCCTGTGTGTGTGTGTGTGTGTGTGTGTGTGTGTGTGTGGTGTGTGTGTGTGTGTGTGTGTGTGTGGTGTGTGTGTGTGTGTGTGCGTGCGTGCGTGCGTGCGCGCCCGTCTGTGAGTCTGACTGTCCCTCCATCTGTGCGCTCAGTATTCTGTCTCTCCTAAGAAATGTGCATTAAAATGCACATATTCTCATTCCTTCACCTTTATTTTATAGGAATGTTCCCTTCTGATTGCATCAATTTTACATTTTACACACATGCACACAAAAACACACATCACACACACAAAGACGCACACATACAAACACACACACACACCTCCCTCCCTCACCCCCTTCCCGACACACACGCATACACAGAGAGAGAGAGAGAGAGAGAGAGAGAGAGAGAGAGAGAGAGAGAGAGAGAGAGAGAGAGAGAGAGAGAGAGAGAGAGAGAGAGAGAGAGAATTCGTAGAAAACAGCGATTATGTAATAAGGACTCTGACAAACTTCAAAGTGATTTTCTTAAGTTTATATTGTCAGGGAAAGTCATTGAAAGATAAAGTTAAGTTTGAAGCAAAGGCATGAAAGAGAGTAAACATTAGCAATGAGGAAACAGAGTGGGAAACAAGTTCCCTTGTGGTGCAGGCAGAAACCACTCTCAGCCATCTGCCATTGTAACATCTACATCATCGTAAGCGCAGAAACTCTCTATCTCTCTCAGTGCATCTTATAATCTGTCTCCCGCTGTGGGGATGCCGGGGGCCTGTCAGTACAAACAGCATTCCCACCTTCTGGAAATTCTGTGCCAGGAATTCCCTCTTTTCTATCCCTCTCTTTGTTTTTGCTTTGCTACTTTTCTTACAGTCACCTTCTTCTCGTCCATTTTCTGTGTAACTGGTCCATTCTCCTGATGTTTTTCAGAAATACTGAAAACATGACATTTCTTTCCCACGCCGAAGTCGGATGCGCTTGGTCGGACCTGTCAGCCGCTTAACTGCAGCACAGCCCATTTTCTCTCATATGACAGACATCAATAGTTAATTAATGTTTCAGCGTTCGATGAAGGAGAAGACAGAAGAACGTCACCAGAATGGCATAAACTATGACAGCGCAAACTTAACTGAAGACCGTAATTTTATGGAGTAACCAAAACATCACGTTTAGCTCAAAGTGTTTATTGAAAGCAAAGAGCAGGCCGATGCATTGATTGGTTATTTCAGTGTGCCTGTAGGCCGACAGGTCTTGGACAGGTCTTCACCCTCTCCATCACCGCTGTCATCGGTAGCAGCTCCACGCAATACCGCCAGGTTTTGCCGTCATTCTGTCTCTGCTGAGTTCCACGGTCCGGTCTCCTGCAGCCCTCCCAGTCCACTGATCTCAATGAAATTGGATGTAGGTCGTCTGCCTCTTTTCCTTTTCTCCTCAACCTTACCTTGGAGAACTGTCATCATCAGATTTGTCTGTGTGTTTCTGTTTTCATGATCAACGTGTCTCAGTCTGTGCTTCTCAATTTCAGCCAACATTTGTCTTTGCACAGAGAGTTTTGATTTAGATGTGGAGAAACAGGCCAGGGAGATGAGATACTGTCTCAAACACCTCGGTATTTCCAACAAATATCACACCAATAAAGGGGTTTATATACATATATATATATATATATATATATATATATATATATATTATATATATATATATATATATATATATTAGCTGAGATGCAGTGTGAATATTATGATTGTCATTTACTCTTGTTTGTTTCCTTTATGAATGTTGTAAACAGACTGAATTCAAGTGATTTGAATCTGATGAATGTCTTTGAAAGTTTGTTTACAAACTAAAGTAACAAAGAAAATGACACCGACAGAACAAGCAGGTTTCTTGTAGAACACATCACTAGTGTCTGGAAAGAAATCCACAGAAAACTATGTTTATTACTGCAATGCTTACAACAGAAATCGATTAAGCAGAAAACAGACTTTATAGTTTCAGTGGTCGGAACAAGCATCAACGATACTTTAGAAGCTTTTTATCACAGTGTAAAAGATGATGCTATTTATGAAATCACGGATGAATTATACGATACAGACAGATGTTTAAGCTGTTTTTTTTAAGGCATGCCATGTTTACAAAAAAGAGCATCCTTCATCCCTCTAAAAAAAGATAGTGAAACACAAAAAAGCCCGATTTCATGGTTATTGGACTTTATTTCGTCAAACGGTAATCGTAAAGACCGTGATAGTTATAGGGGTGTAGACGTGAATACAAAAACTCATAACAAACAAAATGGACACGGTATGATGATAAAGTATCAAATCCAATCAATTCTTGTTTGTATCTCCGCCGACTACAGAGGCCATATCGAGGGCTGTCACTTTGTAAAATGTTAAATATCAGATTAATAAAACTGTGCCACTATAAGGATACAGCTGAAAACACGGTGCAAAACCAATTCTACTGTCGTTCCTTCAACAGCCTGACCAACCACAAGGGTCAACCCAGGACAGTCACCGTGTTGTGAGAGAAGCCACATCAACCACACACAACATGAGATGAAACCAAAACTCGATTCATCAACACAACCTTGTGCTTAGTGACCAACTATGTCACCTTCACTCATATCAGACGAGAAAACCTCGATTCTCTCAGGAAGTTAAAAATGGTGTCCGCTGGAACATCACGAAAAAAGATCTTTAGGAGGGAGTCTGCACTAATTTGTTTGTGCTTAATATCCTGGACACTTCGACACTCCAGAATCAGATGCTTGATGGTTACTCGCACATCACAAGTCACACACCGGGGATTTCCCTTGGCTTTTTTAGCCAATGAAAATAAACATGTTACCTTACCTTCACATATACCTTTTGAGAAAAACACGTACCTTTTGAGAAAAACACGTACCATTTTAGAAAAACACGTACATTTCGAGAAAAAACACGTACATTTTGAGAAAAAACACGTACATTTTGAGATAAAAACATGTATCTTTTAAGGAAAAAACATGTACCGTTTGAGAAAACCAAGTTCAACATGTCTTCTATCATGTCTTCATCAAGAGAGCTTTCAACAGAGCCTGGACTTCAAACCATAGGGGCCACGTGAAGGAAATGCCATGCCAAACAAGAAGGCAATGACACCCCCCCCCCCGCCTTAATCGACTATAAAGCAACCAATGCACCCCTTACAACATGAATATTGCCATTAAGCTCAGCAGTGGTGTCCCGCTGAACTTTACATTATCACGTGTCCACGTCATTATGCAGGCATGTTGGTGATATTACTTCATTTGTCCGTCTGTTTTCTTTCTTTCTTTCTTTCTTCTTTCTTTCTTTCTTTCTTCTTTCTTTTCTTTCCCTCTCTCTTTTTACTCTCTTTCTTTTTTCTCTTGTTTTAAACAAATGTGTAATCAGAAAAGAAGAAACACATTGCACAAAAAGACATTCGGGGCAGCAACAAGCTACTAGCTTACAGCGCGTCAATGTGCAAAACATGAGAGAAAAAGTGACAGTGGAGAAAGAGGTGACGGAATAACCAGGTGAGGGAGGTAGGGTCTAGCAGCCGAAGATGAGCTGCTCAACGGCCACCTTTCTGCTAAAAAGGACTTTGGTGATGTCAGTGGAGGGCACATTGGAATTGTAGTCCGCGTAATGCAGTCCGTTGACCTGGATCTGAAACAACAGGGCCAGCATCCGTTGACATGACTCTATAGTCCTCATCCATTCACATGACTCTATAGTCCTCATCCATTCACATGACTCTATAGTCCTCATCCATTCACATGACTCTATATCCCTCATCCATTCACATGATTCTATAGTCCTCATCCATTCACATGACTCTATAGTCCTCATCCATTCACATGTATAGTCCTCATCCTACATGACTGTATAGTCCTCATCCTCACATGACTGTATGGTCCTCATCCTCACATGACTGTATGGTCCTCATCCTCACATGACTGTATGGTCCTCATCCTCACATGACTGTATGGTCTCTCCTCAATGACGTTGGTCTCACCCACATGACTGTATGGTCCTCATCCTCACATGACTGTATAGGTCCTCATCCTCACATGACTGTATAGTCCTCATCCTCAGATGACTGTGTAGTCCT
>CM060318.1:15549653-15559653 GCA_030674155.1 Stramonita haemastoma
GGATCATTTGGGTCACCAGATTTAAAGAGTGGTATTACTTTAGCATTTTTAAATGCTTGAGGAAAGCAGGATTTTTCGAAACAGAGATTATAGATATATGTCATATGTTCAGAAATTATGGGTGCAGAAATCTTTAAAATTCTACTGTCAATGTCATCGAAGCCCCTTTTCATTAGCACAATTCTTTGTATACCTCATGTACCCCGAGAAACCCAAATTTCAACTTAGAAGTTATTTTTCGTGAATCACAACAAAATTTTCATGCTCGTAATTTGTTACATTTTGTAAAGTCTACAGGAACAACTGTTTCCCCTACTGTGGTGAAGTATTTATTGATACTTACAGCTGATAAATTACAAGAAGAAGGTGGAAGAGATACCGACGGCTTACCTGACAGCTGGTTTATTACTTTCCAAAGTGATTTGGTATCCTTTTTGATGAAATAAGATCACTAAAATATTTCTTTTTTGCAGCTCTTTTCATTGCTGTTATCTTCTTTCGCTGCTTTCTGAAATTTTCATCTCTGCCTGTTGATCTTAGCAGGGAATCTCTGATTAAAATGGCTGCATTTATTTCGTCAGTTAGCCAGGGTGGTTTTTCTTTAAATATAACACGTTTTGTTTTGGGTGGTGCGTGCTTGTCATAGACAGAAAAGCTTGTACCAAACAGCCAGAGCTTCATTTGGATCATTGTATTTATTTTTATTTTTTTATATTTTGTACCACATTATGTCACGCAGATTTCTCTGCGTGAAATTCAGGCTGCTCTCCCCGGGGAGAGCGCGTCGCCACAAGTGCAGCGCCTACCCTTTTTTTTTCCTTTTTCCTGCATGCAAGTGTATTTGTTTCCCTATCAGAGTGGCTTCTTTCTACAGAATTTTGCCAGGGACAACCCCCTTGTTGCCGTGGGTTCTTTTACGTGCGCTAAATAGTGATGTGTAACACACGGGACCTCGGTTTATCGTCTCATCCGAAAGACTAGCGCCCAGACCACCACTCAGGGTCTAATGGATGGGGAAAAAGTTTTGGGTCCAAATGGGGTACGAAACCCCGCACACTCCGACACGGACTTTTTGCTTTCTAGGCAAGGCGTGTGACCACCTAGACCACCGATCCAGTGTGTTGATACACCTCACAAAAATTAGCTATACATAAATCAGACAGAAACTCATCAGTACAAAACGATTTGTAACTTCTAAAGGAAACACATTTGTGTCGACATATGGGAATTTTGACATAATTATGGGAATTTAGAGAGAGAGAGAGAGAGAGAGAGAGAGAGAGAGAGAGAGAGAGAGAGAGAGAGAGAGAGAGAGAGAGAGAGAGAGAGAGAGAGAGAGAGAGAGAGAGAGAGAGAGAGAGAGAGAGAGTTGTCACTGTGCATATCATGAAAACGGACTAGTTTCCGATCTGAAAAGCAGTCGTCACCTTACCAGTTTCCATGGCACAGTGGTTAGCACCATGGGTTACTGGTTGGCTTGAGTCTCATAGTCATTAAGATTTTTCTGACTTCAGCTGGCTCCTACCCAGTGTGAGTTTGCTCTGGGCGCCTTGCTAAGACTTGGACCGCACATTTGAGCTGAATTCTCTTTACAGCTGCCATTTTGAGAATGTTGTTTCTCTCAGATATGGTTGACACTGGGATATGTTATGAGATAGCAAGCGCGTAGAGTCACGCAGTCTCAACGTACAAAGCTTTTCTTTTGACATATACATGATGGTCCTAAATATCTAAATAGTCTCCCCTGCGCTAAAAGGGGACTGGTGAATCTAGAGCTACACAAAAAGCATCACGATAATTATCACTTCGCCTGTCGGAGCTATCACTTTTGATGGCAGCTGCTGACGCAGGCCCGTCAGCTGTCTCTAGTCCTCTCTGTCCTCAGTTCTTCTGTGCATTTTATCTGTTGACGAGTCCGCCCCCTCTGTGTTCTCCACATAGCAAGTAGCTGGTTTGCTTTTCAGTTTTCGCCCCCGCTCTTTGCCTGAGCTACCGCCTTCATAACATGGCAGCTCTGATATCGCATGCCATGTCTAAAATATCTTCCATTAATACAGGGGATAGCCTAGTGGTCAGAACATTGCGCTGGCAATTTGACGACCCGGGTTCGAATCCGGTCGAGGAGATTTTTCTCCTGGAGTTAACATCAGTGCTGACTCCACTCTCCCCAAAAGTCCTTCGGATGAGGCTTTAAACCGTGCGAACGCACGCAGAACATCTTGCGCACACGTTAAATCCTGTTCCGCTTTTCGTAAGAGTAGGCCATCGTGTGCCGGTGGGAACAGATGACATTTACAAAAAATACATACACACGGGGACTGGATGAGTGCTTATTCCATTATCCTCGATATAAAAGAATAGATTAAATCCAACCCAATCCTTTCCAAACCAGGCCTAAACTTTTAGGTTGTTTCTTCAGGTTTTTTCTGCCACATACTTTGGCTTGTTTGTCTGTTATGTGCAGCTTATTCCTAGGAGTGTGATAAAGAGCAGGTCACTGTTCCTATCTGTGTTTCTAAAGCTGGTTTGAATATGTATATATATATATATATATTATATAATATATTATATAATATTTTATTATCGTTCCAGCCTATTAATCGCTATCTTCATTAGGTGTATCGTGTCCATTATTTGGTGGACTGTCATTAGTAGGGTGGACTGTCATTAGTAGGGTGGACTGTCATTAGTAGGGTGGACTGTCATTAGTAGGGTGGACTGTCATTAGTAGGGTGGACTGTCATTAGTAGGGTGGACTGTCATTAGTAGGGTGGACTGTCATTAGTAGGGTGGACTGTCATTAGTAGGGTGGACTGTCATTAGTAGGGTGGACTGTCATTAGTAGGGTGGACTATCATTAGGGTGGACTATCATTAGGGTGGACTGTCATTAGTAGGGTGGACTGTCATTAGTAGGGCGGACTGTCATTAGGGTGGACTGTCATTAGTAGGGTGGACTGTCATTAGTAGGGTGGACTGTCATTAGTAGGGTGGACTATCATTAGTAGGGTGGACTATCATTAGTAGGGTGGACTATCATTAGTAGGGTGGACTGTCATTAGTAGGGTGGACTATCATTAGTAGGGTGGACTATCATTAGTAGGGTGGACTGTCATTAGTAGGGTGGACTGTCATTAGTAGGGTGGACTATCATTAGTAGGGTGGACTATCATTAGTAGGGTGGACTATCATTAGTAGGGTGGACTATCATTAGTAGGACCTTGTTGGTGTGATTCATCAGGGACATTGTTGGGTAGTTTCCAGTTTCCGGTGTCGTCACTTTGATGTAACATAACAAGTTATTGCCTTTTCCTGTAGTATGGTCATGCTGAGCTTTTTACAGATTGAATGGCGTATAGTATAGTATAGTATAGTATAGTATAGTATATTATAGTATAGTATAGTATAGTATAGTATAGTCTAGTCTAGTCTAGTCTAGTCTAGTCTAGTCTAGTCTAGTCTAGTCTAGTCTAGTCTAGTCTAGTCTAGTAGCATAGCATAGCATAGCATAGCATAGCATAGCATAGCATAGCATAGCATAGTATAGTATAGATAATAGTATAGTATAGTCGGAGTAGAGCAAGTAGTAGAGTGGAGTAGAGTAGAGTAGAGTAGAGTAGAGTAAGAGAGTAGAGTAGAGTAGAGTAGAGCAGAGCAGAGCAGAGCACGGTGCGGTGCGGTGCGGTGCGGTGCGGTGCGGTGCGGTACAGTGCAGTGCAGTGCAGTGCAGTGCAGTGCAGTGTAGAGTAGAGTAGTGTAGTGTAGTGTAGTGTAGTGTAGTGTAGTGTAGTGTAGTGTAGTGTAGTGTAGTGTAGTGTAGTGTAGTGTAGTGTTGTGTAGTGTTGTGTTGTGTTGTGTTGTACACTATAGTACTCTATAGTATACTATACAGCACAGCACAGCACAGCACAGCACAGCACAGCACAGCACAGCACAGCACAGGACAGTAAGTAGAGTAGAGTAGAGTAGAGTAGAGTAGAGTAGAGTAGAGTAGAGCAGAGTAGAGTAGAGTAGAGTAGAGTAGACTAGAGTAGACTAGAGTAGAGTAGAGTAGAGTAGAGTAGAGTAGAGTAGAGTAGAGTAGAGTAGAGTAGAGTAGAGTATAAACTGCCTTTATTGTTTCTGGTCCACTTCTCTTTATCCTCTGCATTGGTGTGTGTGCCTATCCTGGTGATTTTCAGTCTTTTCAGATTTTTATAGCTGCTTCAGTTTTGCATGTGAGGAGTGAGGTGGGAGGGATTTTTGGTTTTGACTGATATGAGTATAAACTTGAAAATTATTCTTTGTTTTGTCAGCGAGGAGGTCACTGCTCTACTCTTACCATCTGTTCAGATCATAAAATAACTATTGTGGTTTAGTTTCTTTTGTCTGAATGTACCTGTTGAAACAATGGCTTTTAATGTCTTTGCTGCATTAAACTCATTTCTCTTATTACGATCTTCATTTAGCGACCCTTTCCTTTCCAAGTTTAAGGCTGAGTATATAAAGTAAAAGCAGAGATACCGAGAAAGCACATGAGTGCTTGGCCCATTATCCTCGATATAAAAGTTTTTTTTTAAAGCATAACAAAGAATAAAAGAGAGGAAAGACAAAAAATGTTTTTAAATAAAAACGCATACACTGTACTGGTACACGGAGACTGAAGTGATGAGTATCCGGAAAGGAAGGCCGACCGCAAAGGGAAAAGGAGGAGAGGGATGTCTCAGCCATTGTTTTTCTGTCCACACATGATTCTGTCTTTCGGCAAGAAAGGTGGTGTTGATCGCATCGTAATAATTCAGTCTTGGGTTCAGGTGCAGAGAGATGTCATCGAGACTATTCATCAGGTTGATGGAAAATCTGAAAAAGGAGGAGGACTTTCGATTTACAGCAGGACATGTACAGCACATTCAGAGCATCTCTACCAAGTCAACACTATGGTTGGTAACATCTTTGAAGCCATCACTATCTCTTACACACTTTAAAATGGAGCTGTTTTCTTATCTTAATACCTGTCTTTAGTTACTGTGGGCAGGGCTTCTTTCAGGAACAAAGCACGTGTGCTGTTTGACTGTGTTCCGGAACTGTATCATCATCATCATCATCATCATCATCATCATCATCATCATCATCATCATCATCATCATCATCATCATCATCATCATCATCATCATAATCACCATCACCATCATCACCATCATCACCACCATCACCACCACCACCACCACCACCATCCTCCTCCTCCTCCTCCTCCTCCTCCTCCTCCTCCTCCATGACTCTCTAAAGCTTGATTTGGATGTGTGGGCAGTCAGTGCTATAGATAGGAGGAGTAAATCTTGGGGGCTGCAAAGAATGGGAGACAAGTGAGATCAAGGCATTCTTTTTCTCTGATGTCTTATGCGTTCCACTCCCTTCTCTTCTGTTGTAGTTAAGAACTTATACAGTCTCCACCACTTAGGCCCCACAGAACACTCTTTCCAACACGAAGGCTTTTATCGTATTGTACTGGATGCATCCTCGGTCCAAACATTGGCACCTCACAGACTACATCTTAGTGTGCCAGAAAGACCAAAGTGATGTCTTGCACACCAGAGTGATGCCCAGTGCAGAACACCACACAGACCACCGCCTCGTGCGATGCAACCTCAGCCTTCACATCAAGCCCAAGCCAAAACGAGGAGGTCCCCCCAGAAAGAAACTCCAGGTCGGCAGCCTCAAGTCGGCTGAAGTGAAAGCTGACCTACAGTCCAACCTCCAGTCAAAGTTGGAAGTCAAGGACTGCCCCTCTGACCCCTGTCCAGAAACGCTCTGGACCCGCCTAAAAACTGCCATTCTGCAGATCTCTGCAGAGGTCTTTGGCTTTTCCACTAAGAAGAACAAGGACTGGTTCGACGAAAATGACCAAGAAATAAAAGAACTGCTGGCGAAGAAGAGAAGTGCCCACCAGGCTCACCTTGCACAAACATCTTGTCCAGCAAAGAAAGCTGCCTTTCGTCTTACATGCAGCAACCTCCAGCGCAAGCTTAGAGTTATCCAAAACGAGTGGTGGACTAACCTCGCCGAGAAAACTCAGCTCTGCGCTGACACTGGTGACTACAGAGGCTTCTATGAAGCTTTGAAGGCAGTCTATGGACCCTCTCACCAAGTGTTGAGTCCTTTGCGTAGCACTGACGGCCAGGCACTCCTTACAGACAAGATGTCCATATTGAACCGCTGGGCTGAACACTTTCAAACCCTCTTCAGCGCTGATCGCACTGTTGATGACGCAGTGATCCTACAGATCCCACAGCAACCAGTGAAAGAAGAACTGGACGAAGCCCCAACCCTGGAAGAGGTAACCAAAGCCATAGAACAACTGAAGAGTGGGAAGGCTGCAGGCGTCGACGGTATTCCACCAGAATTATGGAAAAACGGGGGACAAACACTGCACTGCAAGCTCCATGAATTTTTTGTTTGCTGCTGGGAGCAGGGAAAGCTACCACAAAACCTTCGTGATGCAATTATAATCACCTTTACAAAAACAAAGGGAGAAAATCAGATTGTTCTAACTACAGGGAGATAACTCTTCTCTCCATCGCAGGCAAAATCCTTGCAAGAGTTCTCCTCAACAGACTAGTACCTGCTGTTGCAGAACACCACCTCCCTGAGAGCCAGTGCGGCTTCAGAGCTAACAGGGGTACCACTGACATGGTCTTCGTGCTCAGACAACTTCAAGAAAAGTGCCGCGAACAGAACAAGGGACTGTACATCACCTTCGTTGACTTAACCAAGGCATTTGACACTGTGAGCAGGAAGGGCCTGTGGCAGATCATGGAGCGTCTGGGTTGTCCTCCAAAGTTTCTCAACATGGTGATCCAGCTACATGAAGACCAGCGTGGCCAGGTCAGAAACAGCAACGACCTCTCAGAGCCTTTTTCAATCACAAACGGGGTGAAGCAGGGCTGCGTCCTTGCACCAACCCTCTTCACTTTCTTCTTCAGCATGATGCTTCAGCGGGCCACAGAAGATCTTGATGACGAAGACGGAGTTTTCATATGCTACCGCACAGATGGCAGCCTATTCAACCTGCGGTGTCTTCAGGCCCACACCAAAACCCTGGAGCAACAAATTCGAGAGCTACTTTTTGCTGATGCTGCTGCCCTTGTAACCCACACAGAAACCGCCCTGCAGCATGTAACATTCTGTTTTGCAGAGGCAGCCCAGCGTTTTGGACTGGAAGTCAGCCTGAAGAAGACAGAGGTTCTCTACCAGCCCGCACCTCAGGTAGCGTACCACCCACCTCACATTACAATTAGTGAGACAGACCTGAAGACAGTCCAGCAGTTCACCTACCTGGGGTGCACAATCTCCTCTGATGCAAAGATTGATAAAGATGTAGACAACAGACTGGCAAAGGCAAATGGTGCTTTCGGCAGACTCTACCACCGTGTCTGGAAAAACAAACACCTGAAGAAAGACACCAAGATCAGTGTCTACAGAGCCGTGGTACTGACCACCCTCCTGTACGGCTCCGAGTCATGGGTCACATGCAGACACTACCTGCGAATTATGGAGCGCTTCCACCAACGCTGTCTCCGCTCCATCCTCGACATCCACTGGAGCAATTTTACCACAAATGCTGAGGTGCTGGAGCAAGCAGGGATCACCAGCATTGAGGCCATGCTGCTGAAAACGCAGCTACGCTGGGCAGGGCATGTCTCTAGAATGGAGGACCATCGCCCACCGAAGATAGTTCTCTACGGTGAACTTTCCACCGGACACCGCTACAGAGGCGCACCAAAGAAAATATTTAAAGACTCTCTGAAGACATCTCTGTCAGCCTGCCTCATAGACCATAACCAGTGGTCAGTCCTTGCTGCTGACCGGCAGGCCTGGCGATACACTGTGCATCAATCGGTCTCCTCCTTTGAGGACAATCGCAGAGCGGCCCTTGAGGAGAACCGAATGAGGAGGAAGAACCGCGTCCCCCCTACATCAACCCCAGAATCAACTTTCCCCTGCAGCCGCTGCGGCCGGGTTTGTTTGTCACGCATTGGACTGAACAGCCACCAGCGAGCCTCCACCTGACGTGGACAGTGCCCTTAATCTTCGTTCGCGAAGCTAAGCAATGATGATGATGACACCACTTTCAATCGCGGTAGATTTCACTGCATGAAATTGGCACTGCTCTCTCGGGAAGAGCGCATCGCTACAGGAGAAGCGCCACCCACTGTTATTGTTTATTCTCTTCCTGTCCGCAGCTGTATTTGTCTCATTATCAGATTGGCCTTTTTCTGCAGAATGTCGCCAGGGACAACTCCCTTGTTGCCGTGGGTTCTCTTACGTGAGCTTAATATTCATGTGTAACACATGGGACCTCGGTTTATTGTCTCATCGGAAAGACCAGCACCCAGACCGCCACTCACATTCTAGAGGACGGGGGAACAGTTTCTGGTCCCAAAGGGTTTCAAACCACTACACACTTCATGCCCGGACTTTTTGTTTTCTAGGCAGGTGCGTTAGCTCTAGACCAACGATCCCCCTATGTCAACGATTCTGGGTCTCGTTTGACTGCATTCTTGAAGAGGAGGGCTGGGTGTCCAGAATACCTGGTTGCAATGGTCAGTTATTTGTAAAGGACATGACTAGATACCTTAATCACCCTCCAGACTTTTCAAAAGGTCAAAAGAGAGGCACCACTGGTTGACAACAGAAGAAAATATGCCGGGGAATTCCCATGACAAGAATTTTGTAGTAGAAGACATCGTTTTGCTGTTTTAATGCCAAACTATGTTTTAAAGAGAGGCTATGCAAGTGGATCACGTGGCATTCTTGGCCCAGCTAAATGGTGTTCCTTGCTGCCTGCCGTACAGGAGAGTGCTTCACACACAGGTAGACACACGTTACCATACTTTCTGAAATCAGTTCTGTGCCATCTTGTGCCATCTCCTTTCTGCCAACTTAGCCACAGATGTTGCAGTCTTTTGTAACTAGTGATTTATCGCAGAATTTTCCCCGAAGTCGAAATGCAGTTACCTTCGTGGTGGGCAAAAACAGGCACATATGCAAAATCTCAGCACTGGTAAACTTCGGAGCTCTAACCGAGATAGGACAAAAAAATCGCAGAATACTTATGAGGCTAGTAAAAATGATCGACCCGACCCAAGATTGTTTTTCGACCAGCCATTGTCAACTGCAGATTAACAGTAGTTTCTCAAAACCGTTGCTTGGTTAACAAGGAGGGTGGCTTGGAGTCCTGATAGGGCACAGTGGTCTGGTGCCTTCTGTGCCCTTTTCTTTCAGTGACCTGACCTTCCCTCACCTTTCCCCTCCACGTTGGGGCTACACTCTGCTTTAACTTGAGGATCACGTAGTATCTTGTAGAGAGTGCTAGTCGGAAAATTGCTGGTTTTCACAGATATGTTTTTAAAAGTATGAACAAAGGTACTGTGTTTGGGGACTGAAGACACAGAGCAATATCAGAGAGTCATGAAAAAGTTGGAAATGATCATCAGATGAGGAGTTTTAGTGTTCTTGGCCTGCGCTTGGATATTGTGGTTAGGAGACAGCAGACGACAAAGGACAGTGTGTGTGTGTGGGGGGGGGGGTGCAGTGTTTGCTGAAAAAAAGTTCAAACCTACAAAATTTGTGCAAAACCACATGAGTTTTGAGTCAGAGACTAGTCTTTAACAAATTAAATAAAACCTTTCTATGGATGCCCTAGTGCATGCAGTATGAATACTCTAGGAAAACAGAAAGAACAGTGACCACATCTAAAACAGGAGTGTAGCCTGTCTGGAAAACCGATAGTGCCAGAGCGCTCTTTCTCTCTGTTGGATGGCTGAAGACATGCTACTCTTTATACATATCTTGTTTAGTGTGTACTATTTTGTGTGGTTTTCAAATTTCCCAGAACTCTGTGATTTTCTCCGTTGTGTACTAAGTCAGCCGAGGAAAAAGGTTTAAGATGAATATATTTCCAGTGCTCTAAATAATACAGTGTAAGGAATAGGCTATTGCTTTGTTAGTCATCATCGTGGGTG
>CM060318.1:15569653-15572153 GCA_030674155.1 Stramonita haemastoma
AGGAGAATAGGCCACAACAAATTTCTATTAACAGAATCAAATGCCTTTTCAAAGTCAATAAATGCCACATACAGCTTACGGTTATGAGCAAAACTGTTTCTGTACAAATGCAAGCAGAGTAAACATATGGTCTATAGTGGAGTATCCTCTCTTAAAGCCAGCTTGATGTTCACCTGTAATATTATCTTTCTTAACCCATTCTTGTAATCTATTATTAATAATGGTACTGTACAATTTACTACTTATGTCACTAAGAGAAATTCCCCTGTAGTTATTAGGGTTATCAACATCACCCTTTTTGTGTAGAGTTAAGATTATAGATTCAGTCCAGTTATCAGGAAAAAGGCCATCATCAAAGATTTTGTTGAATAATTTTAGGAGAAAAAGCACAACATTTTCACCTCCATTTTTCAGCAATTCTCCAATGATTTGATCAGGACCAGCTGCTTTATCATTCTTTAGTTTTCTAAGTGCCAAATAAATTTCCTCTTTAGATATTGGGCGATCAAAATCCTCCTCACTTTCATCATTGTCAACATTAGTATTCATGGAGTTGTCTGACGAGCCTTTCTCCAACAAAGATTTGAAATGTTGAAACCAACTGTCAACTGATATATTATTCTTAGGTTGACTATTTCTAAATGATGCCTTCTTAACACTTTTCCAGAACTGGACTTGAGAAGAGATTGAAGACACCATATCTGCAAGTAATGACATATTATACTGTTTTCTTTTCCTTTCTAGCATGGATTTATATTCCCTTCTTAAGACACAATACAAGTTTTTGTCTTCGTTCTTTAGCGTTTTTCGATAAGTCTTCAAAAGTTTTCTCACCCTATATTTCATATTTTTACATTCATTATCAAACCATGTAGCAACTGTTAAACCTTTATTGACATGTACCTGTTTTTTCATACATTCAGCACTGGACTTAATGCAACCATTGAACAAATCTAGAGCTTCATTAATGTTCTCATCAATCATCTGTAAGGCACTTGAAAAATTTACACACGTGTCCTCCTCACAAAGATTATCTTTATACGCTGAGAGTTTGTTTTCATCCCACACAATCTTTTCCACAACAGATGGCTCTTCAGCTATTGCATATGTTTTATACAATGAATTAATATGTAGTTCAACAGGAAGGTGATCTGAATCAGAACGTTCCGCAACATACAAACGACATGAGTCAAAAATCTGAGAGAACAAATCATCTGACACTAGAAAATAATCATTAACACTGCATCCTCCATCGGAAATGTACGTGTAGCGTCCTTGCTTATCACCAGTGCACATGCCATTCAGAATTTGTAAACTAAGTGTAGTACACATATTCAATAATAATTTACCATAACTATTGAGAATAGAGTCTTCAGAGTACCGATTACCACTGAGAGACATGCTTTTACTTTGGAGATCTGCAATCTCGTCATTTGCTACATGATGACAAGACAAGTTTGATGTCCTGCTGTTTAAATCTCCACACAATATTATATCAACTTCATCCAAAGTCACCATGCAATTGACTAAATATTCTTCCATCATAGCAATCCCACTATCATTGTCAAACATGTTATAAAAAGGAGAACCTTCAGGTGGGATATACACACATACAAGCAAAACATTTCTTGAGGTACACAATAATGATTTGTCACAGAGAAAAGTACAAATGTTAGGGTATGGAACTTCTAAACATTTCACAAGAGCAGCTAACTCATGCTTAATCAAGCAAACAACTCCCCCGGATCGCCTCCCTTGATGACTAACTTTAACTGCCGACTTACAGAAGGCCTTATAGCCACTAAACACATCTGGCTGTATGTCTTCTAAAAACGTTTCTGTCAAACAGATAAAATCAAAACTGCATACATAAGATACACAATCCCTATCAGAGAGTTTTGAAAGCAATCCATTTACATTCCAAGATAAAAAAGAAAAAGGTTTATTTGTTTTATTTATATTGTCACAATCCAATGGATCTGCAACATACAGACTGACATTATCACTATCATCATTAATAAGACTAGACACCAGGTTAATGCTTTCAGCAGTATTCCGATCATTACTCTTATTTAGAGTTGGCTCTTTATTCAAAAACTGTGTAGGCCTACTACCCGACAACTCGCCAGCTGAGGTAAGTAAAGGGTTAGACCGGTCTTTGTCTCCTAACTCCAGGCTACTCCTAGGCGTAGCGTCTTTGTCACCCGCCACAGCGCGAGGCCGTATTACGTCAGTGTCGGTCTGAAGCGTCTCAACCGGTGTACCTATACTTACTGTCCTACCCTGTGAATTGTGTCTATGGAGGAATGTATGTATGGGCCGGCCAAAGAGTTATTCGTTTCTCTGAAGATCGTTGAGTGTCACCTTCTCACCGTTTATAATCAGATGATCAAAGACCATTCTTACTTGTTTCCCTTCTGCTCGAGCACTCTTCAGATAAGGGGTCAGCTTACGCCTGATGTCCCTAACAGTATGAGAGAAATCTTCATCAACAAAGATA
>CM060318.1:15577153-15604653 GCA_030674155.1 Stramonita haemastoma
TTTCTCCACACTGTACACTTGGACAGGAGGCCCAGGGTCTCCCGGCTGGTAGGGGGTGTAGCTGGGCTGCAGATAGCAGGCACCGGACACATGGTCAAAGGCCACAGAAGCACAGCCTTCCGTCTCCTGACACTTCACGGCACACCCTACAACTGACCTCCCCGGCGTGTTACTGGACGTCAGATACGACGTCATAGTGCTTTGACCCTGATTCCTCCATGTTGATGACCTCGAAGTGGCTGCAGCGTTGTCCCAGAGGATGAGGCTGAAACAGCAAGCCGCCAGGATGCGGTAAGGGCCTGCAGAGGGAGAGACACCGCCAGACATGCTGCCAACACCACCGGGACTCTCTCTGCAATCTGCTGGCATCAGGCTGATCACTTCACACAACGTTCCGTCTTTGAGACTGATGTGTTACGTATTTCTTTTCGTTTCGAGCTATGGTGTCCACTTATTTATTCAAAGGGGAAGGTTGGGAGGGAAGGGTGTCTGTGCCTATGTACGGGTCTCTAATTATGTGTGTGTGTGTGGGGGGGGGGGGGGGGGGGGGGGGGGGGGGATAGCCTAGTAGTTAGAACCTTGCGCTCGCAATCTGACAACCCGGGTTCGAATCCCGTTTGAGGGGATTTTTCCCCTGGAGTTAACATCAGTGCCCGTTCCACTCCCCCCAAAAGTCCTTCGGATGAGACTATAAATCGAGGCCCCGTGTGCAAACGCACGCAGAACATCTTGCAAACACGTTAAATCCTGTTTCGCTGTCAGAAAGAGTAGGCTATTGTGTGCTGGTGGAAACAGACGACAAAATTTAAAAAAAACTGCATACACACGGGGCTGGATGTAAAAAGCACATGAGTGCTTATTCTATTATCCTCGATATAAAGAATAGATAAATGAATAAATAATAAAATACCCGCACGCGTGCACGCGCTTGCACATACCCACCCACCCATGCACACACACACACGCATGCGCGCGCATACCACACACACATACACGTGAGCACACGCGCGAGCACGCACGCACACACACACACACACACACACACACTTACACACATACATACGACACAGCGCTCGCACACACACTTACACACACACACCACACACACACACACACACACACACACACACACACACACACACACACACACACACCACACACACACACACACACACACACACACACACACACGGACCCCGCGCTCGCGCACACACATACACACACACACACCACACACACACACACACACACACACACCACAACACACACACTTACACACACACTTACACACACACACTTACACACACTTATACACACACACGGGACGGATAGACTGGTGGTCAGAACATTGCGCTGGCAATTTGAGGACCCGGGTTCGAGTCCGGTCGAGGAGATTTTTCTTCTGGAGTTAACATCAGTGCTGACTCCACTCTCCCCAAAAGTCCTTCGGATGAGACTTTAAGCCGAGGCCCCGTGTGCGAACGCACGCAGAACATCTTGCGCACACGTTAAATCCTGTTCCGCTTTTCGTAAGAGTAGGCCATCGTGTGCCAGTGGGAACAGATGACATTTACAAAACTGCATTCACACGGGGACAGGATGTAAAAAAGCACAAGAGTGCTTATCCCATTATCCTCGATATAAAAGAAGAAAATCAAAAATCAAATAAAAAATCAAACACACACGCACACTTACACACTACACACACATTTACATACACACACACACACACACACACACACACACACACACACACACACACACACACACACACACACACACACACACACACACACACACTTATACACACACACACTTACACACACACACCAACACACACCAACACACACACACACACACACACACACACACACACACACACACACACACACACACACACACACACACACACGCACGCACGCACACACGCATGCACACACGCACGCACGCACGCACGCACACACGCAGTATACCAACAAACCAGTTTTTACCAACATCTTTTTGTGTGTGTGTGCCTTGGCTATAACTTCAATATTCATTATCACCAATGGTGAGATTTTTGTGTATACAACCGTTTTAGCACACCAATTAGGTACCAGCATTCCGACTTCAGGGATGAAATGTAAACATGACGTAATATAGATGCTATTTTTGATTATTTTATTTTTTTGCTGCCTCGTCTTCTGTGACGTCCCCGTATTGCTGTTCCCACGCCGCTCATTCCAACCTCCTCGCCACAGCCATACCCTGATTCGCCGTGTCTCATCCTCGGGATCGGCAGTCCACAGGGAGCACATCAATATTAGGCCACCGTGGGGCCACCAGCCAGAGGGACCCTGCACTTCTGCTGAGTCACTTTGGTGGTGTTCAGTGGTGCCTGTTCTGATCTAACATACGCAGGACACCACCTACTAAGCCCCCTTCTAACGACAGTATTAGCTCAGTCGCGGAGCCAGACTGAGTGAGTCACCCACCTGAGGTGGCGATTACCACAACGTCCCTCCAACAGCCGTCTCCCAGCGAACCTCCAACCCCAAAGGCTTTGACACAAACTCACCACAGCAACAGAAGTGCATGAGGAAACCGAATCTGAGGTCACCATGAGACCAGAGCAACGGGAGCCACCGAATCAGAGGCAATTTTTATTATTGCATGATGATCAATGGTGATGGGGATGATGTAATGCTGCTGCTGTGGAGGTGCATCAGCTTTGAGACTACTTGACAGGGTTGTACTCTACGCTTATTGTCATAATGTATCCCGGCGTCAACCGGTCCCGAGAGATACATACATTTGCAGTGTTGGTCGGGTAATTAGAGCAACACTCTCAAATTCGCATCCGTAAAGGGGATGAAGCTCGACTGTGTGGTCCCAGTCTCCCCAATGAGCCCACAGCACACTCACTCTGGGTAGCAGCCGGCCGGAGTCCGGAAAATCCCTATGACTCTTATGGGACTCGAACCCGCGACCTTCCAGTCCGAAATCCAAGGCGCTAACCACTGCACAAAGGCGGCTGGTGCTATTTTTAATAAGTTATTTTTGTCAATCGTTCTCACCAACACGAATGGCCTACTTTTCTGAAAGGCAAAACAGGCGTAAGATGTTATGCGTGTGTTCGCAAACGAGGACCTCGCTCGGTTTATGGTTTCATATCATCCAGAAGACTTTTGGGGGGAGGGGGGGGGTGATCAGTAGCGATGTCAGGTGGCAGCAACCCGGGCTCGATCCCCAGCCGTCAGATCGTGAACGCAACGCTCTGAACACTAGGCTACCCCGCTCCCCCCTCTCCCGACCCTCCACCCTTTACAGTATTAATGTTAATAGCAGGAATGCGCTGCAGAATTGATGATGCATGTCAAACAAGCTTTCAGCTTGTCTTTGCTAAGTAGGCTACAAGTCTTTAGCAGAACGGCTCTGAATGACTTCTGAGCTGACTTGACTCCCGATGGTGTTACCATAGATTTTGTTTATTACCCCAGGGCATTGATTTTTTAAAAAAAACGTTTTCTGGAGAGAACTCTTTGGAATCTCATACAGAGATCACATCAGTAATGAGGAAGTGAAAACCAGAATTTAGAACGCCATCGGACCTTAATCATTTCATCAGAAGCTCCTGACTTCAGTGAAAAACACAAACTCAAGCAGGCCTACGGGCACGTCACACGAACATGGACTGACCAAGACTGTCTTACAGGGAACAGTAAGGGGAGGGAGACGAAGAGGCAGACAGAGAAAACGATGGGAAGACAACATTTGAGAGTGGACTGGCCTTGGGTGGAGTGATCTACGGATAGCAGAGGACTGGGGGAAGTGCAGGAAGCTGGGTGCAAATCCTTCATTAGTGCCTCCACGTGTCACGGGATTACGGGATAGGTGAAGAGGGAAGGTGAAGGGGAGAAAGAAAAAGGTACAACAATGGGACAAATGCGATTTGGAAAACCATTAATACCTTGACTAATAAATCAAGACATAACTCCCAAAAAAGTCGTAAAAGAAATATCAGCAGAAAACCTAATTTTCACTTTGCAAACATTGCTGACTCTATAATATCTAATGATAAAACAAAAACAAACGAGCTGATAGAATTAAAACAATGCTGTTCATCAAAGAACATCTCATCTGATTTTATTATACCCCAATGACAGTAACAGACGTGCTTAACATTTTACTCAAATTGAAACAGTCAAGATCAAAAGACCTAGACAAAATCGATAGTCAAATTTTTAAAAATCAGTGCATACGCTATAACTGACACCCTAACGTACATATTTAACTTGTGTATCGACAAGAATTACTTCCCAATGAAGTTAAAACGAGCAAAAGTGATAACCTTACACAAATCAGGAGACCCAACCAATCTTTCGAACTACAGACCAATATCCATACTGTCAGTCCTATCTAAACCATTAGAAAAACATATACAATTTCACTTACATTCTCATTCCAAAATCTATGATCTAATAAATGAAAACCGGTCAGGTTTTCGTGAAAACCATTCTTGCTAACAGCCTTAGCATTGTCTTTTGAATATCAATAATAATGAAATCACAGGAGTCCTTTTTCTAGACTTTGCTAAAGGCTTTGACGTTATTAGCCACTCTCTCCTCATCAAAAAATTAAAATGCTATAAAATTTCAAACCAAGCATTATCATTTTTAGACTCATTTTTCAGTAATCGTCATCAACTTGTTGAAATAGGGCCTAGGAGATCAACATTATTACCCGTGAAATATGGAATACCACAGGGATCAATACTAGGACCACTTCTTTTCTCCATTTATATTAATACCTACCTCTGCTTATCCATTGTTCATGTCAAATGTTTGCTGATGATACATCAATTCAATGTAACAACGATGATCCAAACCAGCTTGTGAATGATATGCAGGGAGATATCAATAAACTTATCGAATGGCAGAACTCAATCATATTATGGCTCTTAATTCTAATAAATAAAATGTATGTTTATAACCACTCAGCAAAAACGACAGAAATTACGATCTCCATTCGTGCCAAATTATATATTCATGGACAACGAATTGAAGAAGTAGTCTCACACAAAGTACTAGGTGCAGTAATAGACAACGATTTGTCTTGGTCAGATCACATAGCCACATTAGGAAACCGAATCTCAGTAAGATTATATCAACTTAGAAAAATCAAAACTTTTCTAAATCTACAGTCACGAAAACTATTCTTTCACGCACACATTCTATCTCTTATAAATTATGTTTCTGCCTTATGGGATAGTGCAAGTGAAACAAACCTAAAGCATATAAACTGCCTGCACAAAAGAGCTGTTAAACTAATCCGATTGAATCCTAATACACTGCACTGACCACCACCAACTACAAAGAACTAGATATTCTTCCACTGAAAGACAGACTGCAGTTCAACAAATATCTATGTATGTTCAATATATTACACGAAAAGCCCCAAAGAAAATTGTGGAAAAATTTGCTGTCAATAAGAATAGGCCTACCCATAGACTGTTTCTGCCCAGGCCACATGATAATATCTATAAATCAAGCCTTGCATGTTCAGGAAGAACATTGTGGAATAACCTACCTCCCTTTCTAAAATCAGTTCCTTCAAATCAAATGTTTTAAGAAACTTTTGAAGACACATCTGATAGGACAAACTATAAGTCTGCGTTTATGTTCGATACAACCTCACATTTGGCTGTTTGTTGTTAGTCATGCCCATGTTATTTTGTACTTTTAGCATTTGTATGTTTGACGTGAGCTTATGTTGTACTGTCTTTGGTTTGTTTGTTTTTTATCTTCAGGGATTTTTTGGAAGAAAATCCTCATTTATTTTAGTTTTTTCAACAAAGGTTGATATTTGTCTTTGATTGTTTTAGAGTTCAATTTTCATGATTTTTGTGTGTGTGTGTGAGGGCAGGATGGAAAAATAGTTGTGTAAGCTTAATCTTTTACCCTCTATAAAGATCATTTTGACTTGACATGACTTGACACACCGGAGCCCACAGTTGAAACAGAAGACAGGTCATCCTAAAGACATCTGACACCTTTACCTACATATGACAGTTAATACTTACATTATAAAAATTATTACCTACATAACTGTGAAAATGAATGTGGAAAAATACAAGTCTCACCTGGGGACAACATTTGATGGAGTGACTGACTTGGAACTAGTATGGCCGGTAGCAATTGCTGGAGGCCTATGTCCTAGTTAGAAGCCACTAATAAAAAAAAATAAAAAAAAGTAATGATGATGATGATGAGGAGGATGATAGTGGTGATGGTAAAAGGAGGGAGGGAGATAATATTTTTAAACAAAAATGGAGCAGTGGTCACGAACACGTGTTCAATGAATACATATTCCGGTGTTCCAAATAACTGCTTTATCAGTATGAAATACACATATAATTATTAGTTATGATAGATCAAGAACTTCGACAAAAGGTAACAACCCCCTCCCCTCCCCCCCCCCCCCCCCCCCTTATTTACTAGACATAGTTTATACCCTAAAGGTCCTTCTTTCTTTATGTAACAGAGTGCAGATATTTGATCTGCCGCAACTCTGAACAACTTCTCGGCGACGACAGCACGGTCAGACAGTGGCAATGTGGCCTCTAAACAGAGGCTGCATAAATACTATATTTTACTGCTATGGGCAAAGTGCATGCAGAGGACAGCTTTCGACCACCCCCCAACGATACAGAACGTCGCACAATTCACAGGTGTGGATCTAAACGTTAGACCCACGACGCTGCGATTGGCAGTTCCGATCGCTAGGGAAGTAATCTAATTACTGCCCTGCCACATTTATAAATGCAATGTTTCGTTTACAAGAAGTGCTAAAGCCAGAAAATATGTCTGCATCAACATTTTCATAAAAAGTTCCCACTCAACATAAAAAGGATCAAAAGTAAAAACAAACGAGACAAAATCATTAATTCTAATAATTATCAGAGGGAAAATTATTCAAATTGAAAGCGAGAGAGATAATTTCAAACACACACACACACACACACACACACACACACACACACACACACACACACACACACACACACACACGTTCTCGGGGACGGGATAGTCTAGTGGTCAGAACATTGCGCTCGCAATTTGACGACCCGGGTTCGATTCCCGTTCGAGGAGATTTTTCTCCTGGAGTTAACATCAGCGCTGACTCCACTCTCCCCCTAAGTCCTTCGGATGAGACTATAAACCGAGGCTCCGTGTGTGAACGCACGCGGAATATCTTGCGCAACCGTTAAATCCTGTTCTGCTTTTGGTAAGAACAGGCCATCGTGTGCCGGTGGGAACAGATGACATTTACAAAACTGCATACATGGGGACTAGATGTAAAAAAAGCACAAGAGAGCTTATTCCATTATCCTCGATGTAAAATAATTTCTGATCACACACACACACACACACACACACACACACACACACACACACACACACACACACACACACACACACACACACACACACACACTTGTATAACAGTAAAACAAGACAATGCAATTTTAAGAAAAAGAAACACGAAAAATTAATACAAAGACATTTTTTTAAAACATCAAATGCATCAGGGAAGGGGGGGGGGGAGAGAGAGAGAGAGAGAGAGAGAGAGAGAGAGAGAGAGAGAGAGAGAGAGAGAGAGAGAGAGAGAGAGAGATAGAAGAGAGAGAGAGAGAGACAATGACAATGACAATGACAATGACAATATATTTTATTTGTCAAGCTTTTTTTAAGCCCATTCACAAGGGGACAGCGGGAAGGGACTGGGCACAAAACATTTTTCAGAAACAAAAATGTATCATTTCTACAACCCAGATGATCGGCATGGCATGGATTCCACGACATGGTGAGGGGTTTACATTCGGATTACGAGAATTGTTATGTAACACTTTGGCCCTTTGCAACAACAAACATAAATTTTGCATTTACAAGTCTGTGACAAGGCTTTCATATCGCTACGTTCTGTCAGGCCCGTTGGGTCGTGCACTTTCACACGTGAAAAAGCTAACTCACAATATGCATAACCCTCCTGTTTTGCTCTCTCTACTCTCTCTCTCTTCTCTCTCTCTCCTCTCTCTCTCACTCATCTCTCTCTCTCTCTCTCTCCTCTCCCTCCCTCTCTCCCTCTCTCTCCCTCTCTCTCCACTTCCCCCCCCTCTCTCTCTCACACACACGCACACACACACACACCACACACACACACACACACACACACACACACACACACACACACGACACGCACGCACGCACACATCACACACACGCACGCACGCACACATACACACACACGCACGCACACACGCACACACACACACACACACACACACACACACACACACCACACACACACACACACACACACAGAGGCAACATAGTCACATCTAACCCAGAAAATATCTCATAGCATCCATCATAACATGAAGAATACCCAGTCCAGCACTAATTCTGTCTTAATTCTTTCACGATCGGCAAGTGTCCACAGTTGCAGCTTGGAATAAATTTCATTTTCTTCCCGAGTCATGTGTCTTATGTTTCTTTTAGCAAACCAAAAGTAATTTGAAGGTTGTAAGAATCATTTGCCCAAGTGAACTGAAAAACCATATCTTCACTTTCACATAAATAGTGTCAGGGATGTCCTCAGAGGTATACACATGAGAAAATTCGTTGTTTCTAGAAACGTCCCGTAGATTTCTCTGCAGGGATCTGTTTCTCAGCTCACCCACATAGTCCTTTATATTGTCCCAATGTAGCCTGCATCCGAAGCTGATCCAAGAAAGTGTCACAGTCGTCCTCCTCCGTCGTCACGTCAGGTACAGGCACGTCAACTAGGTCAATTCCACCTTCTTGTTGTCCATCCCCTGTGTCAGCTGCCAACACCGTGACAGCACGTGACGCTCGGCGATAATCCCGTGGGGAAGCAACAGTTGCGGAGGCGTGTGGTTTGGAGAGAAGGAGGTGTCGGTGTGTGAGACAGACTGGGTGATGGGTGTTTGACACAAACAAACTTGGCGAGTTTCAGTTTCGGAATGAAACATTTCACTTGCATTGTTTTTCTTGCCTCTCCTCTGTCTGTCTCCTCTCCTCCGCCTGTCTCCTCTCCTCCGCCTGTCTCCTCTCCTCCGCCTGTCTCCTCTCCTCCTCTCCTCCGCCTGTCTCCTCTCCTCTGCCTGTCTCCTCTCCTCATTCCGTCTTCTGTCCCTGTTGGTCTGACTGGGTGACTTTTTACGGAAGAAAACAGGTCTTTGTTGACCCGCCATGTTTCCTTCCCCTGAGCCAGCTCTCAGTCGCAAAACAACAACGGTCGCCTTCCCCACAGACCTTCCATGAGGTGATGCTGTGTTCTTGCAGCAGGGCACCTAGTGTCAATTCCAGCGTTGTTGGCAAACCGACGACTGGCATGGTGCTGGTTAATATGGTTAATTAAACACAAAATCCACACAGCAAAATTTCACCCTGCCTATATCCAAGGGAGATCACCTCTGGCCGAGAGAGAGAGAGAGAGAGAGAGAGAGAGAGAGAGAGAGAGAGAGAGAGAGAGAGAGAGAGAGAGAGAGAGAGAGAGACTTCAGACTTCAGACTTTTACAGTACATTGGCCTGAGACCAAAATACAAAAGCAAAATGGGCATAGGGAATGACACATAACAAGAGTTGTAAACATACAACTACCATCCTATGCTGAAAATGAAAGTGTCCCAATGTTTATGAAAACAAGATTATTACATCAGCCATTCCATGTATATTCAACAGTAAAAAAGGCTACATCATGATATTCATAGTCAATAGTGTTTACATATATATATATATATATATATATATATATATATATATATATAATATATATATATATATATATATATATATATGTAATTAATCAACACTAGAATCCATTCTTACAAATTTATCTTACTTCTTCTTTTGATTGCATGAAAGATGAAACGCGATAAATTATATCTATCCTTTGGATTTACAGCTTGCAGTAACAGGTGTAAAGGCAGTCTTGTTGAATCTTTGAGAAATTTGTTTCTCAAATCTTCATAGATGGGGCAACTTAGTAAAAAGTGTTCTTCGTTCTCAACTTGGTTTTTACAAACATAAAATTTTTAGTCCCAATTACGCTACTATAACGATGCGTATTATTGTTCAGTGGTAAGACATTAAACCGTACTTGTGAAACTGCAACACGAAAACAGTATGTATCCAGTTCCCCGATATATTTTTCTTTTTCAAAAATGACCTTAAAGTTTCTATAGCTATCATATCTATCTCGATCCCCTATAGTGCCCGTCCATTCTTGGATAAAACAATCTACAAGTCTCTGTTTAAAGCCACGTAAAAACATTTTTACATCTCCTACTCCTTGGTTTAACCAAACAATATTATATCCAGTTAAACATATTTCCCTAACTTTTGAAACCCGCATTGCTTACCAAATCTATCTAATTCTAGTAACATTTTGTAGGCTTTGTGCGGTAACGGCTCAGTATTCATCTGTAATAATCTAAACCAATATCTAATGCATGCAACAGAGAGAGAGAGAGAGAGAGAGAGAGAGATTTTATTAACAAAGGGAAAGCACTATGTCCCTTATCAACAAAAGAGAACAAGTTACGCGCTCTTCGGGTCGCAATTCAAGATGGCGACTTAACTCCCGCTGTAAACATAGGTTCGCCCCAGACGTTTATTGCCTCTGTTTCATTGTTTGTAGATTAAAATGTTTCAAAGTATGGCTTCCTAAATGAAACGGAGCGACATGGAAGCTCAAATGAAATCAAGGCGCAGAGGGGGTCTGCCAAAATCAGTAGGCAGACCAGTCGGTGTGTTGCCTATTGAAGCGAGAAAGCCAATGCCTCCACGTCTTCCACCAACCAGTAGCTCCACTGGCGCCAGGTGAGTTACAACTCTCTGTCTGAATTTTTTTATTGTTCACTTTCTTGTCACATTTATTCTGTGAGATGCTGAGAGTACATAAAGATCTTACAGGGCTAGTCATTTTGGGGGGTACATTTTTTCTCTACTAATGCATTGCTAATGATTGAACACGCCATAATTAACAACCAAAGCGAATGCTAGAGCCCTTTGCAATAATCTTTAGTTTACCCAATACAGTTTGTAATTTATAAATACACACACACACACACACACACACACACACACACACACACACACACACACACACACACACACACACACACACAGAATGTTTTAGAAGTCAATGTACACAATTTTTTTGTAGGGCAGGATGAAAAGAAGTTCTGTAAACTTAATCTTTTACCCTCAATAAAGATCATTTTGACTTGACTTGACTTGACTTGACTTGACACACACACAGTGACACACACATACACACGCACGCATGCACGCACGCACACACATACACATATTATATCATTATATTATATAATAATGTGTTTGTGTGTGTATGTGTGTGTGTGTGTGTGTGTGTGTGTGTGTGTGTGTGTGTGTGTGTGTGTGTGTGTGTGTGTGTGAATATTCTTTTATATTGAGGATAATGGAATAAGCACTCATGTGTTTATTTTTACATCAAGTCCCTGTGTATCCAGTTTTGTAAATATGTTGTCCATTCCTACCAGCCCACAATGGCCTACTGTGTGTGTGTGTGTGTGTGGGGTGTGTGTGTGTGTGTGTGTGTGTGTTGTGTGTGTGTGGGAGGTTTACTGTGTGTGTATGTTTTTTATCTATAAAAATTTATTTATGTGCTTTTTTACATCCAGTTCCCGTGTGTCATGCAGTTTTGTTTATGTCATCTGTTCCCACCAACACACAATGGCCTATTCTTACGTAAAACGGAACAGGATTTAACATGTGCACAAGTGTGTGTGTGTGTGTGTGTGTGTGTGTGTGTGCGTGTGTGTGTGTGTGTTCTTTGCATACTGTCTAAATATAAATGGTTAAACTAGAAATAAAGCATCTATAATCATTGACTTAGCTTTCATTTTGTATCATACGGATCAATCAATCAATCAATCAATCAAATTTTTATTTCCAGATGGTACATTGAGTAAGCATCGATTTGCTTTTTTCCATCAAGCCATCTATCTAAAGAAAAGAAAAACAAAATCAAAACAACTGCAAAAAACAAAATAAAGCAACACAAAAAACCCCAACAAAAAGCAAAGCAAAAAATCCCTAGCAAAACAATAAAACCAACAAAGAAAGAAAAGGGGAAAGAACAAACAAAGAAACAAATAAAACAAAAACAAACATTTCACCAACATTAATTAGCTAACATGATTTCAACAACCTTAAAATAGAATATGTCTATAGATAAAACAAGCAACAATAGCAACTAAACAACCATAAGAGGAGAAAAAAACAAACAAAAACACACACACCCACACACACACACACGAAAAAAAAAAAAAACACACAAAAAACCCACACTCCCACTCAAAATTCATACGCACGCGCACACACACACACACACACACACACACACACACACACACACACACACACACACACACACACACACACACACACACACCTACACACAACACACACACACACACACACACACACACACACACACACACACACACACAACACACACACACACACACACACACACACACACACACACACACACACACACACACACGGTTTGCACTCATCTCCTCAGCACGTATACTCGTACGTACATTCATACATTTTGAGTCTTTAAAAAAATCATATAGTGTCAACCCTCCCCCCAAAAAAACAAACAAACAAAAAAACAAAAAACCAACCAAACAAACAACACCCCCCCTCCACACACACACACACACACACACACACACACACACACACACACACACACACACACACACACACACATGCTTATATCAAATACAATGTAACCAAAATCCATTATTTAAGACTTTAAAAAAAAGAAAAAGAAAAAAAAAAGAATCCACAAAATGTCAATAAGCAATTTATGTCAGAATCAAATATCTCTATACTTCAGTACATACTTTATATCTTTAAAAAGAAAATAAGGAAAAAACAACAAACGCAACAATACGTTATAATAATATCCATCACCACTGAGAGGAAATAACAGATATACGCTAACAAACATACAATCAAACAAAAGAAAAAAGAAAGGGAAAACACACACACACACACACACACACACACACACACACACACACACACACACACACACACACACACACACCAAAAAAAACAACAGAATACCAAAAAAACCCACAAAAAAAAACAAACTAACAAAGACAAACAAACAAACAAACAAACCAAAACAACAACAAAAAAACCCAATCCACACGGATTATATGTTAGGAGGAAGAAAAGAAAAGTCAACAAAAGCAACAATACCATATGATAATATCCATCACCACTGAGTGGAAATAACATAAACAACGTACACACATGCACACTTTAAGGTTTTTTTAAAAAAATTCAAATAATATCAAACAACAGCTTACATCAGTTTCAATGTCACCAACCATTATTTAAGACTTAAGAAAAAAAATCCTTGAAATGTCAATAAGCAACTTATGTCAAATTACAATTCCTCCATTCTTCAGTTCATATTTATATATAGAGAGGAAGAAAAAGAAAAAAACAAAACAACAACAACAACAACAAAAACGCAACTATACCTTATGATAATACCCATCTCCACTGAGAGGAAATAACATATGCACTAATAAACATACCAACAAACAAAAAATAACAAGCAATCAAAAGCAAGGATGCATGTACAAGTGCTCCTGAAATCCTCCCATTTTGCTCACCCTGTGTTCAGGAAAGTGCCCTCATCACGTGCCTCTTCCACCACCTCCTACCGCAGTTTGGCCAGCAGTCGCTCCACACGAGACAAGACAGAGAGGCCCGTGCCTGACCTTGATCTTGAGGATGACACAGACCAAGACATTCACTTCATTGATGGGCCGGGCAATGTTAACGCTTCAGTTAGATCTGCTCTTCACAGCACAAGGTCTCAGGAAGAGAAAACTGTCACTCCACATGAAATTGTAAGTCAGTTTACACCTAAACCTTTTTCCTTTAATTAAAAAAAAAAGAATTGTTTTGAAGATTCTATTTAGCTTGTAAAAACCACATTGTAAAAGTAAGAATCCAATTAAAGTGAGAGAGAACTAAAACCAATAGGCAGATCTGTTAGTTATTCTAATGTTGACTTTCTTGAAAACCAGGGGGGGGGGGGGGGGGGGGGGGGGGGGGGGGGAATTCAGAATATAGTGAAAATGGTCCAGTCTTGATGTATACAGAAAATATCTTAAACATAAAAGGATCTGATGTTACAGTTTCTGATCAAACATGATTTTTTTAATAGTCTGTTTATAATCTATAACAAAAATCATGACTATAAGTGTAACAAGTATGAGCCCATTAAAAATGTGACAGAACATCTTGCGCATATGTTAAATCCTGTTCCGTTTTTTCAGAAGAGTAGGCTATTGTGTGCTGGTTGGAAGAGATCACAAGATTGACAAAACTGCATACACACAGGGACTGAAAAGCACATGAGAGCTTATTCCATTATTCTTGATATGAAAGAATAGATTTAGATAAATAAATATACCCAGAGTTGGCTGAAAAAAAATTTAGTAGAGCAAAGAAATGATGACAAACTTTTGATATTTCAACCAGTTTGCTGCCTAAAGGATCTCAGCTGACGTTCTAGGCAAAGTGCTTTGCCAGTTCCTATACTGCTATAGGACGTCAGCTGACATCCTTGTTCTTGCACCGCTGTGGAAGGGCCAGTGCCACCTAGCCAGATGGAGTCTTAACCTTTGTGTTGGACAGTCAGTCAGCCATCTACTTGACAGAAAACTTACACCATTTTACCAGCACTGCAGACGATTTTTGATGAAAGTAATCATTAGGAATGTGGATGATCTTTTGTCCGATCGTTCACTTGAAAATGACAATGATTATGACAGTGAAAGCAATGTGGGACACCTGCTGGATGCTATGAAGCAGACAAAGTTTTCAGCAGACCAGTGTACTTTATAGTGACTTTGAGTCTACTCACAGTTCCAGTGATGGCAAAAGTTGGGCAAGGCCTGAGGAAGCAGGCAAAAAGGGGAGGGTGGGGTGGATAGGGGGGAGAAAGATGGTGAAGTGAAGAAATCCGAGTGGGCAGAAGGGGGCGTGGCCAAGTCAGCAGGGCCAGAAAAGTTGAATTCATGCATTATATTGAAATATTTGTGTATGGATATGATCACATTGGTAAAAGGGATCCCCAAGGAGTGTATTTTCAGTCTTCCTGTGGTTTGTCTTGTATATCATGGCCAAGAAATTTGCTTTAGTGTCAATTTTGCATAAATTATTTTTTTTAAGTAGGCATGTTGTGTAAGGTTTATGTAAAAAGAATTCTTAAGATCACAATAGACATTCAGATTCCTTATTCAATTTTCATTAAAATTTTAACGCATGTTTTTCTATCTTAAATAGTTTTCACGCCATAATTTTTTGTTAACCCTTTCAATACGGCAAGCCTGTTTTCCAGCTCAGCTTTCTGCTACCTTTCAGTCCTGTAAGGGGGAAAACCAGCGTGACCGAATTTTCCTTCAATTTCTAGGTTTCTGAGGTGCAGAAGAATGCAAAATGGGTACCTAGGTAAATTTTTCATAAACACACACACAAAGCTTTATAAACATTCTCGTGGGAAAGGAGAAGCAGTGTTTGCTGTATCAAAACTACTTTCCTGAGACCATTGATGCCAGTTAGCTGCATGACGGATCACTGTAAACAAACGGTCCTCTGGTAATGTTATCACCGGAATATCAGCTGACAGGACTGAAGGGGAGAGCGCCAGGGCAGAAATTTAGGATAGAAGCAGTAATTGTTAGCAAATATTCAGTGTTGTAAGGGCTAATTATTAACTCCAAAACTGTAAAAACCTATGGCACTGGCAGGACTCTTAGATCAGATTTTTCCTGGTGGCGAACTGGTAAATCAATCCATGTATACATTATAATGGTATGGCACAAACAGAATTATTACACATGAAGCAGTTATATGGCATACACAGATTTATTGACACTTATGGAAAAGATGAAATATACAATGCTTATATGTTTACTGAAGAGGCAGCTTTAAAAACAATTTTCATCAGGCATTAGATAGTTTAACCCTCTTGCATTTGGATTCTCTGAACGCAAATTACCCCTAGATTTCACATTCCATCATGAAGTCAGATCAGGCACACATGCTCACTCACCTTTTCCTCCTTCTAAATACATACCAGCAGCTATAATTACTTCCAGACTCTCACAGCAGGGTCTATGTGTCTGGCCTGATAGAGCTTCGGCATGTGGTAGAGAAGGGTCAAGATCACTGTGTGATGGAAAACTACTGTGTGTAAATCCCAGCAAATCCTGGGTTTGTGATTTAGGAAGGGGGGGGGGGGGAGGAGGTTCAATTAATCCCAGCAAATCCTGGGTCAAGACTAAGAGGGTTAAAAAACAATTTTCATCAGGCAAGTGTTAAGGCAGTTTGAAAAACAATTTTCCTGAGGCAAAAGTTTGGCCATGATGTGAGTGTTGAGTTGATCAAAATCAATATGATCTCTGTTTACAGCTGGAGTTGTGTCAAGAGGAAGACTACTACAAGGTGTATGAAGTGGATCTCCATGGAACAGATATCACTACTGTGCCTGACCTAGAAAAGGTCAGAAGTGCTGCATCTGTCACTGTGACATCATGATGATGTTATGCACGCATGCATGCACATGTACACACACACACACACACACACACACACACACACACACACACACACACACACACACACACACACACACACACACACACACACATATTTGTGTATTTGCACACATACAAATATGTGCACACATACCCACAAGCACTTCGACCCATCCTATACATGCTCGCACAAATAAGCACGAAACCAATTGCCCGTGTGTGTGTGTGTGTGTGTGTGTGTGTGTGTGTGTGTGTGTGTGTGCGTGCGTGCGTGCGTGCGTGCGTGCGTGCGTGCGTGCGTGCGTGCGTGCGTGCGTGCGTGCGTGCGTGCGTGCGTGCGTGCGTGCGTGCGTGCGTCCGTGCGTCCGTGCATGCATGCGTGTGTGTGAGCAAGCGAGCGAGTGAGTGAGTGAGAGAGAGATTTTATTTTATTTATTCTTTTATTCTTTTATATCGAGGATAATGGAATAAGCACTCTTGTGCTTTTTTACATCCAGTCCCTGTGTGTATGCAGTTTTTTGTAAATGTCATCTGTTCGCATCGGCACACGATGGCCTACTCTTACGAAAAGCGGAACAGGATTTAACATGTGCGCAAGGTGTTCTGCGTGCGTTCGCACATGGGGCCTCGGTTTAAAGTGTCATGCGAAGGACTTGTGGGGAGAGTGGAGTCAGCACTGATGTTAGAGAGAGAGAGAGAGAGAGAGAGAGAGAGAGAGAGAGAGAGAGAGAGAGAGAGAGAGAGAGAGAATGAATGAATGAATGAATGAATGAATAATCTTTATTTTTCAAGGGTAACAGAGTAAGTAAGCATTACATACTTTTTTTCATCCGGCCCTTGCCCTGATCAGGGAATAAAGCTAAGAAACCCCCTCCCTACCCCTACATACCAGCATCACCACCAGCAGCAGTTCAACCAATATAAAAAAAGAAAACAGAATACATTCAACAAAACGCGTCATCCTAACTGGATACACTGATAATTATTTAAACAAAAAATAACACAGCAAAAGATATTAAAAAATAGCAAATATTCAGGACCATGAAACAGAAGGCATTACAAATCTATAATGCATGAGTGTGTGTGTGTGTGTGTGTGTGTGTTGTGTGTGTGTGTGTGTGTGTGTGTGTGTGTGTAAGCGGGAAAACAAGCAAAGTAGGCATAAAAGGGGAAAAAAAAACAGAATAAAAAAAACAGCAACAACATAAAATCCTTTAAACACAAAAAACTATATGAAAACACATTTCAATATTCAAATGGTAAGAATCCAGTTTGAATCCAACATAACAACCAAAATACTCCTCTCCATAATAAGTCTAGGATAGAATATCTGAAGGTGGAAGTTGGAGGGGAAAGGAAAGGGAAAGGAAGCAAGAGAGAGAGAGAGAGAGAGAGAGAGAGAGAGAGAGAGAGAGAGAGAGAGAGAGAGAGAGAGAGCATCGCCAAATTACATCGTCATCAAAACAAACCAGTCAGCAAAAATATTTTTAAAAACTCACACTTCCATAAAAAATAACTATCATCAATGAAACCTAAAAACTCCCAATTTGACCAAACCTAACAAGGAAAAGAAAACCCAGAGAGAGAGAGAGAGAGAGAGAGAGAGAGAGAGAGAGAGAGAGAGTATCTTCAAATTATATCAAAACAATTTAGTCAATATTTCAAAACACTCTCACTTCTGTAAAAAAAAAAAAAAAAAAAAAAAAAAAAAAAATAATTATCATCAATTATCTATAAGCTCATAATGTAGCCAATCCTTACAAGGAAAAGAAAACCCCAAAAGGCAAACAACAAGCAAAAGAGCAAGATTGTATATAAAATTATTTGTAAAAATCAAATAGGAGCGAAACAACATTTAAGGTTATAAATACAAACCAGTTTTAAATCAAACTCTAAACATTAAAAAATAATATGTTTTACTAATGAAGATGAAAAAAATAGCAAATAATCAGGACCAGAGAGAGAGAGAGACAGAGAGACAGAGAGACAGAGAGACAGAGAGAGACAGAGAAAGACAGAGAGAGAGAGAGCGTCATCAAATTGCATCGTCATCAAAACAAACCAATCAACGAAATATTTCAAAACACCCACAAAACACTTCTGTAAACAAATTATCATCAATGAAACCTATAAACTCACAAAACATTCATATGAAAATTAATATATTCTGTGTGTGTAAGTGTGTGTGTGTGTGTGTGTGTGTGTGTGTGTGTGTGTGTGTGTGTGTGTGTGTGTGTGTGTGTGTGTGTGTGTGTTAGTGTGTGCGTGGTCGTGCGTGCATACATGCTTGTGTGTGTGTGTGTGTGTGTGTGTAAGTGTGTGTGTGTGTGTGTGTGTGTGTGTGTGTGTGTGTGTGTGTGTGTGTGTGTGTGTGTGTGTGTGTGTGTGTGGAGGGGGGAAAAACAAGTAAAGAAGGCATAGAAGGAAATAGACACGGAAAAAAAAAAAAAAAAAAAAAACCACCTAATTAAAATTTGTATATCTATATTTGAACAGTAAAACTACAATTTCAATTCAAATTTTTAAGAACCGAAACTTTCCTATCCTATCCAATAATAAGACTAGGATAGCATATGTAGAAGTGGAAGATGGAAAAAAAAAGAAGTAATAAATAAGTAAAAAAAAAATAAAATAAAATAAAGGTATCTTTAAATTACATCATAATCAAAATAAATCAGTCAACAAAGTATTTCAAAACGCCCACAAAACACTTCTGTAATCATCAATGAAACGTATAGGCCCAGGCTCACCATGTGGCCAGGCCTAACAATGAAAAGAAAAATCCGGAAGGCAAAACAAACAAAGAGCAAAATTGTATAAAAGAAGTAACAAATAGGGGCGAAACAACATTTAAGGTTACACAAACAAGTTTAAAATCAAACCCGATACATTAAGAGATACAAAATTTACTAATGAAGATGAAAGATAAAATGCAATTATTCAGGACAATGGTACATAAGGCATTACAAATCAATAAGCCAAAACATTCATATGAAAAATAATACATTCCATGTGTGTGTTTGTGTGTGTGTGTGTGTGTGTGTGTGTGTGTGTGTGTGTGTGTGTGTGTGTGTGTGTGTTTTTTCTGTGTCTGTGTCTGCGTGTGTGTGTGTGTTGTATGTATGTATGCGTGTGTGTTTGTGTGTGTGCGTGTGTGGTGTGTGTGTGTATGTGTGTGTGTGTGTGTGTGTGTGTGTGTGTGTGTGTGTGTGTGTGTGTGTGTGTGAGGGAGGGGAAGCAAAGACAGCATAAAAAAACCCCACACACATGATAAAAAAACAAAAACAAACAAAAATAAAAAACCCTTAAACACAAAACACTAAATAAAATCACATCACTATATCAAACAGTAATTCAAATTTAATTCAACATAGCAACCAAACATCTATACAGTAATAAGTCTAGGATGGAAAAGAGAGAGAGAGAGAGAGAGAGAGAGAGAGAGAGAGAGAGAGAGAGAGAGAGAGAGAGAGAGAGAGAGAGAGAGAGAGACAAGGCAAGGCAAGGCAAGGCAAGGCAAGGCAAGGCAAATTCTTTTATTCAAGGATAATAGATAAGCACACATGTGCTTTTTTACATCCAGTCCCCGCCCTTCTCAGGGATAACATCAAAATAAAAGATATTAAACAATAAAACTATACGCAGTACCAAACAACATACAGAAATAAGTACACTGCATATAATAAGGTAAAAGAAATGTGACAGTACACTACATATAATAAAGTGAGAAAGGTGCACTCATTCAGAAGAGAAAATCAGAAGTCACAATAAAATAATTTGGATTATTAAAGAAGAAGGAAAGAAACGAAAAGAAAAAAAATCCCAGAACAAAACAAACAAACAAATAAACAAACAAAAAACAAACAAAAAAACAAAACAAAAAAACCAAAAACCCAAACAAACAAAGAAACAAACAAACAAAAAAAAACAACAAAACAAAACAAAAAAAAACACCCCCCCCCAAAAATCAACAACAACAACAACAACAACAACAAAAAACCGCTAATAAACAAAAGAGCCAGCAGGAGCCAACAGCAGAACATTATAATAAACAACTGAAACATCAGTCTACGTCCATATGTCTAAAGTTATACAAGTCATTTAAATCATACATTTGGATAAAAGGGGGGAAAAAATAAATGATATTCTTATTTGAAGGGGGCGGGGGAGAATACTATAAAAATTTTTTTTTTAAAACCAAACAAAAAAACCAAAAAAAAACACATACAGAAAATTCAAAATCTGGGTTTCAATCAGGTACTGTTCTTTGATATAGAGAAAAAAATGTAAAGAAAGAGAGAGGAGAGAGAGAGAGAGAGAGAGAGAGAGAGAGAGAGAGAGAGAGAGAGAGAGAAGAGAGAGATGTATATTAGTCTTTCTGTGCATTTGATTTGCTGTACAAATTTACTTATCTGTTAATATAAAGTGTAAAGTCATGTCTTCTGCCTGCCATAATTTTTTTGTGCAGTATTTTGCGTTTTATGAAATCATGCAGGTACGTTAATAGTTTTCATTTCCTTGACATTTTTCCCAACAGCCATGTTTAGTGTATTTACATAATGTTGGTTGGAACATGTATGCAGTTCATGTTGATTTTTAAAGAGAAAAGGTACAGTACCAGTGTTTATATCATTCCTGTTTGTCTGTTGATCAGTTCCGCAAGTTGAGGATTCTGGACCTGTCTGGCAACCACATACAGAAAATTCAAAATCTGGGTTTCAATCAGGTACTGTTCTTTGATATAGAGAGAAAAATGTAAAGAAGATGAGGAGAAAATCAGAGAGAGAGAGGAGAGAGAGAGAGAGAGAGAGAGAGAGAGAGGAGAGAGAGAGAGTGCGCATGGATGTATGTTTGCATGTGCATGTGTGTGTGCATGCATGCTTACATGTGTGCAGCATGCATGTGTGCATGCATGCATGCATGTGTGTAATTTTGCTATGAAAAAAGGTGACAAAATGAAGCTGAAGCTGCATACACTGACACCATTTGATGTTTCTGAAAATAGTTGACAAGCACAATTGGATGTATGTAGATCTTTAAAATATAAACAAAACCAAATAGTTCATATGTTGAAAAAAGTTAATCAGAATTAAATGAGATGAATGTTGTCCAAAACATTTGTTTGCAGAACTGTGCAAATGGAAAGACATTTCAGTGAAGGGTTACTCAAATCTGCCCATGTACACTTGAGAAAAATATTTTATAGTAGATAAGGTTGGCATAAAACTCTGCTGGCAAGTATTGTTCTCACATAATAGATGCAAATGATTATTTCCACTCAGTAACTTTCATAATGATTTGATATTTTATCTCCTCCTCCTCCTCCAACTTTCTAGTAGAGCATTTTGGTCATTCTGAATTGTTGTAACTTGTATCATAGAAGATTGGTTTTTTGTTGGTCTTATTTGATTGATAGTTTTTTTTTTTAAAAGTGAATGAAACTGAAATAGATGACTCAGGTATATGTGGTGGAATCATTTTTTTTATTTGACAGAGAGAAGGACAGACAGACCAGACAGGACAGACAACAAAAACGAAGGAGTGATAGAAAAGGGGACATTTCAAGCACAGAATTTCCAGAAGGTGTGGAAGTTATTTATACTAAAAGGGCTCCGGTATTCTCTTTGGAAATTTTTTGAATTTGTTTTAGACAGATGATTCATGACTGAACACTTGTCATCTGATCATCTAGAAGGAGATCTACACATATCAGTCCAACATCTGATTTATCCCTGATTCATGAATTGATCATTGATTTGCTGTTGATTGCATTATGTTGCAGGATGTGAGAGACCTCAAGCTGTACGACAACAAAATATCAAAAGTGGATAGTCTTGAAAAGTACTGCTTTCATTTTGTTCTTTTCGTATGGTAAAAAAGAGTCAATGAGTGTGTGTGTGTGTGTGTGTGTGTGTGTGTGTGTGTGTGTGTGTGTGTGTGTGTGTGTATGTGTGTGTGTGTGTGTGTGTGTGTGTGTGTGTGTGTGTGTGTGTGTGTGTGTGTAATAGTCAAGTCAAGTCAAGTCAAAATGATCTTTATTGAGGGTAAAAGATTAAGTTTACACAACTTTTTTTCATCCTGCCCTCACTAAAAAAAAAATTTATAAAAGTTGACTTCTAAAGCATACAAAGACAAATATCAACCTTGTTGAAAAACTCAAAAAAATGAGGATTTTTTTTACAACAAATCTCTCAAGATAAAAAAAAACAACAACAAAAAACCCAGACCCAAGACAGTACAACATAAGCTCACGTGTGTGTGTGTGTGTGTGTGTGTGTGTGTGTGTGTGTGTGTGTGTGTGTGTGGTGTTGTGTGTGCATGTGTATATGTGTACTGTGTACCTGTGGTGTGGTGTGTACTATTGTGTGTGTGTGTGTGTGTGTGTGTGTGTGGTTGTGTGTTGTGTGGTGTGTGTGAGAGAGAGAGAGAGAGAGAGAGAGAGAGAGGGGGGGGATCAACTTTACTACATTTGGATACATGATGTATTTTTACCAGTGAATGATGAGTTTTTGCATCCCGTTTAAACATTGCTTTTCTTGGATAATTGGGGAGATTTACTTTGTATTTGCAGAGTGGAAATATCATCATCATCATCATCATCATCGTCATCATCATCACCATCATTATAATCATTATTATCATAATCGTTGTTATCATCATCATCATCATCATCATTATTATTATTATTATATTATTTATTATTATTATTATTATTATTATTATTATTATATATATTCATTATATATTATTTTTATTATTATTATATTATATATTATTATGCTGTTGTCATCATCATTTAGTTATCATCATCATCATCATCATCGTCATAATTGTTATTGTTATCATCATCATCATCATATGTCATCATTGTTATTGCTATCATTATTATTATCATTATTGAACAGCTCTCTATTTTGTTTCAGCATGAAAGAGTTGTGCAATCTACAGCTTCAGCATAATCAAATAGAGAGTTTAGGTAAGGTGTGTGTGTGTTGTGTGTGTGTGTGTGTGTGTGTGTGTGTGTGTGTGTGTGTGTGTGTGGATACATATATGCATATAAACTTGCAGAGTGTGCATATCTTATTTTATTTTGATGTTTGCATATCTTATAAAAATATATGGCATTTGTATGCCCACATTTTGAAATACTTGCATATAATATCCATATGTGTATATAATGTGTTTCCTGGAGTGAGAATGTGAACCAATGAATTTTTGTGGGATTGCATACAAAAGCTGCCCTGCTTGCAAATACATAATGGTAATTGTCTTTCAATAAAGTAAGAGTATGTATTTCAAGTAAATATGCTTCAGTGGTCTGCAAACGTGGCTAATGTGCATGCATACTGGCATAATAATGTTTGACTCTGGATTTCTTATATAGGTGTCCATCTTTATATGTTGGAGACATGTGCATGGGTATCTTGTTGCCTCTGTTTTATTTGCACTCTCAGCGTCTTCACATGTCAGAATCCGTTTCAAAACTGTGTATTGTATATTGTGTTTGTTTCTGTCTGTGCCTGTTCCCCGTTAGACTGTTACTGTTTAATTGCTTGATCAGCTGATGGAAGGATGAATCAACTGATGTTTCATCAATTGGCTGAGTTCTTGTTGTTGCACATACCCCCATTGTTAAACCCTGGGGGTCTCCAGAATGTGCACTCTGACTCCATCATCCCACCTGGAATCACTGTGAGATTGAAATCGCACTCTGGATGAGAAGTTTGCATGCATGACCGGTTGAAGTACTTCACTATAATTGGCAGATTTTCTCTAATGTCAGAGGAAGTAGGTTCAGTTAGCCAGTGTTTGAATGAGAAAGTGAATAACTCTTAGAGTATGTATGGAACAGGATCTATGGAGGAAAGTTGCATGATAGATGATAGATAGAAAAGATTTAGCTTGGAATAGCAGTTTGTCAGGTTGGTGATACTGTATGACCGTTGTCTTTGTTGTCAGGGAAGAGCCTGAGTGGGCTGAAGAAGCTGAAGTGCCTGCGTCTGGACAGCAATCGCCTGACCAAGGTGGAGACCAGCGAAATGGTCAGCTGTGTCAACCTCACCACACTGGACCTCAGCAACAACCGCCTGACCAACCTCAGTGTGAGCTGCTTAGAGAGGTGGAAAGGGGGGGGGGGGGGGATGATGGTCAGGGGGACAGAAAAAAGGAGGGGGGTGAAAAGAGGAAGGGGGTGAAAAGAGGAAGGGGGTGAAAAGAGGAAGAGGGAAGGGGTAGCAGGAAAATGGGGAAGGCATGATATGGGAAGCACATTGTGGAACAGTGGAATATAAAGTACTGATGATTTGCTTCTAATTTTCTTGAGGAAAGGGGATCATTTTGATGCTGAGGTTCATTTTTAACGCTTCCAGGACAGGAATCTTCGGTCAAAGGTGTAACTGAGAATTACCCACTTTTAGAACTGAGGTCAACTAAGGTCAAGTTGAGCATATCTTTTTTTTTGACTCAACCCCTCATGTCTGCTATGTTAGACATTCTTTGGCCTTGTAAGAAAAGGATTTGTTTACAAGTAGTCATTTAAAAAAATATACTACAGGTTCAGACCAGCAAAGCATTTGAATTTGTTTTGTCTATGACTGCCTCAAGTAAGTTAGAATTAACTTAATGTTTCTTTTTCCATTTATAAGGAAAAGTGATCAGCCCATTATCAAAATACTGATGTCTAATCCTCATTTTCCTGTCTAGTTTCACTAAAAAATGTGTATACATACATGGCTTAAGTGTGGTTGTCTCCCCTATCCTGGAAAATTGGTTCATGATCTCCTTTTCTGGGTAGCATTAAAATGTAGTCATTTGCAGTCACTGTAGATTTCTCAACATGAAATTTAGGTAGCTCTCTCCAGATAGCCTGAATGCATACATCACCTATCTAAAGTTTTTTTCTTGAGTGTATAGATTTGTGTTTATGAAATTGCTTTTTGTTTGGAGAGCTTTCTTGTTATGATCGGTCTCTTCTTATACCTCAGCTTGTTTTTTTGTTTTTTTCACATTTGCACCCAGACCAACAGCCATGGTCTATTAGATAGGATGAAAGTCTGGATTCCTTCATGTATACATAAAGAAATGAATTTATTTATTTATTTAGTCAGTATTTAGTTATTTATTTTTTTATTTCAAGGATAATGCAATTAGCACTCATGCACTTTTTTTTTTACATCCAGTCCCCGTGTGTATGCAGTTTTTTGCAAATTTTGTCCTCCATTCCAACTGGCACACAATGGCCTACTCTTCTGAAAAGTGGATCAGGTTTTAACATGCGTGCTAGATGGTCTGCTCATGAATGAAGAAACATCAAGTGAATATTCTTTTTTTTTTTTATCTCACTGAAAATGGACAGCATATTTTAGTTGACATGTTGTACATGAAAAATAGAATTGTTTATTGTAGCATGTCATGTGTGCTGTATTGTGTAACATTGTGTTAGACTGTGTATTATACTAGATTGCATTGTATAGCATTGTATTGTGTTGTGCTTGCTGTGCTTGCTGTGTGGTATTGGGTTAGATTGCATGGTGTTTCATCGTATGGCTTTATTATTATTTTTTTACATTTTCCCTTATGGAATTCAAACTGTTTTTCTTTGCGAGAACTTGCATCAAGACATAGCACCACTTTAACAAAAAACAAAAATAACATGTTTAGTGCATGCATTGTTTTTGTCTGTAAAGATTTTCTTTGCTTTCAGTCTCTTTCTTTTGTTCTTCGTTTTACATTCAGCACAGTCAGAATATCACAACACAAGCTGTGTAAACTGACAGCAGCACACCATTGATAAGCTGTGTAAACTGACAGCAGCACACCATAGCTACATGTGACAGCAGCACACACAGCTATATATGACAGCAGCACACCATAGCTATATATGACAGCAGCACACCATAGCTACATGTGACAGCAGCACACCATAGCTACATGTGACAGCAGCACACCACAGTATATATGACAGCAGCACACCACAGCTACATGTGACAGCAGCACACCATAGCTACATGTGACAGCAGCACACCACAGCTACATGTGACAGCAGCACACCATAGCTATATATGACAGCAGACACACAGCTACATGTGACAGCAGCACACCATATCTATACATGACAGCAGCACACCATAGCTACATGTGACAGCAGCACACCATAGCTATATATGACAGCAGCACACCACAGCTACATGTGACAGCGCACACCATAGCTACATGTGACAGCAGCACACCATATCTATATATGACAGCAGCACACCACAGCTATATATGACAGCAGCACACCACAGCTACATGTGACAGCAGCACACCATAGCTACATGTGACTGCAGCACACCATATCTATATATGACAGCAGCACACCACAGCTAATATGACAGCAGCACACCACAGCTACATGTGACAGCAGCACACCATAGCTACATGTGACAGCAGCACACCACAGCTACATGTGAAGCAGCACACACAGCTACATGTGACAGCAGCACACCATATCTATATATGACAGCAGCACCCACAGCTACATGTGACAGCAGCACACATAGCTACATTGACTGCAGCACACCATATCTATATATGACGCAACACCACAGCTATTATGACAGCGCAATCATAGCTATAGTCATTTGAAGTGTTCCTGTTGTGGGGTAGGCCCTTGCTTACCTGCCCAATCTGGAGGAACTCTTTATGTCGGGAAACAACCTGCAGAAGTTGACCGACCTCCATCGTTGCAAAAAGCTGACGGAAGTGGACATGTCCAGGAATCGCCTGACCGACCTGTCCGCCATCTCAGGATTGCCGGCACTGCAG
>CM060318.1:15609653-15619653 GCA_030674155.1 Stramonita haemastoma
GACATGCTGTTGCACTCTGGTCTTTAGAGCACAAAGCCTGGGTAAGTAAGTATGGAAGGCAAACTGTTACCCATGCAGCAGACCCCCCCCCCCCCCCCTCTCCACGCCACTGGAATGATCAATTGGAAAAGGCAATGACCCCTACAAACGGTTCCAGTACCATTGCAGGAGCCATCAGAACGTTGCCATATACAGCCCCGAGCTGCCCTGGGACTCCAACTCCCCAATTTTTCCTCAGGGATGGTATCTAAACATTTTATTTATTTTATTTTATTCTTTTATATTGAGGATAATGGGATAAGCACTCATGTGCATTTTTTCATCTAGTCCCAGTGTGTATGCAGTTGTGTAAATATTGTCATCTGTTCCTACTGGCACACAATGGCCTTCTCTACAAAAAGCGGAACAGGATTTAAGTGTGTGCAAGATGTCTGTGTGCGTTCGCACACGGGACCTTGGTTTACAGTCTCATCCGAAAGACTTTTGGGGGGAGCGTAGTCAGCACTGATGTTAACTCCAGGGGAAAAATCCCCTCCAACGGGAATCGAACCCCGGTCGTCAAATTGCCAGCCAATGTTTGACTACTAGGCTATCCCATCCCCCATGACACCTGTGTGCATGCTGTTTTTTTAAAATAATTTTGTCATCTGCTCCTACCAGCACACGATGGCCTGCTCTTCCAAAAGGCGGAACGGGGTTTTAACGTGTGTGCAGGATGTTCTGCGTGTGTTTGCACACAGGGCCTCGGTATATAGTCTCATCCGAAGGACTGAGTCATCCGAATGAAACAAAGCCTCGCATAATTGACTGGTGTCTCCTGATTTAGAAAACAGGACACTGTTGTGACAGATCTTTTGCTTGCATGGGAGGTAATGTTATTACCTCCCTGTCACAAGTACAACCCCAGAAGAACAAGAGCGACAGCCAGAAAAAGGTTGATTCTGACAAGGTGTGCACAATGCACAAATTCAACATCACTCAGTAAGGCGTAGAGAAGAGTGCTAAATTTAGCACGCTCCTTCCTTTTACCTAGTCCATGTGTGGTCAGCTCCTGCTTTAAATAGCACCAGATGGCCACAGCTGGGCTGTGTTGGGCTGGGATGGGATAGTTAGCTCCTGAGAGGAGCTGAAAGTGGGGGATACTGACAGGTGTGTGTGGTGATTTTGTGTGCAGTGTCAGCTGAAGGAGGTGGCGGAACTGGTGGAGGTGTGCCTTGCTGGGAACCCAGTGACCCTGGAGGGGGGGGAGTGTCCGGCCTACCACACTGACCTGCCCTCTGTCCTGCCCGGCCTGGAGGTCATCGATGGGGTCAGTGCACTGCTAGTGTACATCACTTTTTGTGTCTGTAGTGTGTGTGTGTATACAGGGGGGGGGGGGGGGGAGAGCAGTGTGATGTGTGTGTTGAGGGGGAGTGTAGTGTGTATGTGTGTGGTGTATGTGTGTGTGTGTGTGCGTGTGTGTGTGTGCATGCGTGCGTGCGTGTGTGCGTGCATACGTACGTGCGTGCGTGCGTGTGTGATCTTCAGTTTTACATCTCTTCACAAAAAGCAATATTAGACAAAAATGTTGAGTGCATGGGTGCATGTATGGGAGTGTTCAAGTGTTTACATCCATGTATGTAAGTGTGGATAGTGCATGTGCTCAAACACATATTTGTACCAATGTCTATTATATATGTAAGTGTACCTGTGCCTTGTGTGTTACCATGTGTGTGTGTGTGTGTGTGTGTGTGTGTGTGTGTGTGTTGTGTATGTGTGTGTGTGTGTGTGTGTATGTGTGTGTGGTGTGCGTGTGTATGTGTGTGTGGTGTGTGTGTGGTGTGTGTGTGTGTGTGTTGTATGTATATGTGTGTGTGTGCATGCATGTGTGACTGTGTCTTTTCTCTCTTGACAAATCGTTCTGAAGATCTCTGTGTGTGTGTGGCAGGCCCTGGTCAAGCGAGGCAGTGGTAAAGGCGGTGCTGTGGCTCCCCTCATGCGCCCCATGTCAGCTTCCAGTGGTCAGTACACGTTCATTGGCTTGGCTGTGGGCTGGCTGGCGGGCTGGCTGGCTGGGCTGGCGCTGGCTGGCTGGTTGGTGGCTGGCTGGTGGGCTGGCTGGGTGGCTGGTGGGCTGGGTTGGGCTGGCTGGCTGGTGGTTGGTTGGCTGGCTGGCTGGCTGGCTGGCTGGCTGTGGCTGGGCGGGTGCGGGTGGTGGGTGCTGGCTGGTGCTGGCTGCTGGCTGGTGGTTGTGGGCTGGCTGGCTGGGCTGGGCTGGCTGGGCTGGGTGGGGCTGGGCGGCTGGTTGTTGGGTTGCTGGCTGGCTGCTGGCTGGCATGGCTTGTTGTATTATATTAAATTGTATTGTATTGCAGTGTATTGTATTGTTTTGTGCTCCCCCATGGGTAGACCAGGGGCCTGTATGTATAAATAGCATCCCCACCTTCTAGAAATTCTGATTTTCCCTTTTTTTCCCCCTTCTTTTTATTCCTGCCTTGTTCCTTTTCTTCCCCTGTCATCTCCTTTTTGTCTGTTTCTGCCTTCTTTATCCATTCTTCTGGGTTTGTCTCAGAAAGATGTAAAAATAAATGATTCTGTCCCATGCTGAAGTCGGATGCGCTGGGCATGAATTGTCAGCACATTGCAATTTTGGTCATAAATAATAATTGTTGCTGTCTGAGCATTTGAAGAAGAAGACTACCCAAGTCTCATGGCCAGGGTGAAAAGACCTAGTCCAGCTTTAGATAAGAGTTGGCTCCACAATGTTGTGTATTCTAAAAAGAAAAAAGTGTATAGTTTGTGCCCCAAATCTCACTTCTTATTTCTTTGTCCCAGGGTAAAGGCACTGCCTGGTGTCAGAAAACTGACACTAAAAGGTGTTCCCATCACCTATGTGGTCCTAGAGGAGCAAGGCATCAGAGACCTGAGTTTCTCTTGGGGCCGGCATATTGAGGGCTCAGAACTGACACTAATAAGCAAAAAATAAATTCTGGTGATACATGCCTTAGAGGCTAAAAGAAGCAGAAATGAATCAGTACCACTTTGAAATGTCTGGATGGTTTTCTGGTGTGTTTTTTTAATAGTATTTTGTGGCACACAGTACACCTGTATCTTACTTTTGAATGTGGATTATTATATGTATATACTGGATGTGTCTTGTACAAACTGTGCCCCACATATGTTAGTAAATATATATATATAATATATATATATATAATATATATTTGAAAGAAAAGTAAGGAAAGAAAGAAAAACCCAAAACTGGGAAAAATAACATACAAATGTCAGAGAAAACCTGTAGAAAATGTAAGTGTAAAAGAAGAAGACACAAATCATTATCATTGTTTTTGTTACAAGGTTCAAGATTAAAGATTTAATTCCTTTCACCCCTTTTGGGGCATGGAGGATAACAAGCAAATTCAACAGGAGAAAATAAACCTTACAGCAATACATCCAAAAGTATTATCAATACCAACAGGAATTGAAAAGCGAGAATTCTTCCATTGATATGAAAAATACAGTCATGTTAATATGCTATGTCATAGTTATGTCAGACATGCGTCTGTTTCAGTGGTGAGTGTGCGGCAGGTCGATACGCAGTTGAAGAGCGTCATCAACGAACAAGAATCGTTGCAAAAATCCATTGCTGACAGGTACCTGGCTTAGCTCAGGGTGTGCTGTGTGTTTTTTGGTGTCTGGTCCTTCTGTGTACATACATACATATATATGTATATATATATGTGTTATATATATATAATATATATATATATTTTTTTTTTTGTCTATCCTATCAGTCATGATAAGATTGATCATTGTAATCATTGTTAGAATAAGCAGTATATTGTACAACTACTACATCTAATTCTTCTACTGCTAATACTACTACTTATTCTGCTGCTACTACTACTACTGCTGCTACTACTGCTACCTCTACTACTACTACTACAACTACAACTACTACTACTACTACTACTACTACTACTACTACTACTTACTACTGCTACTAGCTACTACTCTACCAAAGTCACTGATCTGGCTATTGCTCATGCTGTTACTACTGCTGAATACACATTTATGTGTCCTTTTTTCAAAATCATTGGTTGAACTCTTGTTGTCATTGTTGTAGTTGTTTGTTGTTGTTGTTGTTGTTGTTTGCTTTAGGCCGCGGCCATAGTAAACCCTCGTTTTGACGGCGTCAGAACGACGGGCCGGTGAAAAATGCTGCCCAGCTGAATTACTCTTTGGCATCACTGAAAACGGCTGTGCGTGGCCATAGTAGACCCGGCCCGGCCCGTTCTTTTTAACCCGTCGTTTTGACGTTCGAGCAACATGTCCGTTTGCCGGGTCGACGGAAAGGAAAATAATCAAGAAAAACTTATTTATGGTGCTTCAAAAATTCTGACTACACAAACTAGTAAATTAACCTTTCCCGATTACATTCCAATGGTTTTGATAAAAGTTTTGGGGGAGATTTTACATAAAAACACTTTTTATGTCGAACTATTTTCTGTCGATTTGCGTCACCCCCGCGGCAGCCTCATGTTTGCGTCACTCGCAGTCTCGGGTAACCATATTGTCAGAAAGAGACGGGCCGGGTTGACTATGGCCGCTTTGACGGATCCGTTCTCCTGTCAAAGAGACGGCCGTCGAAACAACGGGACGGGCCGGGTTTACTATGGCCGTAGCCTTAGGGGGGTTGTTATTTTTTCGTTTGTTTTGTTTTGCTGATAGTCCCTAATCAGGGCAAGGGGTGGATGAAAAAAAGTATGTGAATGCCTATTCTGTACGTGAATGCATATGTGTGTGTGTGTGTGTATGCTTGTGCATGTGTGTATGTATGTGCACAGTGTGTGTATGTGTGTATGCATGTGCATATGTGTGTGTGTGTATGCGTGTGCATGTGTGTGTGTGTGTGCGTGTGTGCACAAGGGGTGTGTGTACATGCCTGTGGTGGCATTATTGAGGGGGTGGTGTTGTGTGTGGGCAGGTTTGCCTCCCTGAAGAGCCTGTTTGACACCTTGCCTGCACAGCCCCCATCACCATCCTCATCTTCCTTAGCTGATGGGCCGTCCTCAACACCTCCCACCCACCCCACAGTCTAGTCGATGCAGCAGGTAATGGGGATGATAGTGATGATGGTGAGGAGGAGGAGGATGAAAACATGATGATAGATGATGATGATGATGACGATGACGACGACGACGACGACGATGACGACGACGATGATGATGGGAAAAAAAAGATTGATAATGACAGAAGAAGAAAAAAGAAGAATGATGATGGTGATGGTGATGATGATGATGATGATGATGATTATAATAATAATCAGAGTAATAAAGTTGATGGTAATAAAGATGATTTGATGATGATGGATGATGATGATGATGATGATGATGATGATGATGATGATGATGATGATGAGAAGAAGAAGAAAGAAGAAGAAGAAGAAGAAGAAGAAGAATAGGAAGAAAAGAAGGAGGAGGAGGAGGATGAGATGATGATGATTAAATAGTATCAGAGTAATAAAGTTGATGGTAATAAAGAGAGATGAGAGAGGAGAGAGGAGAAGGGGAGGAGAGGAGAGAGAAAAAGAAAAAAGAAGAGAAGAAGAAGAAGATAAGAAAAAAGAAAGAAAAGAAGGATGATGATGATGATGATGATGATGATGATGATGATGGCCATCATCATCACATCATCACATCATCATCCATCACTCATCATCATCATCATCATCATCATCATATAATCATCATCACCATGATAGTAATAGTAACAACAACAAACAACAACAACAACAACAATAATAATGATGATGAATGATGAAGATGAGATGATGATGATGATGATGATAGTAATAATAATAAATGGATGAATAAAAAAATAAATAGATAAATAAATAAATGGAAGTGAAACTATAACCTCCAGCAAAGTGGACAGTAACCATCTACTTACTTTATCTCAGTGTTTCCAGCTACTTTGAAACAGGAACTGAACAAAGGAAGTGAAATAGCTGTAACTTGAATGTGTAAACTGCATTGGTTTTTTGATTCATTAACTTGCTCACATTTGAAACTCTAGCTGAGAAACATGGGGGGGGGGGGGGGGGAGGAGGGTGTGGCAATCCCAAGACAAATCCCCTCCAAAGCCTCCAGGGTTTCTATAATGTGTGTGTGTGTGTGTGTGTGTGTGGTGTGTGTGTGTGTGTGTGTGTGTGTGTGTGTGTGTGTGCAGGAGAAATCGAATTCGTGAGGCCCAGGCTTTTGCTGCTACAGTGCCTGACCAAGATGGGGGAAAGTGATGGCATCAGTGTGTAAGTTACAGTCCTCACATGCAATTTATTTTTATCAGCCATAATTTTGCTATACAATATTCAAGTGTAGCAAGATTTCTTAAAATAAAGACTTTTTTTGTATTCTGTGTTGTTGTCCTGTAGTGTGCAAGTGCTGTATAGCAAAAAGTGTTGGGGGTTTGTAGGAAGGTGGTGGTGTGCACACACATGTAGCTCCATTTGAGAGCTCAAGGACCTCCTTTTGCAGAAGCCTGTTATACTGGTGCAGTAGGCAGGACAGCCCTAGAAGGTACAGCAGAGTGCATACTGAAGTAAGTGTGTGTCTTTGCCGGGATGTGCATATGCAAAGTTTCCTAAAGGCAGGTCTTGTTGGTCAAGAGGTCCAGTATACTAGACAACCCATTTCAGATTGCAGACGAATCTGTCATGTGATATATATTTATATTTCCATTACTTACTGAATATTTAAAAAAAATAATATATAATTTATTCATTTTTTGTTGTTTTGTTCCTCAGCTACAGCTCTGAGGTTCACTACTAATGGTGGGATTTTTGTGTATGCAGCTGTTGCCCCCCCCCCATTTAGGTAGTCACAATCTGACTTTGAGGATGGTGTTTAAACATGATGCCTATGTGCTGAGTTTTTTTTTTTAAATTTTGTCTTCTGTTCCTACTAGCACAGAATGGCCTACTCTTCTGAAAGGTGGAAGGGGTTTTTAATGTGTGTGGAAGACATCAGCATGCATTCGTACATGGGGCTTTGGTTTATAGTCTTGTCCAAAGGACTTTGACATTCAGTACAATTTACTCTTCTTAAACTGGAAAGAAAGGGCAAGGCTGGAATCAAAGCCAGAGCCTCACGGTTTACTTTTTTGGCAAGTGAACATCTTAACCACCCTGCTACCTACCTTCTATGAATGCTGTAATGAGTTTTGACCATTGCTATGCTTGATTTTTTGCATATTATGTATGCATATATGTGACGCTCCACCACATAATGAGACGGAGTGCACCAGAGGTCAATTTTTAGTTTCTGACATGTTATTAATGTGCAATAAAGTGGCTATCAAATACAAAAAACAGATTGAAAATCGGACAATTCTGTGCAACATTATTACAAATTCAAATGATAGACTGCAGGATGTGACAAAATGAGAAACGGGCAAGTTTATTTTAGTAACAGGTTGTCAGAATGAGTGCTTGGGTATTTTCAAAACACATTTAAAAGCAAAAGGAATAAAAATTATGCCTTGATATTTCATTATAAGGTAGATAAACAGATCTAGTTTAATAATCAATCAAAATCTCAAAATTGACAGCTTGACCCCCACCTACCTTTAAAGGCCCCTAGCGCAAAATTGGGTAATGTGCTAAGCGACTCATTTCGTGGTGGAACGTCACATATTTTCTTTGGATAAGACTATAAATCGGGGTCCTGTGTGTGAAGGCATGGAGAATATCCTGCAAACTGAATGTTAAAACTTGTTCCATTGTTTGGAAGAGTAGGCCATTTGTGCCAGTGGGAACGCATGACAAAATTTATAAAATAACATGCACACAGGGACTAGATGTAAAAAAAAAAAAAAAAAAAAGCACTTGAGTGCTTATTCAGCTATCCTTGAAATAAAAAAGAGAATAAATGGATGAATAGATAGATAAATAAATAGATAAATAAATGAATGAATAAATACATGAATGAATAAATAAATAATCAAACAAACAAATAAACAAGTCAGTGAATAGATAAATAGATCAATAAATGAATAAATAAATAAATGAATATAAAGACCTACAATAGTTTTTTAAGTCTGTATCCGGTTAATGTGACTAAACGATCAAAATGCCCACCATAACCTTTAGTCAACTTGAATCTGTCAAAGTCTGATTTGACTCTTGATATCATGACACTGCATTTCCTACGCTTGCTGTTGATAAAGACATCCAGAAGACAGAAATCTGTAGGCTCTTTAGGATTTGCTTTGTGTTTAGTTGATGTTGATATATCAATTTAGTAATTAGTTTATTCCATGTGAGAAAAATTCCAATTGCTAATCAAGTGTGTGTGTGTTGTGTGTGTCTGTGTGTGTGTGTGTGTCTGTGTGTGTGTTGTGTGCTGTGTGTGTGTGTGTGTCTGGTGTGTGTGTGTGTCGTGTGGTTGTGTGTGTTGTCTGTGTGTGTGTGTGTGTCTGTGGTGGTGTGTGTTGTGTGTGTGTGTGTGTGTGTGTGTGTTGTGTGTGTGTCTGTGTGTGTGTGTGTGTTTTCAGAATTGCAGGGAAGGAATGGTGATTGCTCACGAAATTTGATGGCAGTTGTGAATCCATCCTTAGTATGAACTATTTAATTTGTGTATGTGGCTGTACTCAAACGCACGCCACACACACCCACACAACACACACACACACACAGAGAACATTTTGCGCACATGTCAAATCCTGTTCCGCTTTTTGTAAGAGTAGGCCATTGTGTGCCAGTGGGAACAGATGACAATATTTATACAACTGCATACACACGGGGACTGGATGAAAAAAAGCACATGAGTGCTTATTCCATTATCCTCGATATAAAAGAATAAATAAAAAAAATAAATAAACACACACACACACATACACACAACATACACACACACACACACACACACACACACACACACACACACACACACACAACACTTCACACACACACACACACACACACACACACACACACACACACAACACACACAACACACACCACACACACACACACACACACACACACACACACACAACACACACACTTACCATAACTACTTTTCAGAAGCTAAGGGGATAGCATTAGTTTGTAACATCAGTACATGCTCATTATCTGACCATTTATATTTCTGATTTGTCAAATTGCTGTCCTGAATTGGAATTTTCTCAAGGTTGGTCTATAACATAACAATAGCTTGTTTTATGTTGCTAAAATTTATTTAACAGTTTCGTTTATACTCATGACTTCTTTTCAAGATGGTGTTTGTATATCATCAAATATCTATACAAATTGCAAGAGTATGTCAAATGAAGATGATAATAATGTATGGAATTTTCATAGTGCTGAATCTTATAAAAGAAACAAATCAAAGTGCTTGTAGTTAAATCATTCACGTACATGCGACCAGATTTTGAATAAAAGGGGTTTGTTTTGTTTTTTGTTCCGTGGCTAGAGTTCTGAGGTTCACAATGGTATATTTATGCATATGCAACCATTTTTAATGAAAGTATAAAACTATTGATTCATTTGTTTTGAAAAAAAGAGAGAGAAAAAATGGTAAAGCTGGGAAAATGAATAAAAGATAGCGACTTTCTTGTGCCATCTGCAATCACCTGACTTACTGTATGCTTCAGTGTAGCATCTGTCATTCTGTGATATTGCTTAAGCATAGTCTTTTGAAATGTGTTTTTTTTTAGATAATGATCTTTTGCTTCTTTAATAATAATTTTTTTAATGATTAAACTGTTTGTGATGGAAAAGTCTTTAAAAAAATGTTTGACAAGCACACTTTATAATCTTTAGCGCCTTGTAACCTTTTTAATTTCAAACAAAATATGAATAAACAGTGTATGTATACCTCTGTACTAGAGCACTTGTGGCCAGTTGCTAATTATGTGAAGGTATGGTTGTGGATTCTCAGAAGCATGATTCTTTTATGCTCACTCTTGGAGTCTAAATGATATTCCCACCAGTGTAGACTGAGTGTTTTTATTAAAGAGG
>CM060318.1:15624653-15629653 GCA_030674155.1 Stramonita haemastoma
AGGAGCTAGTGCTGATGTGGTATACAAGTAGAGAAAACAACAAAACGCCACTTCAGGTGAGCGTGTTCGGTGTATCATACTCAAAATACCACCTGTTTCAGCAGTAGATCACCTTCCTCTGATGAACTTGCAGAACAAGGGGCACAGAAAGAACAGTGCGAAAGCAGCCTCACCTCCCATGAAAAGAAGACGATCATCAATCTATGGCCGACCTAGATAAAAAGGATGACTACCACCACCTCAAAAGAGAAGAACAAGTCATAATTTTAAGACTCCGCACTGGGACAACAGCTAAACCACCATATGTCCACAAAGCTGAAACTTGCTCCTTCTCCCCTGTGTGCCTGTGGTAAAGAAAACCAGACAGGCGAGCACATCCTTCAGAGGTGTACGCTACTCTAGCGACCTGGGGAAAAAAGTGTGGCCGACGGAGATAACCCTACAGACCAAGCTGTACGCCCACGAGAGGAGCTGGAAAGGACATGCCATTATTTTTCCCAAACATTAATTTTGAGAGTGTAAAACGAACAAGAGAAGAGAAAGAAAATCCTCTGTTCAGATGCTGGATATGCAGTACACCCACTACTTCAATGGAGCATGTCTTGAAGTTTTTTGAACATATCATCGCCTTCTTCAGATAAAAACCCCACTTAATTGTGATGTATCAAGACATAACATACTTCACCAAAACTTATTCTGATGCTTTGGATTGAAGACATCAGTATGTCAGTGGAGCCTATCTACTCTAGTGTATAACACACAAGACACCACTTACTTCGGTTCAAAACCGGTTTTGATAATAGCATAGCTCAAGATACTACCTTCTTGGCTACAAGCCTATTCCAGTATACTACACTAAAGACAACGTTTACTTCAGAAACAAAACTTCTGGCAAACTATAATCATAATTATCACCTACTTCTGTTGTATATACACTGGCGTATTGTTCTTGAGGCATAACATACTTTAGTTGAGCATATTGTATTGTATTATTGTATTGATGTATTGTATTGTATTGTATTGTATTGTATTGTATTGTATTGTATTGTATTGTATTGTATTGTATTGTAATGTATTGTATTGTATTGTATTGTATTGTATCACTTTAAGTCACAGCAGATTTCTCTGCATGAAAATCGTGCTGCTCTCCCCAGGGAGAGCGCGTCGCCACAAGAGCAGTGTCATCCATACTTTAAATGTTTACTGTGTGTTATCATATATATAGTTGTATACATATATATATATATATATATATATATATATAATATATATATATTATATATATATATACATATATTCATATATAAGTTGCTTGATAAAAATCCACATTATGCTGGGCACCATGTAATATATAGATGTATGTATATATGTTTATATATATGTTTATATATAATTATGTATATTTACCAAACACTAAATCACTGAATCATTGAAATAAACAGCTAAAGGGATACATTTATAAATAAATAAGCTATAACAAAATACCCCTAGAGAAACACAACGATTAAGCAGCTAGCACATGTTTGTGCCCTGTGGTGTGTTTTGCCAGGGTCCAGCTGGGAGAAGAAAGGCGGGATCCACAGGGAGAACCCGCTTGAATGGCAGGGAGTCTCGGTCACCTGACTCACCTGGGATGCCGGACTGTCAGCGTCAATAGCATCCCCATCTTCTGGAAATTATTGGCTAGGAATTCCCTCTTTCCCTTCTCTCTCTCTTTGTTTCTGCCTTTCCTTTTTTTCTTCCTGTCACCCTCTTCCTGTCTATTTCCTGCCCCTGTGGTCTCTCCTTCTGCCTTTGTTTTCAGAAACTCTTAGGATCCAGCAATTCTCCGAGGGAGAAGACATACGTTGCCTCCTTAACGTGCGGCCTGCGCGCCCACCCGTGTGTGGAAAATGCCCTGGTGCCCACGAACCAGGGGCTATGTTTCGGAGGAGCAGAACCCCTCCCTCCCCCCCCCCTTCTCTCTCTCGCTCGCACTTGCTCGCTCGCTCGCTCTCCCTCTCCCTACCTACATTGTGTTTGGACACTCTCTCTAACCACTAAGCTATCCGCTCCCATAAGTTTCTTCACAAAGACATCGGGTATTCGGAAAGCTTAACACGGACCAAGATTTATAGGGTTCAAGAGCATTTATTGACCCATGCGATCCATAGATTTCAGAAACGCCGATGATTTGACCTTACAGCCAGTGCCCGCCCCCCTCCTCTTCCTCCCACGACAGCAGTCAGAGAGCAATTTATCACCAACCAATAAATCAGAACTGGCCAATAATGACCTCCTGTCTTGAAAAAAAAAAGTAGGGGTCAGAGTGACATGCTGGTTCTGGCAAGCCAAAGTTCCTTCCTTTGAACCCAGGGCTGATGGAGGCTGTAGCCGAGGTGGCCAAGGCCGTGCCACTTCTTCCGTTGGCTTGATTGTTTTATAGTCCCAGCGGAGCTATCCGATTTAGGGACTGTACCATCAACTAACCATCGCCATCCTGTTTGACTTCAGTCCCGTGGAGCCATTAAGCCATGGGGTTGAATCTCAGCAAGAGCTTCTGGTGAATTAAGGGTGCGGATATTTTTTAACGCTATCCCAGCGCCTATTTCCCTTTATTTTTGTACTCAAATTTTCACGTGGGGGCGGTAGTGGGATAGCGTAGTAATTAGAGCGTTGTGCTCGCAATCACATGGCCCAGGTTCCAGCCACTATCGAGGCACCCATTTAAGGAGATGTTTCTTCTGGCCTCCAAAAGTCTTTCGTATGAGACTATAAACCGAAGCCCCGTGTGGGAACGCACGCAGAACGTCTTGCGCACACGTTAAATCCTGTTCTGCTTTTCATAAGAGTAGGCCATCGCGTGCCGGTGGGAACAGATGACAAGATTTACAAAACTGCATACACACGGGGATTGGATGTAAAAAAGCATATGATTGCTTATTTCATTATCCTCGATATAAAATAAAAAGAATAAATAAATAAATATCAGTACTGATTTCATTCCCCCAAATTCATTGCATGAGACCCTAAACTGAGGGCCTGCGCACAAACGCACGCGGAACATCTCGTACATACCTGATAATCCATTCTGTCTTTTGGAAGCGTATCCTTTGAGTGCTGGAAAGAACGGAGGACAAAATCGAAAAACCACATGCACAATGGTGTCGTGCTGAGGCACCGTCTCCGAAATTTGAGTGCAGCAACCTTAATGATGGGGGAAAAACGATTCATTGGCAAAACTGTCAGTCACTGCTGTTGAACCTCCGAGCTATAGCCGAGGAACAAACACAACTAATAAAGACTATACACGTTGAAGATCTTGTCGTTTTATTATTTATCATTTATCTATTTATTCTTTTATATCGAGGATAATGGAATAAGCACCTATGTGCTTTTTACATCCAGTCCCCGTGTGTATGCAATTTTTAAAAATTGTCATTTGTTCCCACCGGTACACAATGGCCTACTCTTACGAAAAGCGGAACAGGATTTAACGTGTGCGCAAGATGTTCTGCGTGCGTTCGCACACGGGGCCTCGGTTTATAGTCTCATCCGAAAGACTTTTGGGGAGAGTGGAGTCAGCACTGATGTTAACTCCAGGGGAAAAATCTCCTCCAACGGGAATCGATCCCGAGTCGTCAAATTGCCAGCACAATGTTCTGACCACTAGGCTATCCCGTCAGTAGGTCTATGTGGTGGGTTATGGAAACGTGAGCATACCCGGCATGACCCTGTAAAAAGAAAGTAAGCAGTCGTTGTATACGAGAGAGTCTGTTCAGGTTTACGATTTAGTCCTTTGTTCGGTTTGTGAACAAAAAACCCAATCAGGGCATTCAGAGTATAATATATTCTGTGTTTGCTCTAATACATCTGCTGCCAGCCTTCAAGCCCGTTCTAGGAGCTAGATATTGCACAACTTTAAGTGCAACCACCCTGAATTGCTGACAGTGAATTTCCACATCACAACATCGTTAAGAACTCAGTGATGCATAGACGATCAGTAAAGTTCTAAGTAGAGGGGTAATGATACATGTTCTTCCCTTTTGCAGCAGTTTTATGGATACGTACACCACAATATGCAGACGAGGCTATAGATGTTGTGCACAGGTGGGTTTAATGGCAAAGCCACTCTTTGCCTGCCTCAGGAGAGGTCAACTTAGTGCTAAGATATAGACGAATAAATAAATAAGGGGGAAAATGGCGATTACCCCAGTGGTAAAAGGTAAAGGTGTCCCATAACCTATGTGGTCGTAGGGGAGCGAGGCGTCATAGACCTCAGCTTCTCTAGGGGCCAGCATGTTGAGGACGGCGCCCATCTCCTTTCCCTTGCTGCTTTACCTTCCCTGACCCTAAAGAGGGCAGGTACCCATTTACAGCTGGGTGAACCAAGGGAACTGTACTGAAGGCAAGGCGCGCAAACTGTCACCCATCCAATTGATAACCCAGCTCGATGCTGGTTAACACTGGCTGAGGGAAAGCCAGCACTCTGACCACTGAGCTATTCCGTGCCCCGTTCCAGTGGATTTTACAGTACAGCAAAGGGGAAAGGGTTCAGCTGGAAAAACACCACCAGCTGTGTCAGTGACTATCAGTCTGGAGCTGATGAGGGGACAGCCTGTGCATGTGTGGGGTTGATGAGTGCCTCAACAAGACTGCACCCATTGCCTGACAACGCCAAATTCGCAGAGTTTAGCAGTCTGTGTGTGAGGCTGTGACTTCGTGCTGTACATACTAACTCCATGTAAATCACCCGTCTCTTTAAGCCTGCTCCAGAGAAAGAATGGGGAAGTAAGCAAGCCAGTGGTTTGTTCAAACTGCTGGGTGAAACCAGCTTTGGGGTGGAATTCAGCTATGGTTTAGGATGAAGTGAATGCAAAGCAAAACTCCATTTTTGTCAGTTTGCAAACAACTGTACTTTTTGTTAAAATAAACAAGTGTGCTTCAGTTTGTGTGTGTGTGTGTGTGTGTGTGTGTGTGTGTGTGTGTGTGTGTGTGTGTGTGTGTGTGTGTGTGTGTGT
>CM060318.1:15637153-15647153 GCA_030674155.1 Stramonita haemastoma
TTTATCTTTCCGCACACTAGTCTCACACAAAGAAATAGCACTGGGTCAGAATGTGAAGGGGTAGGGGTGGCGACAGTTTATCGGTCCTAATCAAATTGTGACCACCACTTTCGGGAGATAACCAGGAACAAACGATGTTAACCCCTTCTCGCCAGTGTCCCCTCCAGCACTTGCCATTTCTTCTCCAGGCATCTTGGTGTGAATGTGTGAATGTTAACTCATTCCTGCCGACATCTTCCTACCATTTCTTTTCCCCAGCATCTCTGGGTCTCCTCCTCTCTTTTCAAGCATCTTTGCTCTGAATGTGTGACAGTGAACTCATTCACATCTCCACCCTCCTGCTCTCTCCACTTCTTTTCAAGCACCATGCCCTGTGTGTACTTTTGTTTCTCTTGGCATGCCAGTGTTTTGAGTTGTGCTGTAATTTGTTCTCAAGAGCACAGGCAGAGGATGGCAGACATTCTGGTTCCAGTGTTGGTGTCAGCTGTGTTGTGCACACTTCATGTCCTGGCTGGGTGATATGCCAGTGCAATCTGTGGATGATGTTGTTTGGCCTGTCATCCTTTCCTGGAACACTTGAGTACATCAAGTCAGGGAAACATCTCTCTCTGTCTCTATGTCCGTGTCTCCCTGTGTCTCTCTGCCTTTCTGTCTCTTTTTCTGTAGCTGTTGTTCTCTGTCTTTCTGTGTCTGTCTGTATATCTGTCTGTGTTCCACTTTCTCTAATTCTTGTTTCTGATCTTATCTCACTCTGTGTCTATTCAGTCACTTTCTATGTTCATACACTCCTTCCCTACCCTCTCACTAACCTACTTCAGTAATGGTCACTGACACATCTGCTGGTGTTTTCCCCCGACTAAACTCTTATTCCCTTTACTTCACCTTAACATCCACTGGAGCAGCTGCTAGTGTGGCCATTCTCTCCCTCAGTACTAAGCTGACCCTCTCATGTGGCGGGCAATCAGTGGCTTTGCCATTAAACCCACCTGTGCACAACATCTACAGCCTCATCTCTATAATAGAGTGGTGCACCTTTTCAGGAGACTACTGAAGAAGAGAAGAAATGTATGACCCATGGACCTAGAGCTTTACTGATCACCTGACACCCGAGTTCTCAACACTGCGTATATGTGGAACCTTACATAGGCAATTCACAGTGGCTGTACTTGAAGTCGTGCAGTATCCCGCTCTTACATTAGGCTCCAGCACAAGAATGCATCTTCATCTCCGGATTTGATCTAGTAAACATAGTTATAGCATAGCTATTATGCACTATGACCTCTTTGGAGACACTGAGGTGTTCTACAACAGAACACCAATGTCTGAATGGACTATTTGACACTCTATCACAGTACTAAGTAGCAAGGACCTGAAGAAAATCACATGAGCTAAAGTACCAAGGACAGGGCATAATATATTACCTGTGTGCGCTATAAAGTCTGAGAAGAAGATGAAGAAAATTTAAACTGCAATACTCTGAAATACAGATTGCATGATTCGAACCATCTAGAACTAGTATTAACAGCTTCATGACCTACAATAACAAGGTATGTTTTAAACGAACCCCACCACCATAATATAAGCTGAGGAAAGTTTGATTAATAATGCGCCAATACAATTATATCACATCAATGTTGCTCATTCTGTTTTACCTTGTTGAAGACAGTGGATCATGGTCATGGGGTAATGCACCTGCCTTGAAAGTCAAAAGTCCAGGTCTGAAGTTTGGTGGTTTGACTGCCGTTTGATCAACCACGGAACTTTCCCTCGTCCATTAGATCTTGGATGGTGGTCTGGATACTAGTCTTTCGTATAAGACATTAAACTGATGTCCCTGTGAGTTACAAATGATCATTTAGCGCACGTAAAAGAACCAACGACAACAATAAATTGTCCCTGGCAAAATTCTGTAAAAAAATCCCACTCTGATAGAAAAACAGAGTTGCAAACAGGAAAAAAAAAATAGGTGGGCTGCTCTTGTGGCGATGCACCTCCCGAGGAGAGCAGCCCGAATTTCATGTAGAGAAATCTTTCGTGACTTAAAGCGGTATAAAAAAAATCCACCAGTTTTTCTATATAGGTTGACATCTTCCCTGTTTCGAATTCATTGATGGTATATAAAAAAAAAGATTTCCTTCCAAAAAAGCCAATAATATCGGTGGTGGACTGGGATGGGAATGGGTAAGGGCAGATAGACAGATGCCATTCATTTTTATAAAAACTAAAAACAAAAGCCCTGATGTGTTGTATCGTTATAAAACACAACACAGCTCATGCGTTAGTTGCAGCAGGCTGGGTTCCATAGGTACATTGTTGATGTCATTTACATTCAAATGCATCCCTCATGTGAAGGGAGCCGGCAGGTGTGAGGGATGAGATTATGCTCTATAACTTAGAAGGGAGAGGCGCTGCCAACCAGGTACAGCCAGGTGCACAAGCACCATACAGGTGTGCCACTAGGTGTTGTGATGTGTGTGTACTGTGTGTGTGTGTGTGTGTGTGTGTGTGTGTGTGTGTGTTGTGTGTGTGTGTGTGTTGTGTGTGTGTGTGTGTGTGTGTGTGTGTGTGTGTGTGTGTGTGTGTGTGTGTGTGTGTGTGTGTGTGATGTGTCTGTGTGTCTGTGTGTGTTAGTGCTTGTGTGTGTTCTTGCTTATCCTGATGATGGTAATAGTAGCAAGGGTGATATTATGTTTTGCACGTGGCTGGGTTGAGACACAAGGGGACATAAGTCACTTCTGTTGGTAATGATGACGATGGTTGATAACAACATGATGATGATAATAATGATGGTGATGATGATGATGATGATATGATGATGATGATGATGATGAGAGGAGGGAGGAGGAGGAGGAGGAGGAGGAGGAGAGGAGGAGGAGAAGGAGGAGGAGAGATAACAAAGTCAACGACAATGATGATGATTTTTGTTTATTTTAGTTTCCGAAGAAACAAAGACAACCTTTCTAGTACGCATGTATGTAGAAGGGACAAAACCAAGCTTCCTTTAAAAAGGGCAGAGAGACAACAAAACTCTACAGATACCTCCCCTCCTCTTCTCTGTGTGTCCACATGTTTCTCTTGGACAGTTATTTTTTTCTTTTTTGCATTTTGCAGAAATGTCTTGTCTAAAAGACAGGCAGAAGAAGGGGAGTTTCTGGTTCCGTGTTTTGTGTCAACAGTTTTCCGCACACTTCGTTTCCTGGGCCCGTGACATAGCGATGCAATCTACGGATGTTGTTGTTTGGTTTGCGGCCCTTTTCTGGAACAATTGATTTCGTGAAGTTGGAGAAGATCTCTGTCTATCTGTGTATGTGTCTTTGTTCTGTTTTTTGTGTCTTTTTGGGTGTCTCTGTCTGTTTGTGTCTTTCTGTCTCCTTCTCTCTGTCTGTTTATATGTCTCTGTCTTTCTCCATACGTGTGTGTGTTATTTTCTTTCTCTCTCTCAAACACACACACACACACACACACACACACACACACACACACACACACACACACACACACACACACACACACACACACACCAAGCTCTTCCTATTGTTATGCATGTGCATAAATGTGTGCATGTGTGTATAAAAATGCATACATGTATGTACATGTGTATATTTTTATGTATGTATGTATGTATGTATGTATGTATGTATGTATGTATGTATGTATGTATGTATGTATGTATGTATGTATGTATGTGTATGTATGTATGTATGTATGTATGTATGTATGTATGTATGCATGCATATTTATTCACACATGTGTGTGAATGTGTGTGTGTACATATGTGTGTACAAGTGTGTGTGTGCGTGTGCTTGTGTGTATGTGTGTGTGTTTATTTGTGTGTGTATGTGTTTCAGATACTGTCATTGATACCCATGCTCTCTCTCCCTTTTTCATCCTCTTCACCTCTATTTACTTTTCCCCCATGCTTTGATAACATCCTTTGGATTAGACATGTCTCTTGTACCACGTGAATAGTACATACTCATATTTTGTCTATAAACATTTGAAGTTCTGACAGATGGGCAAATTCTATGGCAATTTTGGTGATTGTTAATTGTTTGATTGATTGATTGATTGATATAATCGGTTGACTGATTGAGGAATTGATTGTTTGGGCAATTGAGTGAAGTAATCTATTTATAGTTAAAATCATGATTGAAATACAACACAAATATTTAAATAAATCACAAGATTCTTATTAATTAGGTTGAAAACTTCTGGCAGAAGTAAGTTAATGTGTTTTAAGAAACAATGCAAACAGTTGTTTTTTTTTAAATCATAGCCTTCCTAAAATGTTACAGAGTCTGAAATCCTTAAGCATTTTAACCAAATGTAACAAATTGAAAGGGAATACAGAGGGGGGCAGGGGGGGGGGATAGCCAGGTGGTTAGAGCATTGCACTTATGGTGTGACAGCCTGGGTTGAGGCTCCCCTCTCCATGGGAGTTCCCCCTGGAGTTAGTCAACCAAGTACCAAACAATCAGTGCAGTCTAGATGCAGCACTCAACCAACCTGCACATACATATGGTGTTCCTTCACTAGCCAGAGGTCGATGGCCACTGACAGCAGGAGTTGACCACTCAGCCCTTTTCCTTTTTCCTTCACTGTAAAATCCACTGGAGCAGCTGCTGGTGTTGCTATTCTCTCCCTTAGCACTAGGCTGACCTCTTCTGTGGCAGGCGATCAGCCGCTTTGCCATTAAACCCACCTGTGCATGCCTATACAGCCTCATCTGCATATTGTAGTGCATTTTCCATAAAACTACTGAAGAAGGGAAGAAATTTATCACCCCTCCATTCGGAACTTTACTGATTGTCTATGCACCATGGAGCTCCTAACGATATATAAGTGGAAGCACACTTCTAGTGATTCCCATTGAATGCACTTTAAGTTGTGCAATATCTAGCTCACAGAACATAGCTCAAATGCTTGAGTGCATATCCATGTCCAGTAAAAAGAAAACAGAATAATCTGGCATTTCTTTTAAAAAAACTGAACTATTCCTCCACAGATGAGAAGAGCCTTAGCAAACTATTTCAAATTTAATCACAGAAATCATGAGCACCCGAAAGATAACTACATTAGCTTAAGTACTAAGAGCTAGTTCATATTGTTCATAGCATAGGTTAAAATTTCACAGAACAAGATAGAAGAAATGCTACCACAATCATAATTATCAATGACACTGAATTACAGATCATAGGATCTGAAGCAGCAAATACTGGTTTAAATACCACAAAGTCAGGACGTAAAATACCATGAACTGTTTTAAACACACTCAAAGCAGTCATATGAGTTCAGGCAAAGTTTTGTCAAAATAGCACAATGCAGTTTTATTGTCAACTTTGTTCTTTCCACCATCCATCCCTTTTATAGACCCACTCAATTTTTCTAGAATGTGTTGCTTGGTTTTCCGTCCAAATTGAGTAATGGTTTAACTATGATTTAATCATACACAATATAGTGAAATCTGGTGGAATTGATAGTATGATGTATGCATGCATGCATGCATGCATGCATGCATGTATGTATGCATGTATGTATGTATGTATGTATGTATGTATGTATGTATGTATGTATGTATGTATGTATGTATGTATGTATGTATGTATGTATGTATGTATGTATGTATGTAATGTATTATTTGTGCTGTATTTTTTTATACGCTCACATCTGCAAGTTGTGGTTTTGTTCAATTTCATGTAGCTCAGGGGGAGGGAGAGGGGTTCTTTTAATAAATTCTTTCATCTTGAATCTTGATTAGTCTTACATGTTATTGAGATGTTGAAGGTAGGGGAGGGGAAAATAACTGGCAGAGTTCATTTTACTAAACATGAGCCCTGATATGCTGCACTATAGCAACATACAGCAGAACCAATCCTTTCACATCGTTAGCAACAGATTACAGTACACAGAGTTCCACAGATACATTGTTAATGTCATTTACATTTAAATCAAGCCCTCATTGAAGGGAGCCGGCAGCTGTGGAGGGGGGGGGAATGAGATTATCGATCTATAACTTAGGAGGGAGAGGCGCTGCTGAGGAGGTCTAGCCAGGTGCAGAAGCACCGATACAGGTGTGCCGCTAGGAGAGGAGTGTTGATCAAAGTGCAGTGGGCCACAACAGGTTAATCTGTGTTTTTTCCCTGCTGTCTGAATCACACTCCCTTGTGATCTGTTCAGTGTCAGAGTTGTTGTTGTTGTTGTTGTTGATGCAGCTGTTGCTGTTGTCGTCGTCGTTAGTCTTGTTGATATTGTTATTCTTGTTGCTGGTTGTAGTTTGAGTTAAGGACTGTAGGAAACACACACACACACGTGTGTGGTGTGTGTGTGTGTGTGTGTGTGTGTGTGTGTGTGTGTGTGTGTGTTGTGTGTGTGTGTGTGTGTGTGTGTGTGTGTGTGTGTGTGTGTGTTTTGTGTGTGGGGGCCGATGCATGTATGAGAGAGAGAGATTTTATTTTATTTTATTTTTTCTTTTATATCGAGGATAACAGAATAAGTAATCATGTGCTTTATTTCATCCGGTCCCCGTGTGTATGCAGTTTTTGTAAATATTGTCATCTGTTCCCACCGGCACACGATGGCCTACTCTTACGAAAAGCGGAAGAGGATTTAACGTGTGCGCAAGATGCTCTGCGTGCGTTCGCACACGGGGCCTCAGTTTAAAGTCTCATCCGAAGGACTGAAGAGAGAGAGAGAGAGAGAGAGAGAGAGAGAGAGAGAGAGAGAGAGAGAGAGAGAAGAGAGAGAGAGAGAGAGAGAGAGAGAGAGAGAGAGAGAGAGAGAGAGAGAGAGAGAGAGAGAGAGAGAGAGAGCATGTGCTCTTACGCATATGAGCACATGCTCATACTATTCTCTGGTATTCTCTTAAATGTAGAAAATAGAAAGAACATAAAAAGCAGGTCCACAAATTTCAATCAGTACATGTGTTGCTAGATTCGACATTTTCAAAGTATATGACACAATGAGATGGTATAAATTCCCTATTTTTTCCCTCTCTTTGTTTTTGTCTTGTTCTTCTTGTCACTTCATTGTCTATTTTCTGCCTTCTTGGTCCATTCTGCTGCCTTTTCTCCAGATAGGCTTAAAGGATAACAAGTCTCTCCCACGCCAAAGTCGGCTGCACTGGGTCTGACTAATCAGGTCATTAACAGCAGCACTATACTTACTTGCTCATAAGACAGACAACAATAGTTACTGTTCGAGCTCTCCGAGAAGAAAAAATAGAAACACTCATTATAGTGTGTTGTTTCAGCAGAAAAAAACTATCTGGTATATTCATTTACACACTTTCCAGTGGGTGTGGGGTAGGAAGTTTCTTTTTCATTCCTTTTGAAGCAGTTTCAGTTTTCTCTTCCTTTGAGAGGGCAATTGAAGGACTCCACTCTTGTTCCTTTCTTCCCCTCCAGTCACCAGGGTGTCTGTGGTGCTTTTGTGTCTGTTTTTTTTAGAAAATTGGTTGACATTGTTATAGAATATAAAAAAGGCTTCTTTCTTGCATACAACCCCATGGCTTAGGGCATGGGTTTTGCTGCCAGCCTTTTTATGTTGTCCAGTGTCTAGGGGGGCTATAAATAGTTCTCCAGACTCTATTCTCTGAAGGGAAATGAAAGCCGGGTTACTCCTCCTTTCAGTTGACCCGTTTTGTTGCTAGGATTGGCTGATTCCAGTAGTAAAGAGAGGGATTGGATCAAGGGCAGTTTATCTGGTGTATACACATCCATTGGCTAGTTATATAGGTTGTTTTTACAGTGCATTCTCCAGGTTAACACCCTAGGGGTCACCCAGAATGTGCACTCTGACTCATTCATCCAACCTGGGAATCAATGTGAGATTGAAATTGCACACTGAATGAGATGTTCGCATGTATGACTGTTTTAAAGAGGGAACTCTTAGCACACACTTTCCAGGTGGGCACGAAAGTTTTACACCAACAGTCCCCTGACATCCGCAGGGGGGTGAGTGATGGTGGAATTTGGTAAGCAAGAGATCCACAGCTGATATGTGAGTGTGTGTGTGTGTGTTTGCGTGCGTGCGCGTGCATGTGTGTGTGTGTTAATGTGTGTATTCTGAGGTGAGCCTATTGAATGAGACTAGTCGTCTTTTGGAGAAAATTGGTTAATGAGCAAGCTGAGGTTATGTTGGGGTAAACAACTGCTGCCTGACTTAACTGCTGTAACTGGGGGTGGATGCAGTGCCCTTTATCCTTTGAATGTGTGAAATAAATTACTGGCTTTTTTCCTCCGGGATAAATTGACCTGCTTGCGGCACTTGCCAAAGATTTTTAAGATAACCTTCACAGTTCTATGTATGGTTCTTCATTTGGGTCAAATGTTGTTGGTCCGTGCGTGCATGCGTGCGTGCGTGCGTGCATGCGTGCGTGCGTGCGTGTGTGTGTGTGTGCGCGCGTGCGTGCGTGCGTTGTGTGTGTGTGTGTGTGTGTGTGATTATTGTAACATACCAGACCATGCCTACTCTCTGTTTCTATCTGGCAGTCCTGTTTAGCGGCCGGTCTGTCTGTCTGCCTGTCCGTCCGTCTGTCTGTCTGTCTGTCTGTCTGTCTGTCTGTCTGTCTGTCTCTGTCTCTGTCTCTCTCTCTCTCTCTCTCTCTCTCTCTCTCTCTCTCTCTCTCTCTCTCTCTCTCTCTCTCTCTCTCTCTCTCTCTCTCTCTCTTCCTTCCCTCCCTTTCTCTCCCACCCTTTCGGGATAGCCTAGTCGTTAGAACATTGCGCTAGCAAGCTGACGACCCGAGTTCAATTCCTGTTGAAGTGAATGGTTTCCCCTGGAGTTAACGTAAGTGCTGACTCCACTCCACCCAAAAGTCCTTCGGATGAGGCTATAAACGAGGTCCCGTGTGTGAACACACGCAGAACATCTTGCGCACACGTAAAACCTGTTCCGATTTTCGTAAGAGTAGGCCATTGTGTGCCGGTGGGAACAGATGACAAAATTTACAAAACTGCATACACGCAGGGACTGGATGTAAAAAAGCACACGAGTGCTTATTCCATTATCCTCGATATAAAAGAATAGATTAATAAAATCTCTCTCTCTGTCTCTCTGTGTCTCTCTCTGTGTCTCTCTCTGTGTCTCTCTCTGTGTCTGTGTCTGTGTCTGTGTCTGTGTCTGTGTCTGTGTCTGTGTCTGTCTGTCTCTCTCTCTCTCTCTCTCTCTCTCTCTCTCTCTCTCTCTCTCTCTCTCTCTCTCTCTCTCTCTCTCTCTCTCTCTCTCTCTCCTCTCTCTCTCTCCTCTCTCTCTCTCTCTCTCTCTCCTCCTCTGTGCAATAAAATTCTTCAAATGCACCATGATAATGAGCATCACTGTAAAAATCATTCATACACGCACTGAACACAGACACACATATGTACCCAAACAAACACTACCGTGATTTGGCAATTTGTTCTCCAACTTATTTCCAGCAAATTCAAAATACTTTATACTTTGTTTGACATTTCATATCAGTGCTATCCAAAACTAGTTCAGTGTCATTTTGTTTCGTGTTTGAACATAATGCAACGAAAAACGACATTCTTACATATAATTCCGTCAGCTATTGTTCTCTGGTATGATTATCAACGTTGACATTTGACTACACAGCAGAAACCTCTGGTGGCAAAAAGATGATTGGAAGAGCAGGATGATTAGTCTAAACTGTGGTGTGGTGGGGGGTGGGGGAGGGGGAGGGCGGGATAACTTAGTGGTTAGAGCGTTGGGCTCGTGATCCGACTGTCCGGGATATGGAGCTGCCACTAAAGCCCCAGTTCCTGGGCAGTTTTCTCCGTGGAGTTAACATCATACCGACTCCCCCCCCCCTTCCCTCCCTAACCCCCCTCTTTCCCGAAAGTCCTTAGACTGAGTCAATAAACCGAGATCCCGATCACAAACGCACGTAGAACATCTTGTGCGCACGTTAAAACCTGTTCCACCTTTCTTAATAGTAGGTCAATGCGTGCCAGAAGAAACAGAAGGCAGATGTTTATTTCTTAGAAATACACATTGACACTGG
>CM060318.1:15652153-15659653 GCA_030674155.1 Stramonita haemastoma
CCATGCACCGAACTTATTTACACCGCCAACAATGATTCCATTTCTGCTGAAGTCAGCTCTCTCTCTCTCTCTCTCTCTCTCTCTCTCTCTCTCTCTCTCTCTCTCTCTCTCTCTCTCTCTCTCTCACACACACACACACACACACACACACACACATACCCTAGTGCGTCAGATGTCTTTGCCCCTCTCCCCCCTCTCCACTAAAAGTCACCAAAACAAAATCGGTAGCATACGACAGATGGTGTCTGCAACGATATGTATCAAGAGAGACAGCGAAACTCTCTGTGTGTGTTTTGCGCCAGAGTTGGTCATAGAAACAACTGTTCGATAAGACCTTTCAACGCCACCACCACCACCACCATCTCCTCACCACCTCCACCTCTTTCACAACAATACTGTCGGCATCACCAGGCAGCTGGGTCTATAATCCTCTGGGTGACGGATAAGGCTTCTGGCTACAAGATGGCCTAGTCTTTTGTTCCGATACAGGAAATCATTGGTAGGTGCTAGCTGAATACCTCTCTCTCTCTCTCTCTCTCTCTCTCTCTCTTCCTCTCTCTCTCTCTCTCTCTCTCTCTCTCTCTCTCTCTCTCTCTCTCTCTCTCTCTCTCACACACACACACACACACACACACATACACACACACACGCACAAACACACTACCCACGCTTTTCAGTTTTTGACGATACTTTGGTGCTATTGGCAGTTAGCTCAAGCAAGTCTCTTGATGGTGTTGGCAGGGGTGTTTGTAGGGTTTGTCAGGGGTGTTTTTCATGTTAGCAGGGGTGTTTTGGAGTTGGAAAAAGTTTTTGGTAGGTTGGCAGGAGTGATTTGTGGATTGACAGGAGTGTTTGTATGTAGGGTTGATAGGAGTATTTGTAGGTTGGCAGGTTATTTGTGGTTTGGCTGGAGTATTTGTGGGTTGGCAGGTGTATTTGTGGGTTGGCAGGTGTATTTGTGGTTTGGCTGGAGTATTTGTGGTTTGGCTGGAGTATTTGTGGGTTGGCAGGTGTATTTGTGGGTTGGCAGGTGTATTTGTGGTTTGGCTGGAGTATTTGTGGGTTGGCAGGTGTATTTGTGGGTTGGCAGGTGTATTTGTGGGTTGGCAGGTGTATTTGTGGTTGCGTATGTGGTGCAGGTTGTAGTATTTGTGGTTTGGGTTGGCAGGTGTATTTGTGGTTTGGCTGGAGTATTTGTGGGTTGGCAGGTGTATTTGTGGTTGGCAGGTGTATTTGTGGTTGGCTGGGGATTTGTGGGTTGGCAGGGTTTTGTGGTGTTGGCAGTGTATGTGGCAGGTGTTTTGTACTATGGCAGGGTGATTGTGTTAGATTGGCATGGGTTTTGTGTTGGTGTTGGCAGGGGTGTTTAGTATGGAGGATTGGCAGGGGTGTTTATATGTACTATTGACAGGGGTGTTTGTATGTACTATTGGCAGGGTGTTTGTATGTACTATTGGCAGGGGTGTTTGTATGTATGATTGCAGGGGTGTTTGTATGTACGATTGGCAGGGGTGTTTGTATGTACTATTGACAGGGGTGTTTGTACTATTGGCAGGGGTGTTTGTATATACTATTGGCAGGGGTGTTTGTATGTACGATTGGCAGGTATGTTTGTATGTACGATTGGCAGGGGTGTTTGTATGTACATTGGCAGGGGTGTTTGTATGTACGATTGGCAGGGGTGTTTTATGTACGATTGGCAGGGTGTTTGTATGTACGATTGGCAGGGGTGTTGTATGTACGATTGGCAGGGTTTGATGTAGTTGGCAGGTAGTTTGTATGTACGATTGGCAGGGGTGTTTGTATGTACATTGGCAGGGGTGTTTGTATGTACGATTGGCAGGGGTGTTTGTATGTACGATTGGCAGGGGTGTTTGTATGTACGATTGGCAGGGGTGTTTGTATGTGATTGGCGGGTGTTTGCACGTTGGCTGGAGTGTTATACTATAGGGTTGGGAAGAGTGTCTGTAGTGGCCGGCAGGAGGGCTTGCTGTTGTTGGCAGAGATGTTTGCTTTCGGCAAGAGTGGTGTGTGGGTGGTAGAATACTCATTTTTTGTAGAAATATTCTGAGGTCAGCAGGAGTGTTTGTTGTTGGTCAGAATGTTCTCTGTCGGCAGAAATGGTTGTTCCTAGTAGGATTGGTTGTAGCAGATGGCAGGACTGTTGTAGCTCTTGACTAGGAATGCTTGTTGTTTGGCGTTTGTTGTTGGAAGTAAATATTTGCCCTTGGTAGGAATGGTTTCCTTGACTCGCATAACTGTTTGAGGTTTTCAAAAGGATTCTGCATTGTTGGTAGAGTTTGTGGTAGGTTGGCGTGTTTGTTGTAGGTTGGTGTGTTTGTTGCTCATAGAATGGCTGTAGCATCTAGTGCAACTGTTTTAAGTTCCTGACATAAACGTTTGGTGCTGGTAAAATAACTGTTTATCATTAGCAGGACTCCTCGTTATGGCAGAATGTTTTACTGATGGCGGCGATGCTGGTAGTTGGCAGGAGTGTCTCTTCTTCTTCTTCCTCTTCTTCTTCTTCTTCTTCTTCTTCTTCTTCTTCTTCTTCTTCTTCTTCTTCTTCTTCTTCTTCTTCTTCTTCTTTTTCTTCTTCAAATCTGGCCTCTACATTGGCAAAGCTTGTGAAGACAGCACAGCAGCAAACAGAAACACGTCAACCCCTTTTCCATTTACCGACAACATCTAGACTTCAGCTTTATTCGGCGCAGTCTATTTTCAAAAGCAGCTTACTAGGAACAATAGTTTAAGCATAGGGGAGTTTTATTTCCTCCGGGCTAATAGCCAGGCTGTTTCACCCCAAATTTGGATAGGGTGTGAGGGAGCATGAAGCAGTGAAATCAGTCCAAAAAGGGAAAAATCCATAAAATCGACAAGAGCCCAATGGCAGGAGAGCTAAAAAGAGGCTGGGGCTGGGAAAGCAATCAGCATCCTCACCACTGCCTGTCTCAGACACCACTGGCAGACAGCAGGGTAAACAGCTTCACCAGACCCAGTTTGAGTCGCAACACTTAAGCAGCGACCTTTCTCCTCCCATCCAGCCGCCCACAGCCCAATCCCACTTTGACCACTGTTTCTCCAGCCACTGTCACTTCTGCCACCACTCTACATCAACTTTTGTTTCTGCCCCCCCCCCCCCCTCTCCCGCATCCCCTGAAAAAAATGAAGGATTTTATTCATTAGAACTTTTTTGTTGCGTCTGGTGTCTCTGAAGTTTCTCGATGTTCTCGTGCCTCGAAGTCTTTGATAGTAGCTGAATGTTGTTGCTGGTGTTATTGTTGTTGTTGTTGTTGTTGTTATTGTCGTTGTTGTTGTGTGTTCCCCAACTTAACACTCTGGAGATCACCATAATGTGCACTCTGACTCACTCATCCCCCTGGGAATAACTGTGAGGTTGAGATTGCATAACGAAAGAGAAGTGTGCGTGTATGACTGTTTTTAAGTGCCTTGCCATACAGGCAGCCATGCACCAACTTCAGAGGATAGTCGCTGGATGAGGTCGTCAAAAGCTTTACGTAACAAACTGTTTATTTTCTTTGTAAGTTAGTTAATAAACGTGAAAACATTTCAAACTCGTGGTATGATTATGAGGCACTGTTTTGCGCAAAATTCGTTGATGCACAAACATGCTTTAACATTGACAGTCTGAATATCTAACCATGGTAGCTCTATGCCGTTTGTTAGGCTACAGAAACATGAACGCAGGTTGAAAGCATTGTTGATGGTTCTCTTTTAAACAACAATGCGTATCCATTGCTTCCAGACTGAGTGTCTATAGCCCTATTTGCAAATTATTTTAATGATGATTAAACGAAAGTACTTTTACTTTTTAAATACTGTTGAAGGTTGTCATTTAAATAACACTGCTGATCCATTACTTCCATGACTGAGTTTTACTTTTTAAAAAAATCCATAGCCCTATTTGGCATTTTATTCTAACAATAGCTAAAAGACACGCATAGTTTGGTCCTGCTCCAATTTTTTTTTTGCGCTCAGTGGCTGTTTCTATCTTGCGATACAATCTGGAGATTAGGGGGACACGTGCAGCATTAAAGGATCACCACCACGCTGCCAAGGCACTAAGCGTGTCGTGACTTATTAAACTCATCAATCACGTCCCCCTCCTCCCTTTACCACGCAGTTGGGCCGGAAACTGACTGCACGAAAGCTGTCTCTGTCACTGTGGTAGAGAGCCGTCCCACGCCTGCATACAGCGATGGCAGAGATGTCAGCTGTGGTGACTGAAATGAACCCTGGGGGGCTGAAACACAGCCTCTCTCTAGATGGCAAAGGTGGCTGCTTTGGAGATAATGGGGGGACAATGTGATGTTCCCGCAGGCGGTTAGTTGTTGTTGATGATGATGATGATGGTGGTGATGGTGACCGTTAGTGAAGATTCAACAAAGCTGGAGCTCTAGGGGCCGAGTTTCCGAACTGGCTCTGAAAGATAAACGTTTCTGTAACCTAGGCAACAAGAGTGAACGCCATGACAGTGTTAAGACAGAAGCCAGATTCAGAGAGTGGCATGGCGGTGAAGATAGGAAAAGATGTGCAAACCATGACTTAATTCAAGGAGTAGGTGGGCCCTGGGAGATTGAAAAACTGATAGGGAGGTTAACAGGGGTATTTATTTATTTATTAAACATTTAGTCTTTTATTTCGAGGATAATTGAGTAAGCACTCATGTAGTTGTTTTTTTTTATAACATCCAGTCCTCATGTGATTGCAGTTTTGTCAGTTTTGTCATCCGTTCCCATCGGCACACAATGACACCAAAAAGCGGAACGAGTTGTAACACGTGCGCAAGGTGTTCTGCGTGCGCTCGCACATGAGACTTCGGTTATAGTCTCTGAGAGAGAGAGAGAGAGAGAGAGAGAGAGAGAGAGAGAGAGAGAGAGAGAGAGAGAGAGAGAGAGAGAGAGAGAGAGAGGAGAGAGAGAGAGAGAGAGAGAGAGAGAGAGAGAGAGAGAGAGAGAAGAGGCAGACCGGGACACAACAGAGATCAAAACGATGGCAATGTAATGGATGGCACCTCCCCCACCCTCACCCAGAATATGTACAGGCAGAGAGAAAGGGAGGGAAGGGACACAAATAAGCCTGTTTACTTTCATGCTGTTATAGAATAAAAAAAACCCCTCTTTTTTGCGTTTCGTTCTTTCCCTCTCGAAAGATCAGCAAGTGATAAACAAAGAGTTTCCAGGAATACTGGAGGCAAGAGAGATTGAGCGACACTGATTGAATAAAGCCACCAGCCTCCGTTTCTTTAAGCTCTGTGATTCAGCAATGAATATACCACACCGTTTGGTGGATAATTGTGATAGGGAACTGACTTACTAACCTGTCATTTGGCCCTTATGATAGTTGCTATAGCCGAGTGGTTATGACCAGTCGACTTCAATCCCGTGGGTCCATTAAGTGTTGGGTTTCAATCTCAGCAGTATCTGGTGAATAAGGGTGGGGATTTTTTTTTTAGATCTCTCAAGTCAACTTCAAGTGCAGACCTGCCAGTGCTTTCATTCACTGCGTATGTACACACATACAGAAGATCAAAATCAATACGCAATTATCTTCCTTCCTCACTTCCTTTCTTTTATGTTTTTCACTTTTTTTGTCTTTTTTCGTTTCTTTGTATTTCTTTTTTCTTTTCTTTCTTTCTTTCTTTTTTCTTCTTTTTTCTTTCTTTCTTTCTTTCTTTCTTTCTTTTCTTTTTCTTTCTTTCTTTCTTTCTTTCTTTCTTTCTTTCTTTTCTTTCTTCTTTCTTTCTTTCCTTTCTTTCTTTCTTTCTTTCTTTCTTTCTTTCTTTCTTTCTTTCTTTCTTTCTTTCTTTCTTTCTTTCTTTCTTTCTTTCTTTCTTTCTTTCTTTCTTTCTTTCTTTCTTTCTTTCTTTCTTTCTTTCTTTCTTTCTTTCTTTCTTTTCTTTCTGTACTTTTAGGGTTTTCTGTGAAGTGTAGCAAAATGATGACTCCTTTTCGCTTAACTGTGTTGTTCTCCCGATTTCTTCACTTATATCGGTTACGTGCCAAAGCTCGAGTCTCTCCGAGGATTACCCCGCCCATTCTGCCATCTTGTACTTCCCCTTTCATGTTCACGCGCCTGCCTGCTTCATTCTCTTGACAGTTTCATGCAGGCCAGCTATGTCCATGTCTTTCTAACAAGGCCATATCAGTTATTGCTTGTTTCTTAACTTCACTCGGCAGATATTTCTATGAAACAATGCACTGTCTATTGTCGGTAAAATGCAAGTACATCCCTTAGTCAGAGTTAAACATGCCAAAAATGACAATAACTTTTTATAGCCTTGTTTTAATGTATAGTAATGTAGTCGCACTGTTTAAACATTATTATGAACTTTGAATTTTAACCTTGTGACAGCTCGGATAATATGGCCTCTGTGTGTGGCGGGGCTATACATCATAATAATTGGATTCCATTTGACTGAAACAGAGAGAGAGAGAGAGAGAGAGAGAGAGAGAGAGAGAGAGAGAGAGAGAGAGAGAGAGAGAGAGAGAGAGAGAGAGAGAGAGAAAGAGAGAGAGAGAGAGAGAGACAGACAGACAGACAGACAGACAGACAGACAGACAGACAGACAGAAACAGAGAGAGTATGGGTGATACAATTGAGCGACTCAGGGATGAGGATTTTCAAAACAATGGATTAAACATGACCCAAGCATTCAAAGTTGTTTTTGTAACGTATGTCGTGTACTGTACGATACTGTACTATACTGTGCTTGCACTACACTGGGCTGTGCTGTGTTGTATTATTGACAGTGCTGTAATCTACTGCAGTGTACTGCATTGTGCTATACGGCTATGCAAAGCAGGGTGTTGTGGTGTTTGGTGTCATCATTCATCATAACTATTGTAATAGCTCTACAGATTTGTATTGCATTGTATTACTTTGCAATGCATTGAGTCGAATGGCATTGCACCCCATGACATCGCATGACATGGAATCGAATCGAATGGCGTTGTGTTGTATTGAGTTTACTGTATTGTAATGTATTGTATTGCATTGTATTGCATTGTATTGTATTGTATTGTATTGTATTGTAATGTATTGCATTATATTGTATTGTGTTGTTTTGCGATGCATTGCTTCAAATGGCAATGCATCACATGACCTCTCACGGCATGGCATGGCATTACATGGTGTTGTATCCCATTGTGTTGTGTTATATTGAATTTGTTGTATTGCATTACATTGTGTTCTATCGTACTGTATTGTATTGTGTTGTATTGTACTGTACTGTACTGTACTGTATTGTATTGTATTGTGTTTTACTGTATTGTATTGTGGTGTGTTGTGTTGTGTTGCACTATATTGTGTTGTGTTGTTTGTATTGCATTGTATTGTATTGCACGGCATTTCGTCGGATGGCATTTGTACCACATGACATCACATTACGTGGCATAGTATGATATGGCATGGCACGCTATCGCATCAAACTGCATTTTGTTGTATTGAATTTGCTATCGTGTTCTGTATTCACTTATT